>JAHHFK020002547.1:600000-917939 GCA_024533555.2 Aedes koreicus | reverse complement strand
GCGGTAAATCTTCAAGAGAACACGTTTCTTCAAACTTCTTAACAATCTTGAACACTGCAAGATTCAGTACACTTCATGCTTTTTGACAGTTTCTCGAAACGACAACTTTTCGGAAAACCATTAGTGCACAATTAATCTGCGAGTTGATAAGCTGATCCGACCCAACCTTTCGAAAGTTCTCACTTTTTGCAGGTGTGTTGCCAAAGTAAACAATGTATTTACACTGAGCGAAAATTCACAATTTTTCGTTAAGTTTTAACCCTAAACCATTTATAAACAGCTGTCCACTTTCTTTAATGAACAGTCCTTATTTATGCCGCATTGCAATGGTGAGTCACTATTTTGAGTAACTAGCATTACTATTGTAGGCAATAATCCCAACAAAGAAATAAATTTCTTATTATATTGATTACCCTATTGGGGCTAACAGCCCAGATTTCCATAAGACCTTTGTCAAGAATTCTGTACCTTTTGTGAATTAGAGCAAAACACTATACAGTAAGTATTCAGAGCTGTCACGCTTTAGTTTACTAAAGTGACATTTATCTTCAAGCAGCATACCGATGAGTTTTAAGTGATATTTACTAGGACAATGTCCTGTTATTAAACCTGTGTATAAACTCAGATTTTGAGAGATTTAGTAACTTATAAGTAAAAAAAGCGTTTGGGTTTATAAAACGTTAAGATTGCCCGGTATTGAAGGTATTATTTCAGTTGTACTGTACATTTATTTTCTTTCAGTTCTTAAGCGTTATTTTAAAAGCACAAGAAGGTATACCAAAAAAAGGGTTCGAGTCCAATAAACTGCATGGTTGATCTTATTTTTGCCGTTTCGTCAGCTTTTTCATTTCCATCGATTCCGCAATACTTAGGAACCGAGTATAGGCCAACCGCATTGCGAGTTAAAACAGGACCACCTGATTTAATTGTATTATCACTAAAATTTAAAATTATTAATAATAAAAAAAAAACCCTTTCCAAATAGTAGCCTTGATTTTTTCAAACATTCAAAGACCCTTAAAAAATCCAAATTGTCATTAAAATAAAATTTAATTGGCTTCTGGGAGGTTTTAGGACCAAATTACAAGACGAGTTGGCGCGATACACGGTAAAAATTGGGCATGAAAAATTTTTTGTTAGATTTTTTTTTTCCTTAAAAGTGCCCATCTCGCGATGTATAGCGAACTTTTAGACAACTATATCGCCTATATTTAGAAATAATTTCGTCCAATTCTAAGATAGCCATATTTTGCAAATTGACTTTAAATTTTAAAATATATTTTTTAGCGTGTAACAATCGATTTCATAATTTTTACAATTTTTTTCATAAAAGCTAAGACAATTTTCCAAAAGTCACCCATACGTCACTTTTTTGTAAGTCTTTTCCTTTTTGAGTTATGTTGACATGAAAAATTTGTTGTTAGAAAAACTTTTTTTTTCCATAAAAGTGCCTATCTTGCAATGTATACCGAACTTTTAGACAATTATATTGCCTTTTTTAGAAAAAAAAAGATAGCCATTTTTTGCAAATCGACTTAAAATTTAAAAAATTGTTTTTTTAGTGTGTAAGAATCGAGTTTACAATGTTTACAATTTTTTTCATAAAATTTAGGACGATTTTCTAAAACTCACCCATAAATTACTTTTTTGTAAGTCTTTTCCTTTTTTGAGTTATGTTGATTTAAAAAAAATCGATCCAAAAAATTAGGCCCTATTCTAGAATGGTAGTCTGGACAAATAATGTGAAAAAAACCGTGATACGGAAAGTTGGCAGAGAAATGCATGATCCACCCCCCCACAGGACTTTGGTAGGATTCTCAGGAAGTTTGCTGCAGGAAAATCACAGAGACCAGTTTGAAAAATGAAATTCTAGTCACATATAAAATGGATTAAAAAGGAAAGTACCAATTGGATAATATTTTCTCTTAATTGCTGATGGTTAATGATTGTGGGATTGGTGTCATGTAAAGTCATGATTTTCTCAATGTTGTTCGAAGAGAACTAAATCTTGACTTTAGATAAAGATGGTTCTGAAATTTTGTTTTTGATTTTTTTTTCCATTTAGTGTCTCTTCCATCACATGCTCTCTAAGGTGGATCAATCCTTCCCCGCAATTGTTCTTTTCCACAGATACTAACACGCCAACAGGTGAAACCCGTTAATATTCACTATTGCTACCCCCCTAAATGTCCTTTATTGATTTTATGTGCCCTGACTCTTGACATTGAATTATTAGAAGCAAACCACAATGTATTTTGGACAATCATTTTAGTTATCTTCAATTCGATTATACATTGTCAAAGTCAGAGATACCTCAAATTGGAACATGCATGGAATCATTTTCAAGAAGTACGGATTTTTGTCCCGCGAGGTATTGAGAAGGATGTCCCTGAATCTCCCTCTCAAATTTCTCATCCACCAAGTAAACCCACCGAATTTCCCAAAATGATTTCCCAAACTCTACTCAACTCTGAGACACTTTCCTCGACCGTGCGTCGTCAGCGCCCGACAGAGATTTTCCGAATTTTCCCGCTCCCGAAAAACCACCGACACCGAATTTCGAAATAGAGAGTGAAATCACAGTCCGATCCATTCGGTGGTGGTGGTCGTGTGCGTTCCCATTCGTTCAGGTTCTGTCCCGGAATGCTCCGTTTGGGAGCTCAGGTCAGCCGCCAGAGCACAGTTCGGGTTTTGCCTTCGTCGTGGCCGCACGTCGTCGGGTAGTAGTTATCGTCGCCGTTGTCCTGTCCTGTGTGCGTATGTGTGTGCGTGAGTGCTCCAAAGTGCTGCTCTAGCTCCCCAACCCAACAACGGACGTCGATGCCATAACCGTCTGATTGGAGCTTTGATGCACACGTACAGTCCATACCTACAGTGATACAGGTTGGTTCAATAGGAACGTTTTGTGCAATCGTAGAAGGAATGGAGACAAGTGCAAAAAGAAGAATTCAAGCCAGGATGGAAATTTGCAGCTGGCTGCATGGACGGGGAAAAGTCTCCGGAAAGTGAATTAGTGTGGTTTTCGTGCAGAGGATTGAATAATCATCGGGGTAAATCCGAAGGAAGAGTGCCGCGAATGGAAAAACGTGTTGTGTTGTTTGAGGGAACAAGTGAGCCCTCGGGAGGGAAGTGATTTAATTGTCCCGAGTCGATTATTGATGTGAGGCAGTGGCTTCGATAATGCACTCAGCTATTTGCATTGGGTTTTCCCGGATGCAATCATCATCGATCGGTGGGCATTGTAGGAAAAACTAGATTCGCGAGCCTCCAGGGTCTGGTCGGGAGTTTGGTGAATTGAGATCGGATTTACTAAGGTTCCTTTGATAAGCAAAAAACATCGTAGAATAATTGTGATATTGCCTGTAATTGCATTTCCTTCTCCGGGTTCACTTTGTGTGCTTATGTGTGTTGACGTACGTTTGTGCATGAGCATTAATCGCCCCATTAATTCAAAGAACCATAGCAAAGATAATAAGGAAGCTACAACGGTAGTGAATGTGGTTTTATTTATAATCTAGTTGCGAATTTTAGATGCCACGAGAGAACCAAGATGGGCAGCATAGAGTTTTAAAAATAGTCCCCCAAAAGAGTGAAATGAAGGGAAAACGAAGCAGAAGCCCCGATGAATAATCATGAAATGTGCGAGTGAGCTAGGCAATGCCTGCAACGAGTGTGAAAATTTAGAGAAAACAAAAATCTAAAGTGACAACAATTGTCTCCATTATAATCTAGAAAACGGCAACAAAGCCAACTCCGTAGTTGTGGATTCGACATCGCACGGACCGAACCACGAGGCCAAAGCAAAACCTACGACGAGTCGGGAAAAGTGTGAGTGAGTGAGTTAGTGTTTTTCGAGTGTGGAACCAAGCTGCAACTCGCGTTTCCCTCTGTTGTGAGGAGGAGCCCCAAATGGGAGAAAAATCGTTCTCGGTGTTACGTAACGCTCTGGTCGTCCAAAGTCAGTAGTTGGAGCTGCTCTCCTCCAACAGCAAACGCTCAAGGAGCACCACTACGAAGAAGATCCCGATGAGGCCTGAAGATGTTGTGTCTTTGATGAGCCCCTGAACGGTTTACGCAGCAGGGAATACACATCAAATTAACTTCCCCCTTCTCCCTCTCGTTTCTACGGACCTCTCACCCAGAATAGCCTGAACAGTGAGGAGATCGGTGTCAGACCTATGCAGGCCTATTATTGTGCACGCGCTCGTGTGTGAGTTGAAAAGTGATTTGTTTTTGTGTTTCCAATCTTCATCCATGCTGTGCTATTAAACCAGTTGTCTATAAGGTTGTGAAAAAGGAAGAAGAAAAAGCAAACAAGAAAGGAGACGGTTACTCTGGAACAGTGCGCGAAGGTCGCGTTCGCTAGTTCGTGTGTTGGTTGATAGCCCTCCGAAGGAAATCCGAACAAGCTGGCTGCGCTCGCTGATTACTTTGGAGGTAAATCTATGACGATTGTGAAGAGTTTTACGCATTCTATAACGGTTCAATACTTTCATAAACCTGTAGAACACTTTTTTAGGAAGGAACAGGTTGTTTTTGGTTTCAGCATAAGGTGAAGATGCTTTCGGAAATTTTCTTTTCTATTTGTTTCAGTCAATCTTATTATGAGAGTGTAGATGGGGTGATTTTTTTTTTTGGCTAGAATGTTTCGGATCTATCTTATTTTAGTTATTTGAGATTGAACCACTAGTAGTAAACCTAACAAGAGAGTGATGATGGCTGAATTTAAGGTGTAAAAAAGCATGAAGATAAGTGTGTTCATCTTTTTCAATGAATCTATCATTGATATGTTTGGAAAATCGGATGTTCCCGATGGAAGTTAGCAAGATAAGCATACAAATACACGTTAGTTTGAAAATCTAAACCAGTCGTATACTGCCGCTGCTCGAATAACAGTGCTATATAATTTTTTGGTGTTTTTGAGTTATTTTCGAAAATGAATGTTTTTTTTTAATTGTGATATTGTGTTATTTGAATTTCTGTCGAACCGCTTTATACTTCTAAACAGTCGCTGTCGGAATTAATGAAAGTTTTGTTCGAAGAAGGAAAACAACTTAGTATATAGCAATTCTATAGAAACAAGATATACGATCTCTCAGAATTTCATAACAATTGGTAGTTTTGTTCTTTATCGAAAAATAGTCGACCCTTTTCTTTATTTCGTTATTAGGGTGGTCGTTTCTGCGTTAGCGTGGTCCAAAAAATTAACTTTTTTCAAAAATGCTTTTTTTCAAAAAATCATAACTTTTATCCAATAGGTTATACAGGGTGCGGCAGAAAATGATGCGAAAATTTGTTCTTTTTCTTTCAAATCCCATTTTCAACTAGTTCAAGCAATAATATCAACATTTTCGAGTGCAGTTATCGTAATAAAGTCCTTTTAAACAAATTTATTCAATGTGTCTTCCATTTTTGTTAATAACATCCTCGAGCCGAAGCCGGAAACCAGAGCATGCCTTTCGGACGTGGTCCTCCGACATTGACTGCCATGTGCGTGTTATGGTTGACTTCAGGGTCGATGCTGAAAAGCTTTTCGTCGGAGAACAGGATTATCATTTTTTCATTCTTCAACAAGGAAAGCAATCTCTTGGAACGAGTCACTCGTAGTTCCCTGACTCGGTCCGTAATAAAGTGGCGTTTCACTCTGGCTCTGGAAGATGCATGCAGGTCTTCTTTGATGATTCTCCGCAATTATTTCTCCGAAATATTGGCTTCCTTTGCAAGTTTTCTTATGGAACGCACCGGGTTGCGAGCAATTTTTGCACGGACCGATTTGATCACGTTCGGCGTGCGTGCAAAGCGCGGACGTCCGCTTCCCGGCTTCCGCTGCTTAGGAGCATCCTGCAGGGACTTTTTTATGCGGTAAACTGTTGCCAAATGGCACCCTACCACCTTGGAAATCTCTTTCGGCTTCTTCTGGGCGAGCAACAAACTGGTGATCACTTCTTTCGCGAACATTTCGACGAATATGCAATAAAACAAATAGAATGTTTGAATGCAGCACTTGAAAGTAAACATAATCAAATACAATTTCGACAGAAATTAGTCACTAGCTACACGAATTAACCAAATACTCAAGTTTGAACATTTTCGCATTATTTTCTGCCGCACCCTGTAGGCCCAGGCCGTTACTATTGGATACGACTCTGTTAGTGAAGAAAGAATTTTTTTTCCACGAAAAATCCTGAAGATACCCAAAATGTTTCTGAATCAAACTCGATTCAAGTTGGACAGTTGAGACACCCAGGAGGATCAGTATCCTTGCCAGTGCGAGAAGTTCTTCGAGGATCTGAAAACTACAGTTCTTGGTCTTTCGCCACCAAGATGGTCCTTATCAAGGAGCGGACCTGGTGTGCTGTGAAGGAGCGAGCTGAAGGTGAACCGGCGGTGACATCTCCGATCAAGCTTTGGCGACCATATGTGTCAGCATTGATTCAAGCATCTATGGACTAGTGAGGGATGCCAAGAGTGCGAGTGAAGCGTGGGACAATCTTCGGAACACGTATGAACACAGTGGAAGAATTGGTCTGCTAAGGAAGCTCACAGGTATTTGGTTAGTCGGAGCTGAGCGTGACGAAGACATTATCTGCCAGACGACTCAGCAGTATGTGATGCAACCGAGATATAACGCCTTGCAGGAAAATTGCACGTAGGATCTGACGAGTTTACCTACTGGACGTAAGGCTTTACGGTCAAAGTGGGTATACAAGATCAAAACCAACTCGGATGGTTCGGTGGAGAGGTTCAAACCCCGATTATTCATCAAGGGTTTCTCTCAAGTAAAAGGCGTGGACTTCAATGAGACCTATGCACCTGTAGCTCGATATGCCACTGTTCGCTACCTCATGTCTCTAGCACCTATACAGTACTGCAGATCGATGCGGTGACGGCGTTCCTGCAGGGAGAGTTAGAAGAGGAGAAAATATTTATGAGACAACCTGAAGGGTTCGTGAATCAGCAGGCACCAACGAAAGTTTATAAGCTGAGGAAGGCTTAGTGCGGGCTCAAAAAAGCCAGCAGTGTTTGGAATTTGTAGCTGGACGCCGAGCCGAAACGTATTGGATTGAAGCGGTCCAAGTACGATACGTGTGTCTACTACAAAATCGAAGGTACAAATGTCCTGATAGTAGCAGGTTACGTAGATGACCTGCTTATTTTTTCAAACAACGTGCGCTGGGAAGAGAATTTGAAGAAGCAGCTAACCTAAGAAGTTTAAAATGATGAACTAGGTGCTAGCCAACAAAGTTCTCGGAACTCGTGTAACCAGAAAGGATGGCGTAGTAAGGCTGGATCAAGAGCAGTACATTAATGATTCGGTACTACTGCATGCAACACTGTGACAACGCCAGCGGGTCCAGGGCAGAAACTAAACAAGCAAATGAGTCCCAAGTCAGAGAAAGAGCGGAAACAGATGGAGAAGGTTCCATTCCGAGAACTGGTGGGCAGTTTACAATATTTGGCGCAAGGAACTCGTCCTGATATTAGTTTTGCTGTAAATGCTGTAAGCCATTTCTGTAACGACCCTGGAAAAGCTCACTGGACAGCGGCGAAGCGAATTCTTCGTTATTTGAAAGGAACGAAACAAAGGAAATTGACGTACAACGGACGAGATGATGGAAACTTTGTAGGCTATTGCGATGCGGATTGGGGCAATTACACTGACACCCTTCGGTCTATCACTGGATATGTGTTCATGCAATCTGGAGGACCAATTGCCTGGAACTGTCGCAAGCAGTCAACGGTTGGCAGTTTCATCTGCCACACAGGAAGCCATTTGGTGGAGAGGTTCTCGACAGGAGCTGTCAGGATGCGCAGAATCTGTAACTATCTTCTGCGATAATCAGAGTGCTATTCACCTGGCGGGAAAAGAAATCGGTTACTCTTCAAGGAGCACACATATTGACATTCGACATCACTTTGTAATGCAGCATATTGAAGAGAAACAAATTCAACTGGAACATGTTAGTGCTGAGCATCAAGCAGCGGACCTGCTAACCAAGTCACTACCGGTCAACAAGATTGAAGACGGACGGAAAGCCCTCGAATTCAGAGACATTCATGGTTAAAGAGGGAAGGTAGAGTAATAACCATTGAATTATAGTATTCCATAATCTAGACTAGAATAAAAGCTTCATTCTGTATTACACTACCAAACCTACTAGACGTACAGTCGTATTTATCCAATATTGTTATGGAAACAAGAAATCTTTTAGTTTTTTAAGGTTTTCATGGTCTCAGGACCATTTTATACTGAAAGATTTGGTTTTTATATTGAAAGATTGGACATTTTTACTTAAGGCATCAAAAAATTGGCGATGTATGTATTTTAGTTTTTAAGATAAAAATTTTCAAATATGCTATGTTTTTAGGTTTTGCTGACTACGCCTTTTCATTACTTGAAGGTACTTGCCAACCATGCGTCCCCATCAATCAGAAGTTATTTTTATAACTTCATTTAGCTGTTTTACATCATAAGTCAACATAATGCATTTATTTCCAAATTTGTTTTTATTATACACAATGACTGCATAAATTCCCGCTTACGACTATTTTACAGTTTAACACATGTTTCAGCGCTGGAGAATATACATTTCATCTTTAGCTTTAAAACAATGATATGATTGGGTTTCCGCAATTTGTTTCACGCGAGCAAAGCAGTTTTTCAATTTCTTCTCCATTGTTTTATAATTATGCTCTGAATAATACTGTATTTTGGATTCTGACTTAGAAGTGGCCCATATATGTAGTTCATTTGCCGTAGTTATGAGATGGCCTTGTAAACTTGCTTTTGCTTCATTGCGTTTCAATACTCCTCCCAAATGGCTGTTTTGAAATGCCGTTTTAGAACTCATGTGGCGGAACACATCGATATCCAGTGCACTCACTCGATTCCGCAACCCCATACTCGCAACAAGCACTCAATTATTTAACACACAGTAGCTACACTCTCAGTGATTCCCGAAGGCAAAATACAGATCAAATGTAAAATAGTTTTTTAGTAATAAATTGACTGTGCAACCAAACACGCGTTTCAACTACCGTTCAGTGTGCCCCCAAATGTTGGTGACCCCGACGCGATCTGAACGCCAAAGCTGCGATTTTTAATCGATCAATCGTGAATTTATCGAAATTCTTCCGCGAAAGCGAAATCTCAATACCTGTTATTAGAAACAAAAAACCACTTGTATGTATGATGTATATGTACCCATTGTAGCACGGAAACTAAGTCCGACAGCAATGGGCTCTCCTCTCTGTTAGACTTGATCCAACTTTAATAACCACTGATTATCCCAATCATGCCATTGTATGAAGGGCCAAAAAGGGATTGGGTGGATCGATAGGCAACATCACCTATACGTTTCCATCGGGTTAAAAAGAATCTCCTTCCAACAACAAGATTGAACAATTGGTCATAAGAGTGAGCTATCTAAAATGAGGATGCCCCAATGGGCGGGGAGAAGAGCCCGCCCTCTATTCACAAACTGTTAGCACTGGGGAATTGGCATTCCCACTCTCCCCATCCAGTTTGTTTCAATCGGGTGCCCTGATGGTCCCTCCCATTCCCATGAAATATTTATATAACTTTGTATATATTTATGTAAATCAAAAATACTACAAGCATTCGTATCTGTTATATATGATCTTCATTCGGTTGATCCTAACATGCAAGAAATGTTGTTGAGTGTTACAGTGTAGAGTTCTGTGGTTCCACGCTTAAGCACGTTTTCGTTGTTTTCAGCGATAGCAGCAATTCACCAAAATCTTGATTTGAAGGATCCTGAAAAAGTATGTTAAATTTATTGAAATTTTACAAAACTAACATTTATATATTTTAATTTACTATTGCCATGGTCTTTATTTGCTGCTTGATGCTGATTTTATAACAGCAATCCGCTTTTATTTGTGCTGGCCTAATAGTTGTTGCTCCTGAGTTAGGAAAACAGGGAAGATTTAACTGAAAGGGAGTTAAAGACAAATGGACATAACAAAAACACTAAGTAATGTTTAAATCATCTATGAAGTAAAATCAATAAACAGTATTTTTGTTCAGTTCATTTATTTATACAGCCTCAATCGATTTAACTTTACAGAGCCAACGTTTCATATTTATATACATCAATTATCTTAAACCTAACGTTAAGGGGATAGGACCGATTACTCGCGGCCGTCTCGAGGTTAATAGGAATAACAACTGAAAGGATGGGAAGGTGGGCTGGAATTTGAAGTGTGGTTTATATAACACATTTTTTTTTTAATTCTAAATTGTCTAAAAAACTTAAAACTATACAACTTTTGGTTTCTTTTGACTTGAACATTTTTGGGAAAGAAAAAAAAAACACACACAAACACAGATAAAAAATGGAAAAAAAAACTTAAAGTAAACATACAGGTTAAACTAACTACAATCTAAGGCTAATGTTAGTCAAAAACACATAAATAAGTTTCATGAACTCCAGGTCACGCAGTGCCAAAATATCTCGAACTGGTACATTGGGTTGTCTACCTCGAGCCCGAAGGGAATCATAAAGCTCAGATCTGACTGCACGATGCTCAGCACATGACCAAATAATGTGATCTGCGTCCTGATAGCCTTGTCCACACTCACAGAGATTGCTGTCGCTCAGCCCAACCCGGTATAAATGAGCATTCAAAGAATAATGATTGGACATGATGAAGTCTCGACCCACATCCATACCCCAAAACCATGATTTCTTCGACACCTTTGGGATGATAGAATGTTGCCATCGCCCCAAATCTCCTTTACTCCATTTGTACTGCCAGCTAACGAGTGACTGTTGATGAAAAATAGCAAAAAAATCATTGAAGGCGATTTGTCGATCATAAATATCGCCTTCTATAGCGCCCACCTTTGCAAGCGAGTCCGCTTTCTCATTGCCCAGAATCGAACAATGAGAAGGGACCCATACAAAGGTGATGATAAAATAACGCGAAGATAAAGCACTTAGAAGCTCCTGTATTTTCATGAGAAAATACGAGGAGTGCTTTACCGGCGTCGAGGAGCGAATAGCCTCTAAAGAACTGAGACTATCCGTGAAAATGAAATACTGATCCGGTGTAAGTGAGGCAACAATTTCTAGCGTAAAGTGTATTGCCGCAAATTCAGCGACATATACGGAACAAGGAGCTTGAAGTTTACGATTGGCGCTATAAATTTTATTAAATATACCAAAGCCTGCTGACTCCTCTATCAATGATCCGTCAGTGAAGAACGTTTTAGAGGAATCAGAATAAACAATATTATCAAATATAATGATATTGTGAGTTATTATAAAGTAATGACAAAGATTGAACTGTAAAATCAGACACTAGCCAAATGGCACACCGCGCTGCATTAATCCGATCAGCTCAGATTTGGTCAAATGTCCATTTGCAAACCGGAAATTCCTCCCACGTCCAGTGAAAAACTCCATCCAGTGAAATCAAGACGGCTCTTTGCCGCAAATGGAAGTACAATTCCGACCTACGGAACAAAACGCCTCGTTATCAATATCGGTCTTCGTCGTCCTTTTGAGTGGATTTTTACTATAGCCGATGTAAAAGGCACCTATCATAGGTGCAGATTTCCTCAAGCACTACGACTTGTTAGTGGACCTGCGAAACGGCAAGCTTGTGGATAATACTACACGACTGGAAATACACAACATAAAGGCAGTAACCCAGTCGAGTGGCATCACCACTTTTAACGTGAATAACCTTTTTGCCGAAATATTGAAGGAATTTCAGAATATAGCTGTACTAAACATGCGACACTAGCCGACAAGAGCAAAAACTCTCCACCAGATCATCACAACAAGTCAACCTGTGTTTTGCCGCCCTCGCAGACTACCATTAGACAAGCTGACCGAAGCAAAGGCTGAATTCAAGTTCCTCATGGAACAAGGTATTTGCCTGCCCTCCAAAAGCTGCTGGGCAGCGTATCCCCAAAATCAGTTGAAAAAGCGTTTTAAAACCATTTTGCCTCCAGTAAATGCATTAAACGGCACATTGGCATTGAGGGTTTGAAACAGCATAAAACATGGCTAAATAGTTTTATAATAGTCATGGCGAAGATAAATTGGCTTTTTGGCAAAACTGTGATTTTTTCCAATCGCCACATTGAAATATAAGAAATAATTAAAATGTGGAAAAATAAATGCACCAAATTTTAAATGTAATGCAGCTGAACTGTAGATTGGAGACCAATTTCGGCATTCTGTTAGATAGCCTCATTGAATTCCATCAATTTTCTGGAAATTCATGATTAATTTATCGAATATATTTGTTTTAATTGTGTTTTTGTTGTTGCAAATTCGCATAAAGGGCGAACACGAAATTATTGCGACACCGAAAATGTCATGCCAATTTTCTTATAATGTTTAGAATCAAACCAAAATTTTAGGGTAGTTTTATACATATATTTACTTCAAAAATCAAAAGAAAAGTTAATCGATGGAGCCTTGAGTGTAAAATTGAACGCATTTTCGCTTGATGCCCTCCATCAAAGTCTTTACAGTGTCATCCGGTACCAGTTTCTCAGTTTTTTGTTTCCATTTTCTTAACATGTCCTTCTCGTCTTTGACTGTCTTCTTGCTCTTCCGAAGTTCCCGCTTCATCATTGTCCAGTACTGCTCCACCGGGCGCAGCTCCGGACAGTTTGGCGGATTCATGTCCCTTGGAACAAAATGGACAGAATTGGCCTCATACCACTCCAGGACACTTTTCGAATAGTGGCATGATGCCAAATCTGGCCAAAATAGCGAAGCTTCGTCGTGCTGCTGCAAGAACGGCAAAAGGCGCTTCTCGAGGCACTCAGATTTGTAGATCTCGCCATTTACTGTGCCCTTTGTCACGAAAGGCTCACTCCTCAGTCCGCAAGAGCAGATGGCCTGCCAAATGAGATATTTGGAGGCGAACTTCGACATTTTCTTCTTCTTAAATTTGTCTTCCACATAGAACTTGCTCTTGCCGGTGAAAAACTCCAACCCCGGAATTTGCTTAAAATCGGCTTTTATATAAGTTTCGTCGTCCATCACACAGCAGCCATATTTTGTCAGCATCTTCTCGTAGAGCTTCTGTGCCCGAGTTTTAGCCGTCGATTGTTGCCGCTCATCGCGGTTTGGGAAGTTCTGTACCTTGTATGTATGTAGTCCAGCTCTCTTCTTTGCATTCTGGACGTAGCTCTGCGACATGCCGATCTTTTTAGCCAAATCACGGCTTGAGACGTTGGGATTTGCTTTAATCATCCGCTTCACCTTTCCCTCCGTCTTTTTGTTCTCCGGTCCCGGTTTTCTTCCAGCTCCTTTGCCGTGGTCCAACGTCAACCGCTCTGGAACCGCTTCAACACTCTGGAGACGGTTGAATGGTGAATGTTCAACATTTTTCCCAACTGCCGGTGCGACAGGTCAGAAAATTCCAGGTGTTTGGAAAGAATTTGTTCTCTCGACTCGCGTTGGTTCAACTCCATTTTCGTTGAATCGAAAAACACGACTTCGAGTTTGACAGCATGTGAACAATACACATCAATGAGAAAGTGTGCAAAATTTGGTTGATTTTTACCCAATGGTAAAAAAGTTATGCCCTGTTGAATGTGTCGCAATAATTTCGTGTTCGCCCTTTAGTTTCCGAGGCGCATTAATTTTCGACTCTTATCGTGCAAATATTCACCATAAAATTAAATGCACACATGATTTGGAGAATGGTACGTTGGAAAAAAAACTCAATTTGTTTTGGATATTTTGCTATCAAACAAAATTTCCCGCAACACTAGAACTTTTTTTATAGATATTATTTACTGCTAAATAAATCAGAAAAGCAGCGAATCGAACAAAACAGAATAAGAAAAACCAATCACGATACCATAGTGAAGTTTGATAGCTGTGGCCATTTGGTCGTATGCTGGTTTTCATGGCAGCCAATAGGTTTTATGAAGGTTCTCAAGTGGTCTTAACATCTTTCACTAGAACATTTTCAAAATCTGTATGATCTTATAAAGGTTTTATTAACTTGTTTTGTACAAACTTTGGCTTTAAAGAAGCATAGAGGAGGTGTTGGTAGACAAAACAGTTTTGAATGTAGTTTTATCAACAAAACCGGGAGGAGTGCTTTACGGCTGAAATAAAACTAAAATTGTTACTTGGGAAAGCAATATGTAATAAATAGGTTGCAAAATACAACTCAATTACTTAAAATTTAGATGTATGAATTATTGGATATTTTTAAGTTGAGAATACATTATTTTAGATCGACAAAACGCTTGAATTGTCATAACAGAAAATAACTAAGATTGCAAATAATATTTTTATATTAATATGTAAAAAATTGCTTTTTCAGTTCAGTTCATTTAGATGATGAATTTCTATTTTCAAACGATAGTTAAACTTGTGTACCATGCATGGGTTTTTAAAAACTTAAAATTCACATGCGCATCAAATTTCATGATGAAAGATGAAGTTTTAGCTTTAAAATTTTCAAGTGCTGCTTAGAAGGCACAGTTATATTAATGTGAAAAATAGTTTTTCCATTACTATTTGTCAACGATGTGCTATTATATATCATAACCAATATGGCGACTGCAGGAAGTAAACTTTAGCTTAGACTATCTTTAATGTTGCTCTATAAGGGAGAGTCTGCCAAATGTCGGGTTGAGATCGTATTGATTGAAAACTATATCAACTTCAAAGAAGTACGAAAATCTGGAGCAATGTTTCATTCGTGTGTATTTAGAACTTATTAGTGTCTTGCAGCACAATGAGACACTGCCGTCTAAAAATATTAGAACACACGATTCCGTGCATACCCTTACTCAAATGACCATAAAATATTTTTTCGTTTTTCGTTTAGTGACTGATTCGTACTACTTCTCATACCAATCACCAAAAAGGGCATCTCAGATCAAATGGACTGATAACAAATCAAGTTCAGACATGTTGGCTTTTGAAAGTAACTTTGATAACAAAATGGAAAGTTTGGAATGTCACCATTTCAAAGTTTGAACTTTTCAATTTGAGACGAAACCGAAAATTGAACCAAGTATCTCTTAATCCTAAACAGGTTAGTTTTGAGTAAATTATAACTGCAAACAGAAAATATATGCATAACATCAATCTTTTCCTTTCTAAATGTAGTTGAATAATCCTCATATCCTTATAATTGCTAATCCTTTGATATTTGTCTTAAGACTTTACCAAGGTGACTTTACGCCTACCAGGCTGATTTGTCGCCAGCTTATCCTTGAACAAATACACGTATTTCATATAGTATATTAATTCTCTGTCAATACGCGGTGTTGACTAGATTATCCATTCAATTTTACTTGATATAAATCAGTGTTATCAACCTCAGAGAGAGCAAAAAGTTCTATAAATGATCGTCCAACGAGTGATGGTTCACACAAAAAATGTTCATTTTAACTGCCTTCTGCCCTCCTTAGCATTACGTATGGACATCAAGTAATTTTGTAAGCATCACCACATCCTCCAAAGCTGCACCCCCGCATACTTTTCAGATTATCAACATCGAGAGGATAAAGGAAAACAAAGATGTTGAGAAGAATAAAATATTCCTTAGCCAAACAAACTGTTAAGTGCAATCAGGGCAATATGACCAATAAGAGCAATATGAGATACGATTTGGCCTTACAAGCAAATATTCACATCTCAAAACTTTATGGTCTATTATAGGATCTTTCTAATAAGTGTGACCATAAAAACCGTATCAAAATTTCATTTTGTATATGAAATATTCCAAAGAAAGTATTAGTTGTCGCCATATGAAACAAATTATTATATTTTTTACTTCGAAATAAGCATATTAAATCACGTAATATTGATTGATTAATTACCGATAAAACATAAAAGGTGATAAAACTCCAAAGTACAAAGTTCATCTTGTTTGAATATTGTTTAATGAAGTTTTTCAACTCCATTCAAAAAAAATTCCCTACTTGGGTAATATTGTTATTAAAAATAAAATAAAAAATAATGATTACGAAAAACCAAAAAATGAGTTCTAAAATAAATTTTGAGATGGTATTTATGTATACATTCTTTTGAACCGCACTGCGGTTTGCTCGTATAGATGTCTTGCTAATTTCCCCAGTCATGTAGTTTTGAAAGAAGTTTTTTTCTCAGCATGGCATGTTTGAAAGGCGGCATCCGATCGAGCGCACTAGGTAAGAGATTGTGCGTTCAATCGGATGCCGCCTTTCGAACATGCCCCACGCTCAATTTCAACTATTTCTATTCAATTTTACAACCTGCCGTGCTCTTACGGGACCTATCAATACTTTCTCTTCACATCTTTGGTGAATAGAGTAGAAACCTCTACGCCAGGCCTTTGATGATATCGTTGCGTAAATCCTTTCGAATCATTTTGCCAGCCGTACACGGAACATGTCGTCCAAGAAGACGCTGTTGCAAATGACTCGGAAGGAGCCACGTTTGAGAAGTTTGAGTCCTTTCGTCTGTTATTTTCTTCAATTGTTTTTTTGTTATTTTGTTAGTCAGTGTTGCGTTTGCAAATTCAATGCGGTGTTTCGTAATTTCTTCAGTTTTTTGTAGTTCAGTCCGTGAAGTGTGTCATTTATGTGCTCTGAGAGTCTGGAAGCAGTTTTCTCGAACCAATAATAAAAAGTTATTGTATTGTTCGTTGTGCGTTAGAATGATATAACTTAACTCCTTTTGAAGCATTTCACCAGCCGTGCAATGAGATGCTGTTGACACTGCCTCAACAGGTGTTACATTTTCAAGTTTGCTTCCCCTTTCTCTCAGTCATGTTCATGTCCGCTGTTTTGTATGGTGTCATTTTGTCTTTTTGTTATTTAGTTTGTCAGTGTGTTTTCTTCAGTCTTTTGTAGTTTAGTTCATCATTTATGTGCAGCGAAAGTCTTTTTGAACAGTTTCCTTGAATCAAAAATGTCGTTGAGATATTTAAATTCTACCAGTTTTAGTAATGTCTGATGTTACAAGTCCCAGTTTGCTGATGGGACTCATGAGAGAAAAGTTTTCTCGTTGCGTCTCTTTATGTTATTTAATTAGTCAGTCGGTGTTACGTTTATATGCTCAAGAGGACACTTCGTAACTTCTTTAGTCTAGTTTTTATGTGCTCTGAAAGTCATCGATGCATACCTCGTCTTACCACGTTTAATTCACTTATCACTTTGTCCGCCTTAGTCAGTTTTTGTCTTCTGCGTTATTTAGTTAAATCCTATAGTTCTATTGTAGAAAAGTTTACGTTTACTTGTCTGTTCATTGCCTCCTTTTTATTTGTCAAATCCTAATCTCTAAGTTGTTTAATCGTTTCAAAGCTGTCATGCATGTGTAGCCTAACAATAATTATTTGAGCCTTGCTCAACTATAAGTTTCACTTTTCGGTGGCAAAGTAAAGCTTCATCACGCCTATTCCCTATCTATTATTTTAAAGTTATCGAGAATGAAGCCGTTATAAGATTTTTGTATACCATTGTTACAATGTGTGGTATTTTTAATATGGTTCTTTGAAATGAGACATAACAAAATAAGAAGGCACCGTTCCTAGTTTTAATAAAACTGCTACTCAGTGAATCCAACATTCGATTCCCTACGAATGTCAATAATCTTGAACACATTGTCTATCAACATATACCTATCTAGCTAGATTTATATTCAAGCGTGGCTACGGCTCACCATGTCAGAGAACTCATAAGAAAGGTGTTGCAGCCAAGAGGAAATCCCACATCAATGTTACTGAGAAAAGAGCCCCACCAACAGCATTCAATGGTCCAGGACAGGATGTCCGTTGGATCACATGTGTAAAATAAGTGCATCAATGCCATCTCAGTGGAGTTGACGTAGGCCCACCCATCGCGTCCAGATCACATATCCAAGGGGAGGGTATTATCACTGCGATACATCTTGATAACAAATCCTGTATTGTAAGCTAATTTATTGAAATAGTTTCAAATTATGTTATCAATTTGAAATCAAATTCTCCCGCTGATATCTAAAACAATTCTTTGGATAAAAAGCGTAATTTCTTGTTCAAATGGGCTGGCAATATAGTATTTATAGTTTGGCGTTCAAGTAGTAAAGTTCGTCAGAAATTGTATGTTGAAAATGATAACATATGATAACAAAATTAGCTAACGGTGATAACTGAATTTATTATGCGATTTATTACACTAATAACTAAAGTAGTGCTTCTGTTGAAAAGCTCAATTTCATATCCATGACATGCTGGTAATATTCAACATTCTGGTAGTATTCAGTAACGTTCGTCAAAAATCGTTTTTAAAAATTGATAACAGATGATAACAAAATTAGTCAATGTTGATAACTAAATTTGTTATGCGATAACAGGTGAGTTCAAAATGATATCTGAGATAATGAAACTTGTTACTTATTTGATATCAAATAAGTTTACTATCAAGAACAATGTTGATTGAATGCTTCAGAAGATGCTTAGAAAGATTTCCAATCAATTGATGCTAAGATATTTTAACGAGGAATTTATGAGCTATTAACGTTCAACAGATGACAATTTTCGTGTCGCTCTCAATTTTAGATTATCCAATTTGTACCCCCATATGTTGCCGAAAGATGTTATTTAACATCAAAAATAAAATTAGCCAAAGCAATCAACAACATCAAAGCATATGCTGCTGGTTCCTTATTACATATCTCAAACTAAGCATTACTCAATAAAAAGCAGTGCCGATCAACTGAAACATTTCATAAATAACAGATCCTAGTAAATACTGATTATGTTAGGTTCGGTGATTTAGTTACGCAGCATTGCCACTTACCTCAAACGAAATATGAAAAAGGTGGTGTGAGAAGGGAATCTCCCTTCTACATCAGTGCAATAACATTTCCATCGTCTCGTATTTTTTCTTCTTTCGTGATTCCGGCTGATGTCAGGCATCAATGACCGAGTCCAAATCGGTGCCGCTGCTGCTGCTAAACATAACGAGATAATGCAACCAGCATTCACCTTCCTTGATCCCTTAAATCTCCTCTCATCCTAACGCACGTTATCAAACTTCCTCCACCCTTACTCGTCGAAATCTTCAAACAATAGTCAAGTGGTGACGACTCACCGAATGTTCCACTGGGCCCTTGGATCCGGCTATGCAAATCAGGTGCGAAGAAAATAAAGCACGAACGAATTTTCCGAAATCCCGCGCGCAACAAATGACATTCGGCCCAGCTTACCTTCCACTGAACGATGCGAACGACAACATCCCAGCACTTAGAAGAAATGCAAATTTTGGCTTATTATTCGCAGAAATTTGGCTCCTTTTGCGATTCAACCAACCACATTCAGGACGAGGGAGAAATTACTTGTCTCCTGCCTTTTTCAAGATGCATAAAAAATAATAACGAAAGTCATTTCCCTAGGAGCGTCCATACGAAGCTACAAAGCCGAGAAGGTAAACTCAGCATCGGAAAGAAAAACGGAAAAATTTCCATTAGACAAATGAATGCTGAATTGTTTCCTCTGTTTTTCTTGTTTTGCTTTGCTCGATGTTTTGGGGAGGCGCCTTTACGAATGGTTGGGAATTGCTGCCGGAGATATGAACATTCGGTATGACAATGGTTCAAGGTCATGAGAAGAGCGGAAGCGGAGTGGTCCCGAAAATTGAAACCAAACAGACATTTATTCTCGACCAGTGTAAAAGGTTGTCAATTTCCATTAATTGAAAACAGTTCCATTCTCGCAATGGTTACATTTCATATGAATATCAATATAGAACGGGAATATATGTGTTCAATTTCCAGTGAACAAAAGCAGCAAACAATCTAAAGGGAAGCAAATCTCGCTCCGATTTCAGCAATCAATTATGGTTCATATAATTCGTAGAATTAATCCATGCAAACGGGCTCAGGAATGAATCCCGAACGAGAAACACAAAAGCTGATACATAAAATCGACCGACCCCTCACGCACTGCCCTGTGAGTACAGTTTGAATGGGACATGAAATTTAATTCAAAAAAAAAATCAATTTGTCTACAGGCACACTGCCAAATGGGAAATCCCCCTTTCAAACCCAAAAGCAAAGTGCAACAACAGAAAACGAATGCGATTACTGCCGGAAAGACCCACCCACCCACTACGGGGGATGGTTTTGCATTGCAGCTATGTTTTGCACTTGCACAACGGTGACCCATATTTTGTGTTGTTCGACCGACCGATTTCGGCTGTTGTGTGAGTGTGCATCCTGCGCTCTGTTGGTGACGGTATGATGGTGTGTGTTTATGGGGGACTGACTTTGCTTAGAGTCTGTGTACAAGCGAATCAACGAGTCTCCTGTGGGTAGGTTTCAGAACTCGATGTTTGTGTGTTTCTTGTAGGCTTATGGTTAGAGCTATGAAAAATGAGATGCCGAGGGCGAATAAGTGGCGAGCGTCAGGTTGAGCTTAACGCAGAGACTTTGAAACGATTCTTTTGCCATTGAAGGATAGCACTCAGAAAGCAATATCTTCCTAGAGAGTGAATTCTTAGTAAAAGATATTACTGCTAGTCTACTGAGATAAGATGCGTAATACGAGCTCCGAAGTACATCATGAGCGTCGATTGAAGATATTGTATTATTATAATAAATGGTATACCCATTGTACAATCGCGTCTCATGGGTGTTAAACGTACCTGTGAACATTTTTTTTTAACATTCTCATGATATGTACAGAGCCAAGTCACAATCGATACACTGACAGGCAATAAAAAGTGCCCACCTAATCAATTTTTGAATTTCTTTGTAGGTCTATAGGTATTTTGACGTAGAACTTGCGTCTCTCTTTTCTATTCCTGTTCTAAAACTTCAGAAATCGGCCGCGTTTCGCAAGATTGGAGATTTTGAACGATTATATCTCCTCTCTGGCCCACAGAAAGTTTACGATAAGTATTTCATTCTAACGGTAGAACATCAAAGCTGTTCCCTGTTGCTAACTTAATTCATTACATGTGTTTAAACTAATTAAAAAGTACTTAAAGGAAAAATATCTAAACGCACAAAGCTATTGGTCGACAATGAAATCATATTTGCGCCACGCTCTGATTGGTTAATACTACCACAGTTATCGTTCCAGCGATTATAAAATATGTGGTGACGTCCGACCAGAGATGCCATATTTACAGACATGTCTGTAAATTTGCAGACTTTTCACTTTTGTTGCAGACTTTTTTAACGATGCAGACATTTAGCAGACATTTTATTTATGTTGCAGACTTTCACAGACATTTGAAATATTTTTTAAATTTCAAATAAAGGTATTCTCTGAAATTCGGTTTTAACACGTACCAGGATCTGAATAGTATATTAAGGAGTGTATCGAAAATAAGCTATCCACAAACTTTCTTTCAAATTATGTTGAAAACCGATATTTTATTCATACAAAAAATTGATCCTTTATTGTACGAGGTTAAACTTGAACATAATGAAGACCGGATGAAATTTAAGTTATTCTTTCACGAATTTTCGAACTTTGGATCGAATGCTCTTCATCAAGTTCCGGACAAGTGTTGCATCGCATTTTTTGGACGCTTGAGCCCAAATTTTTTTGAACTCCTGCATGTTCCCAGCTGCCGTACCAGTCTTCTTGAAGACCCTCTTCACGATTGCCCAGTAACGTTCGATGGGTCGAAGCTGAGGGCAATTTTGTGGATTGATATTTTTCTCAACGAAATCTATACCCTTTTCCGCAAGCCAATTGAGAGTGGTTTTGGCATAGTGAGCCGACGCTAAATCCGGCCAAAACAGTGGAGGTGTACTATGCTTCTTATATAAAGGCAACAATCTTTTCTGGAGACACTCAGATCGATAGATTTCCGCATTTATAGTTCCGGTAGTGTAAAAAATGGTTGACTTCAAACCACAGGAACATATTGCTTGCCATACCAGTACCTTTCGACCGAATTTCTCCACTTGAATCGCCCTGTCCGCATCGCTCACATCCTCCCCAACGACGGCAGTAAAGTATTGTGGACCTGGAAGGGTTTTTGAGTCCTCCTTTACATAGGTCTCATCGTCCATCAAAACGCATGCATCCGGACGCTGCAAAAGACGCGAATACAATTTCCGGGCCCTTGTTGCTGCTCGCTTCTTCTGTTCTGCACTTTGTTTCGAGATTTTCTGCTTCTTGTAGGTCTTCAGGTGGTTTCGCCTCTTGATACGCTGGATCATTCCGACACTCGGTCCTGCTTTTTTGGCCAAATCATGTATTGACATTGATTTGTTCTTTATGATTAGAGATACCACTTTCTGCTCCAGTTTCGGGTTGGAAGAATCGGGTTTTCTGCCTCTTCCAGGTAGCTCATCCAAAGAATAGTGTTCCCCAAACTTATTAATGATGGTTTTAACAATCGCATGATGAATTCCAAACCGCTTCGCCAATTTTCGCATAGTAATACCCTTCTCACTTAGCCATGTGTCCAGAACCTTAATTTTCACTTCCTTTTCAATACGCGAAATTTTGAAAACGCAGAATTTGAACCGCACAAACAAGTAAACAAAAGAAAGCTAAATAAAAATATAAAAGAAAATAAAACTCTGAGAAACAAGCGGTGGGCCACTGAACAAATACCCAGATAAACACTTATAGGGCCTTCTAAGGGTAAATGAGTCCCTACGTATTATGTTCGATCCCATACTAAGAGATGGGGTTTATAAATGCAATTTTCTTATCCAGCCATCGACCTCAAAAAATACAATAATCTTCACTGCTATTGTCACCATGAAAATTACTGTCAAGGCGTTGGTAATATTGTTCCATTGCCATTAGGTCACAACGAAAATCAAGTTTCACTACAAAACAAATCATATATGAGAAATTTACCGTGAAAAAGGGGTTGCTGAGTATTTTAACCAAGAAGCAATCAACTCTATCTACGAACTAAACCATTAAAAAATGTATACCTCCGCATCAAAATACGATTAAACTCACTAATGAGGTACAGTTAGATAAGTCCATACTTGCTTACCTTACCAATCAGACCAAGGCCGGTGTGGCCTCTGCTGTATACAGAAATTGTTTCCAGTCTATTTGGTCCATGGCTGCATTTCGCTAGCCTCGCAGTCTACGCCGCCTACCTGTTCGATCCACCTTGCTCGTTGCGCGCTTCTTCATCTTATGCCCGTCCTGTTCGCTTTCGAGAATCATTTCAACTGGACTGTCGACAAGTCCAGCCCACCGTAGTCGACCAATTTACGCGGTGTGTACGATGGGAGTTTCTCCCACTAAGTGATGCAATTCATGATTCATTCGCCTCCTCCACGTTTCGTCTTCCATCTGCACTCCACCGAAGATCGTACGCAACAGCTTCCGTTCAAGGAGACCAAGTTGATTCTCCACTAGAAATTGTTCGTGGCCGTATAGGACTACCGGTCTAAATGCCTTGTAGATGGTCAACTTTGTAATTCGACGAACTTTGTTCGATCTTAGCGTCCTTCGGAGTCCAAAGTAGTCACGATTGCCAGCCATAACACGCCTTTGTATATTTAGGCTGGTGTCGTTATCGGCGGTCACCAATGTGCTCAGATACACTAATTCGTCTACCGCCTCGATTCATCACCGTGGATCTGAACTCGTGGTGAGAGGCTAACATTGTCTTTTCGTGAACCTCTTCACCCCATGTATTTTGTATTTGAAGCATAAATGACAAGCCCAATACAAGCTTCACCCTTGAGTCTGATGCACTTTCCGCCATCCTCACAAAGTTGCGTGCTACGATTTCAACGTCTTCGGCGATGCCAAAAATTTGGTAAGACTTCTTGAAGATCGTACCACTCGTGATTATCCTCGCGCTTCTTATCACACCCTCCAATGTAATGTTAAGAGTGTGACTTAAAGAGCGGAGATAAACATGAGTGGTATAATCTTCAGAATGTCCGTCCAACTTCACTGGTTCACTGCTTCTCTATAAATTCTTCGGTTTTTTTTCGCCGTAACCTTAGTTTTCTTTCCAAAAATATTCCGTTTTCATCACACTTTGAATACAATTTCACCTACTGCCTACAATTTCACCTACCGATTGCAACTGACTCGAATTCATAACAAATTATTGTCGAAATTCTGGCAGAGTGCTTTTTATATAGGGTGGTGCTATTTTTATTTCGCTCTTTTTTTTACGAATATTATGACTCAATTGTAAATGTTCCAGAATAGTATCATCATAATTGAAGAAAAAGGATGCAAAAAAGATTGTACTACCATCCATAACAGAATTCATTATAATTGGTAGGGAATTTCAAATAGTTCAAATCAATCGTTCATCTAGGTTTCAGGTCTTGTAATTTTAAGTGTTGTGACCCTTAAAATTAAATCAGCATAATCGATTTTTCTGTTCTTGATGTGCTATTGCATCATCAGACATTTTATTACTTCTAATGGTGTTTACTTTTAATAACGCCCATTATTTTTGGATTTGAATCTATTTGTATGCATAAACAATTCTGCAACTTATTGATTTACATGACACGAATTTTAAATCTATTATCAATTACAGCTTATGTAATTTTCAGTATTCTTTTTAAAAAAAAAAGTGCAATCATCATTTTAGAAGCATGAAGATGCATGAAAATATTTATTATTTATAAAAGTAATTTTTAATCTGTTTTATAACCAATATGAACATATACAGGAGCTGTTTGATGTTAATTAAGTGTAGAACAACACCCAAGTATATGTGCATGCAAAAACGAATAGTCCACATCATGAGGAACAAATAAATGCTTTGAAACTTTCGCAAAACTTGCAAAGTTGCTTGGGTTATGGCTGGTGTATCGTGGATTTCAAATAAAACATATATATACACATACCAAACACCAAAAATAACCTTAAATTTAAAATTGCCGCCCACCCACCATAAAAAAAAAGTTAAAATTGCCGGTAATTCTCCCAAATCCAACCATCCCTGATTTATTTAAATTTTTCCTCATTAAAAATATGAGCAATTATCAATTCTACACTTTGATTGTTGTTTTGTTGTATTCTCCATATGCGTGGAGTAACGATATCTAATGATGAAATTTGTCAGAAGCAGATAATTTCCCATCAACATGAGAGGCTCTAGGAGTGGACCGTAATTTATTGCTAGAACTAAGAGATTTGAAGAGAAAGCATTGATAGTTCCGTTTAGAGTAACGGCAGGATTTGAAAATTGAAAGATACAAGTTGAAAACGAGCGGAGGGCATATGAAGGTAGTATACAATCCGGAGCATAATCTTTTACCAGAACAAAGCAATAGGTAGTATAAGAGCACGATCGGTCGCATACTCTTTTACCAGTCAATGGGGTATCCTCCCCCTTGCCTACCCCGCATCTGGGGTGGCTTGGTAAAAGATTATGTGCCCGATTGTATACTACCTTCATATGCCCTCCGCTCGTTTTCAACTTGTATCTTACAATTTTCATATCCTGCCGTTACTCTAAACGGAATTGCTTTCTCTTCAATTCTCTTAGTTCTAGCAATAAATTACGGTCCACTCCTAGAGCCTCTCATGTTGATGGGAAATAATCTGCTTCTGACAAATTTCATCATTAATTATCAAATGCCAATAACATATTTTAGATGCCCATGACATTTTGCTCTTGATTAGCCCCACAACTTTGTTTAACAACGACCTTTAATATCTTAGGCTGTGATCCTTTATCCAGTGCGATACTGAATTAATATTTAATTTTCATATATATACTAGATACGGATGCCGTAATACTTTTCTGTTATAGAAATATAAACATTATTATATAAGGATTCTCCCTTAGCTCAGTCGATAAAGGCGCAGGGGTTCGATTCCCGGTCTGGTCTAGGAATTTTTCGTAAAGGATTTTTTTTCGATTCCCTGGGCATAGCGTATGATTGTACTTGCCACACAATCATACTAATGCAAAAATGGTACTTGGCATCGAAAGCTCTTTGTTAATAACTGTGGAAGTGCATTTAGAATACTAAGTTGAGAGTAAGCAATAAGCTAATTGTGAAAGCAATAAGCTTGAAATGCCAAAGAAGAATATAAACATTTGATTCTAGTGCAAGGAAATGGGAGGGACCATCAGGGCACCCGATTGAAGCACTCTGGATGGGGAGAGTGGGAATGCCAACTCCCCATTGCTAACAGTTTGTGAATAGATGGCGGGCTCTTCTTACAGCCCATTGGGGCATCCACGTGTTAGATAGCTCGCTGTTTTGACCAATTGTTCGATATTGTTGTTGGAAGGAGATTCTTTCTATCCCTGTGGAAACGTATAAGGGATGTTGCCTATCGATCCACCCAACCCGTTTTTGGCCTTTCATACAACGGCATGATTAGGATAATCAGTGGTTATTAAAGCTTGATCAAGTCTAACAGAGAGGAGAGCCCATTGCTGTCGGATCGGACTTAGTTTCCGGGCTACAAAGGCTGGTAGCCTATATCATACATACCACTAATTTAATTCTTGGAAAAAAATATATCAGGCAACAAAACTACAAAAAAACAACAACGCACTTTCTCAAAATAATTAATTAACTGCGGAAAACTGGTTGATCTCTCACTGCTGGATTTGTACAATATCAAAACGATCTCTCTTTAAAGATCCAAGTCTTTGAAAAAAAACATCCAAAATCTTTGACTGTATAGAGTTTATTCCGAACAGAAATTGTTCGGAATTATGAAATCTGTGTTGAAATGCTAGAATAATTGAAAATTTTCAATAGGGATTAGGAAATTATTCCCAAAACTTATGTAGAGAAAAACGTATGTCATAATTCTGATCAGCTGGAGTCTTTTTTAATATGTCTTGGATGAATATCGGAGTATTATACCCCATTCAAACTTCAATCTATATAACGTGAAACAGACCAAAGGGTGAGTCGTTAATTACTTTAGATTGGTTGGTAAATTGACTTTAGTTATCGAAATGAAACTATTGTTTTTTTCAGTAGTTCAGTGTATGTATTTATTTCAGCAAACATCCGTGAGTTAAATTTTAGGAGTAAGTTTGAGTAAAATGCTTGACATTTGCGATTGATGCCCTCCATCAGAGACTGTACTGTCGTTTCCGGTACGTTTTTATCAGTTCTTTCTTACACTTCCTTATTGTTGGATCAGCGGTTCCGGAAGTGGCCTGAATGGTCGTGATCTCGGTCCTGGTTTTCGGATTTCTCAACAACTCACTAGTAATCACACACAACAGAAAGCGACCAAAAGTGTTTATTCGCGAAGATAAAGGGCGATACGGTCAAAATTTGGTCAAAATCAACTTGACGTATTTCTTTCAATTTTGCATTTAAAAAACCGGAACACCCCTCATTTTGAAGGTGTGTGTGAGAATGTTGCTCCTATTTTGATTTGGGAATTCACTCTTCAGTTGTCAAAATGCCGTCCAAGCAAGAAGAGCAGCGTATCAAAATTTTGCTCGCGCATCGCGAAAATCCGAGCTACTCGCACGCAAAGTTGGCAAAATCGCTAAAAGTTGCCAAATCAACCGTTACAATGTAATTAAAGTGTTTGGGGAACGTTTGTCGACAGCCAGGAAGTCTGGATCGGGGGGAAATCGAAAACCGGAAGCCGCTGAGACGACAAAGAGAGTTGCCGGTAGTTTCAAGCGAAACCCTAACCCATCTCTCCGAGATGCCGCAAATAAGCTGGGTGTATCGTCTACAACCGTGCATCGAGCCAAAAAACGAGCCGGACTATCGACTTACAAGAAGGTAGTGACTCCAAATCGCGATGATAAACAAAATACGACGGCCAAAGCGCGATCCCGGAGGCTCTACACGACGATGCTGACGAAGTTTGACTGCGTGGTAATGGACGACGAAACCTACGTCAAAGCCGACTACAAGCAGCTTCCGGGACAGGAGTTTTATACGGCAAAAGGAAGGGGAAAGGTAGCAGATATTTTCAAGCACACGAAACTGTCAAAGTTCGCAAAGAAATATCTGGTTTGGCAAGCCATCTGTACCTGTGGCTTGAAAAGCAGCATTTTCATAGCTTCCGGGACTGTCAACCAAGAAATTTACGTGAAAGAGTGTTTGAATAAACGTCTGCTGCCTTTCCTGAAGAAACACGGTTGTTCCGTACTGTTTTGGCCGGATTTGGCATCTTGCCATTTCGACTAAAAAGGCTATGGAGTGGTACGCTGCCAACAACGTGCAGGTGGTTCCCAAGGACAAGGAACCCTCCCAACACGCAAGCGGCTCCGCCCAATTGAGAACATTCTGGGCTATTGTCAAGCGGAACCTAAAGAAGACCAAAAAAACTGCTAAGGACGAACAGAAGTTCAAGGCAAACTGGCTTTATACGGCGAAGAAGGTGGACAAGGGTGGCTGTACAAAATCTGATGGCAGGAGTCAAGCGTAAGGCCCGGCAATTCGGATTTGGAAAAGCTGGAAGCCTAACTGAATATTTTTTCCTGAATTTTATACTAATTGAACTTGAAAAAGAAATTTAATTTGATTTTTTAAATAAACGATTTCACCGATTTACACGTTTTTTCTCTTGACCAAATTTTGACCGTACCACCCTTTATGACCACTTGAGAACCTTCATAAAACCTTTTGGCTGCCATGAAGACCAGCATACGACAAAATGGCCACATCTATCATACTTCACTGTGATATTGTAGTTGGTTTTTGTTGTTCTGCTTTGTTCGATTATCTGCTATTCGGATTCATTCAGCAGTAAATAATATCTAAGAAAAAAATTCCCGTGTTGCGGGAAATTTTATTTGATAGTAAAATATCCAAAACAAATTGAGTTTTTTATTCAGCGTATCATGCTCCAAATATGTGCGCCTATTGGTATTGGTACTCAATTTTTTGCACCAACAAAATTCAAAAATAATGCGCCTCAGAAATTATGCGAAAATTCAACAACACTAAACAAAATTAAAACAAATATGTTCGATACATTAATCATGAATTTCCTGAAGGTCGATGGAATTCAATAAGGTTATCCAGAAGACTGCCAAAATCTTCTTCTCCGACCTACATTTTATCTGCATTACATATAAAATTTGTTCCACATTTCAATTATTTCTACTACCTCAATATGGTGATTGGAAAAAATGCCAGTTTTTGCCAAAAAGCCAATTTATCTACGCAATGACTACCATAAAACTATGCGGTCAAATTTTTCGCTCTTTTAAAACCAAATTGACTTCCCTCAATACCAATTTGCCGTTTAATGCATTAACTGAAGGCAGAATGGTTTTAAAATACCTTTTCAACTGACCATAATAAGATAATATAAATGGTCCTAAAACAGCATTTCAAAACAGCATTTTACCAGTTCATAAAGTCCGAAATAAAACCTTTGATAGGAGTAAAAGGAAAAAATTTGAGCAAACAAGGTATTCCGATCGTTGTAAACAAGCTGTGTAAGTTCTCATAAACCTGACTAAAATATGAAATCTATTGGCACCACGTGGTGCCATAATAAAAACAAATTATTTTCAAAGTGGCTTTAATAAAACTTCAGTAAAACTAAATAAAGCTGGATGATTTTAGCAATGTTACTTGGGTTGTACTTTTGAGGCTTCAATTGTTACAGGAAGGTCGCGACAGGTTCATGTCATGTAGAAACTCAATTCGTAGTTATGACTGCATTCTCAGATGGAAATTTGCAAAACACTAGGTGCAGAAAAATTACCGCCAAATAGGTTTATTAGCTTACACGTGAAATCCATCATTAAACTTTAAATAAGGTCAAACAGCTTCATTCATCACCTAAAATCCAACCGGATGCAATGCGGATCAACTTTATTAATCTCTTTTGGACACGGTAGCTCGTTGATACCTCGTTGAAAATTGAACCAACGCCAGCATTGATAATTATCTTCACATTTTTTCCCCGAGGGCAGGACTGTCAAATTTTCGAAACCGCCATGTGACAATGACAGTTTTGGGGGATAACAATTTACCGTAAGTTACAGAAGGCCATGGGTTTAAAACGTTGTGTTTTTTCTCCCATCAGGTGCTAGTCTTAATCTGAATGCAGTGAAAACAGGAGGAGAGGAAGGAAGAAAGGGATTTGTCATGAAATTACTATGCATCATATAATTAATGCCACCGCTATCATCATCATAATCATCATCAGCAGCATTGCGCAGTGAAAAGCTCCCCTGCACCATTGATTGGGAAATGCTTTCCGGCTTTGAATAAATTGAGATGAATTAAAACAAGTGTTATAACAGCGGGGGGCCGTGTTATTCTCATTAAATTTGCTGAAATCAACTGCGCAGTTTCCCTGCTGAGCGGGAGTTCAAACAGGCAAGAGACAGGGATAGAGAGTCGTCTGTACATAAATCACGAATTTACGAGTGCAATTAAAAAGGGATTATGATTTATATAATGCATGGTGTACATTAAATATCGAGAGTATAGCAACGAACAAGATGATGGCTGGCTGAGGCTGGGAAAGTGGGTTATTTGCTATGGTTAAAGGTGAGTTTATGGTTTAAAATAAACGGGTCTGTTCTAGGAGTATTAAAGTTGATGAAAATCAGCTTCTGTTGGAGATGACGAACGTCGAAGATGAAATTTAAATCAGAACGGCTAGGTTTGAGCCTGTATAACTTAATTGTCGAACTTGCAGAAAAAACGTCCAATTCCAATGTCAATATTGCATGTAGTACGATTTTGAAAAAGCGATAAAACAATTGAAATTAGCACAACAATATTGTGCCATATTGTGATTTAAAGAAAATAATGAAACTGAAATAATTTGTTGCAGAAGACTGATCGTTGAAATAGAAGGTTTCTGTTTTGTTTTGGAACTTTCAAGTCGATCAGCAAACATCACGTTTTATTGGATAGGTCGCTCTTGGTCAGACTTCAGTAGTCTTTCAGCTTGTTAAGTTCTATCACCCGGTGTAGTAAATTTCGGTTTCAATCTGAAATTTGATGTCTCTGTTAGAATATTACGTTTACGTTCCCTATTTTTAAAATGAACCTTTCGTAGAGATAAGCATTAAAGTATTCAATATCCCAGCACCAGTATCAGCTAAATGCCACCAAAGCCAATCTAATCCACCCTTACGAGTACTCTTTTAGCTTTTTATGCACTAATTATTACACATGAATAGCACTGCTTGACACCTCACTCGCTCAAACTCACACCCCTTCCATCCGGACGTGCGAAAACTCAAACATAAAAGATCCCATTGTCCAATGCGCACTCGCTCATCAGGTTTATAATTCTCGCGTAACATTTGAAAACTCTCGATGAAGAGAGAAAGAGAGAGAGAGAGACCCTTTTCAAATGTTACGCGAGAAATGTGCTCATCTCTATCCATTTATTTTTTCTTTCTTTTCTCTTCTCTTGTTTCTTTCTCGGTTGCAGATATTTTCCTTTCATTAACCAATAAGAAAAATACTACTAGCAACAAGCATAGCAAGCAAAAGAAAAGCAAGAAAAGCAAACGCTCCTCGCAGACCATGAGTACAGGTCCCGCACAAGTCGCCGTCGTGTTACCGAACAATAATAACAACAACAACAACAACAACAGCAGCAGCAGCATCATCGGCACCGCGCCATCCGCCTCCACCGGTTGCAGCAGCATTGGCATTGCTTCAGTAGCTGCACAACCATCACCACCATCTTCATCATCCGCACCGAGCACTTCCACATCCTGCCATCCCTGTTCGCCGCCACCGTCGTCGTCGTCACCCTCCTCGCCGCCATTAGTCAATAGCCATAGTACTAGCACCAACAACAGCAACAACAACAACAACAACAACAACAACAACAGTTGTAGTATGGCAACCGTAGCGGCGGCGACTGGTGTGACGACAGTGCCCGCGGCAGCGACAGTCAGTTCCGTGGCGTCACCAGCGTCGTCGTCGTCGTCGTCATCCGCGTCCGCGTCTTCGACAAATGCACAGAAAGAGCTTTCTTCGGTGGACCTAAGCCAAACTGCGACGACGGCAGCGTCCGTCGCGGTGGACCCGCTCAACCGACAAACCACCCTCGGCGGCCGACAACGGGTATGTGTTTCGTTTGTTAGTGTGTGTGTTTGTATGTCGTTTTAAGCTTTCAGCAATCTTACTTTGATCATAAGTAGCGTCGTACTTTTTTTTACTATTTCGTCAAGCAATGACCCTGGGATGAGGATTTACGGTTATTTGGAAAATCTACGTTTCCACATATTGTTCCGATATTGATCCCATTGGTTCAATATTTATGCCTCTTGAAATTATGATGGCTGCTTACGATGAATAGAAAATCCAAACAACGTGCCCGTCAGTGGCTTAAAATTGGGAATTGGGACGCGATGGAATGATCAAAAATCTTAATTCGGAAATGAACAAATGAGTTTATTGTGTATTTGCGAACACTAGTAATATAAGCGTTTGTGCTTTCGACCAAAAGCTGCCCAAATCAAGGTGAGTAAGGTATGTTCCGCAATAATCCGGACACCTCAAAACATGAATAAAACATAATTTTCGCATTATATTTCCGTCGTAGTTGTTTATTTCAGATTCATGGGATGTGTTTTAACAATTCGTGAAGACAAAACATAGTTATTCGGTATTTGCATAAAATTTTCGAACTTTGCGTTTAACTCGGTCCATTAGGGTTTGTACAGACTCTTCAGAAATCGTAGAAGCCGTCTTTGTCCAAATTTGCTGGAAGTGTTTGATGTCTTTGATTCCTTGCTTCTTTCCAGAAAGCTTCCACTTCATCAGAGCCCAATATCTTTCGATTGGTCGTAGCTTTGGGCAATTTGGCGGGTTTGAGATTTTTTGGTACAATGTTCACTTGATTTGCTTGGTACCACTCCATCACAGTTTTAGCATAGTGGCATGATGCCAAATCGGGCCAGAACAAAGGTTTTTCTTTGTGACTTTTGATGAAGGGTAGCAATCGCTTCTGCAGACACTCTTTCTGGTAGATCTCCTTGTTGATTGTGCCTGTAGTGCAAATTGCTTGCCACACAAGGTATTTTTTGGGAAATTTCGATGCCTTCTTCGTTCTGAAATGCTCAGCTGTAGCATTTCTAGCCATAGCAGAAGAAAAAGCCAGCCCTGGAAGCTGCTTGAAATCCTCCAGGACATAGGTTTCATCGTCCATAACAACGCATGAAAACTTCGTCAAATATTCGCAGTACAAACGTCGAGCCCGTGATTTTGCTGCTAAGTTCTGTTTGTCGTTGCGATTTGGAACTGTTTTTACTTCATACGACTTAGGTCCCAAACGTTGTTTTGATTTTTGGACAAAACCAGGCGACATCCCTATTTTACGAGCCACCGTTCGAATGGAGAGATTTGGGTTTTTCGTTAATATCCTTTTCACCTTTCGGTCCATGACAGGATCAGCGCGTCAAATATTTTGGTCTCTTCTCGGTTTCCTCTCCACCGTCAAACGTTCCGAAAATGATTTGAGCACATCTTGAACAGTGGATTTAGGCAAATCCAATGTTTTTGCAAAGTCCCGTATTGACAAGTCAGGATTTGCCGTACGCCCGTACAAAATTCGCTCGCGCACTTATTTTTCTTTCGTTGCCATCTTGAATACTAAACATGAAATGTAAACATCAATCATAGTCTTTTTCATCATAGACTCTCAGCTATATCACAGTGAAATTTTTCATTCCTACGTGCAATATTTCAAAAGTTACAATGATTTGAAGGTGTCCGGATTAATGTGGATACAGACCTTATTTTGATTGATTTTCTTCATTTTTTATCTCAAGAATTGCAAAGCTAAGGTTCAGATTTTTTGAACCTCACTCCAGGCTTGTATCAAAATGTTTATTACCATACAGCAATTCCATCGAAAGAAGACATACAATGTCTCAGAGTCTCATAATAACTTGTAGTTTGTTTCTCTGTCGAAAAATATTAGACCCCTTTTTTTTATTTCTCAATTAGGGTCACCTTGTCAGTGTTACGGGGGTTCTAAAATTGAAAATTTTGGTAAAATGTAATTGTTTAAAATTTTACATTTCTTAACCAATATCTTTGGTTAAGTGCGCAAATTAAGGGGTTCGAAACCTAACCATAATCCAAGGACAAGAACTTTTACAGCCAACTGAATGCCGCCAAGGATAAAGTTACAAGGACGATATCAAGATCTACACTGGCGAATTCTATGCGAAGATCGGCTCCGACAACACGGACTATGAGCTGTTATGGGACGTCATGGTTTCGGAGAAATGAGCGAAAACTGTAAGCTGTTTGCAGAACTTTGTGGCAACAACGATATGCGGAGAGTCTATCGACCAGTCACGTGGGTCTCTTGTGATTGCATAGCATAGCTTAGCATTGACGTTTACGAATCTCGTGTTTGGAGCTGCGATTCGGAATAATTTGTTGAAGACATTGCATGTCACCATGAAACGGTTCCAGTTGCTGATATGCTTCTCGACGCAATAAAGGGTGTCCACAGTTAAATTGCATCACTTTCAATAAGCTGTAACATTTCGCCCTTTGGGTTGATTTCAACAAAATTTTGGGTGAAAAGACCTCAGCGTTTATTGTTTACACTGCGTGCGTTTCATAGTGAAATGTGTCGTAGTTGTCGTAGAGTCGAAGGAAGAGCAAGTGCGCGAGAACATTTTGCACTCGCACCTCGACAACCCATTTCTTTCGCACCGAGCCATCGGAAAGATGTTGAAAATTGACTAGTCTACAGTGTCTCGTGTCATAAAACGTCTGGGGGAACGTTAAACTGTCGATCGGAAGAAGGTGAGTGGTAGAAAAAGTGTTCCGTACTGTGTGAAGGATCACAAGCGAGTGGTTGCTGCTTTTAAACGCAAACCCAACTGTTCCGTTCGGGATGTCGCGAAAAAGCTGCACTTGACCAACACTTTCGTGCAGAAAGCCAAGAAACGAGCTGGGCTCCGTTCATTCAAAGTTCAGGAAGCTCTAAACCGCAATGACAAATAGACTAGGACAGCTAAAACACGTGCGCGTAAGCTATGCACACAAATGTTGACGAAACCACACTGCTGCATCATGGACGATGAAACACGCGTAAAAGCGGACTTTAAACAAATTCCCGGCAACCAGTATGTGACTGCGAAAGACAAGTTCGATGTTCCAGAGTCTCTCAGGAAACAGCAAGTGTCAAAGTTCACCAAGAAATTCATGATTTGGCAGGGGATATGTTCGTGTAGTAAACGGAGCAAGCCTTTCGTGCCAAATTCAACTGTAAATGGTCAAGTATACATGAATGAATGCCTGAAAAAACGACTGCTTCCGTTTCTCAAAACACACAACGTTCCTTCAATTTTTAGGCTGGACCTAGCCTTTTGTCACTACTCCAAGGATGTTCTGGAGTGGTACAAGACGAATGGTGTCAATTTCGTGCCGAAGGATCTTAATCCCCCAAACTCTCCAGAGTTGCGGCCAATTGAAAAAATATTGGGCTATAATGAAGCACGAACTTCGTAAGCATCCTAAAGTTGTCACTACAGAACAGGAAATGTTGAAGCCATGATTGAAAGCGGAAAAAATGTCGGTTCAAGCGGTGTACAAAATCTTATGCGTGGTATTAAGAAAAAAGTTCGGGCTTTTGGACTTGGTAAAGAAATACAGTGAAATAAAAATACCTAAACCAAGATTATACAATGTTTTTTATTCCCTGAATATTTCATGACAATCGGTTGAGAGACTTGTTTTTGAGGACGAGTTTAAAGTGATGCAATTTAACTGTGGACTTCATTTATAGTGACGATGCGTGATCATTTGTGATGTAATACGACGAGATTGCAGAATAGTCCAAATAAGTAGGATTTTCTTCAAAATATGCATAGAAGTCAAGTTCGAAAACTTAATTACTCATTTTCCCAATGCCTAGTTTTTACAGATGACACTGACTTGCTATTACCCTTTACTTACATCTTCTTCTTTAGCATTTCAAGCTTATTGTATTCACAATTAGTTTATTGCTTGCATTTTTGCATTAGTATGATTATGAAGCAAGTACAATCATACGCTATGCCCAGGGAGTCGAGAAATTTTCCTTTACGAAAAATTCCTAGACCAGACATAAGGGAGCTAAGGGAGGACTGTATGAGAAAATGTCAAAAGACAAAAGGTCGAATGACGCAAGTTCTATGGATATTGTCCATAAGAGTGCATTTGTTGAATTCAGTCAGCAACTGGGCATACAGTTTGGCAGTAATGTTTTGCTTTACGGTCCGCTGCAATTGCTCAATAACCCGATATACAGAGTGTCTCACAACAGGTGTCATTTTTTTCAGTCTTGGTTTATTTCAACTGGGTAATTTTAACAGCGGAATTGATTATACCCATTTTGAGTGTATTCTTTTGACAGCTTATCGCTGAAGATAAATAACCGATTCCGTTTGTTTATATTTATCAGCTACCATGGAAGCCATACGGAAAAAAGTTTTAAAATTACGTTTGCAAAAGCTAAGACCGTGTCAGATATTCAACAGCCTTAAGCAGTTCGGAGTGAGTAAGCGTTTTGTTTTTCGTACCTTGAAACGGTTCAAGGAAACCGGAAATGCCCATATTCAACACAAAGGAGGTGCCAGAAGAACTGCCAGAACGAAGAAAAAGATCAAATGTGTGAGGGAGCGAATAAGACGTAATCCGGCCGTATGTGAGCAAATAATTTCAGATGTCCCCTGCTTCAATGAACAGGCTGCTCAGTCATGATCTGGAATGCAAGCCGTACAAGAAACAATCGGTTCACGGGTTGACGGAGCGTCAAAAGCAAGCCAGGGTCCAAAGAAGCAGAAATCTTTTGGTTCGGCACGGTGACTGCGAGATTTTATTTTCGAATGAAAAGCTCTTCCTCCTTCAGGACAGTCATAATCAACAAAATGATTGTGTGCATGGCAAAAGTGTTGCCTATATTCCAAGAGATAAACAAGCTGTAGAACGCTATCAAAATGTATCGAAAATCATGGTATGGGACGCCGTTTCACGAAAAGGAAAACTTCCTCTTCTTTTTCATAGAACCTAACGTAAAAATCAACACTGAATATTACATTGAGCAGGTTTTGAAGAACCATCTGCTTCCTCATGCTTCAATGCTGTATGGGAATACACCATACTGTTTCCAACAGGACTCAGCTCCAGCTCACAAGGCAAAGAAGACACAAGCGTGGTGCGCGGAAAATTTGCCCGATCTCATCCCAAGCGAAGAATGGCCTGGATCTTCACTGGATCTCACTTTGTTTGGGCACTGTGGGACGAAACGCCAAAAACATGAACTTTTTACAATAACTCGTAAAAACGTGTTCTTAACATTTTGGTGTCTTCAGATGAAAATTTTCAAAAAATATAACGCATTTAAAGGTGACAAATCTTAGTTCGCAGCTTCACCACAGGCGCCGCTGCAAACTTGATTTTTTTTTTAAATGATGAGATAGAGAGTTAGTGTCTTCGGCAAAGTTGTAGATAATTTTAATACAAACAACATTGCTAAAAACATCAACCTTCTATCTGGTCACTGTGCCGAGGTACGTGTTTTTTTTAAATGGCGGGCCTTGGAAACTAGTTTTTTGTGATTATTTAATAAATGTGCAGTTTTAGGTCAAAATAATGTTCTACAAAGTTGTACAAATAATCAAAATATAAATTTTCTCTGTACTCACCTTACGTCTAAAACCTTTATGGGAGAAGTTATAGTAGTTTTATTGTGAAAAATATACGTTTTTCATAGCCCTTTAGCTGGCGGGGATGCAAGTGGATGCACATGAAACCTCATAGGGTTCAAAATATAGGATGTATTATAGCATATTATGTTGGTTTCATGTGTATCCATGATTATCCCCAAGGGTGAACCTGTGTTCTATGAAGTAGCGAATATACCATTAAAACTATCATAAATGCTAATATTCCCAATTGAGAACCCTATTATCGTGAAGAAACTGATCTAATTCTAGTATTTTTATTATTTATTAAACATTATTCGAAACACGCTACTATTCAGGACCGATTCAAGGAAATTATTTACCTATATAAAGAAAAACATTTTTTAACCAATCAAAAAAGTTCTCAATGTTGTTCAGAAAAGTCATGGTCACAGTAGTCATTGCTCAAATGAGTGAAAAAGTGAATTATTCTTAGTTTGTATAACAATGGTTTATTAATGCATATTCAAAAATGAAACTTGATTCATTCAGAGCTCAATTTTCAAAGATCTTTAGTCTTGATCTTCATCACTGCTTTCTTCCTCAAATTGATCTTTGAAAACCATCAGATCTTTAGCGTCCTCAGAGAGTTCCATGTCAGGCTTGGAACAATCATTTCTCAAGCTTGTAAGGTACGGATCAGAAGACTCTAGGAGCCGGTGCAGTAAATCTAGATTCACAGCTGTTCTGGATTGTTTTCTGGTATGATCCCTTCGATACCTGTATTTAAATTATGGAAGAAATAAAGGTATTTTTGCAAATAATAATAGTTTACCTCTTTATATCCTTGTTCCGACTTTCCTGCGCTTCTTCTGATAATTCGCCGATCGGAACCAAGAAATCTTTGTGAACAGTCACCGGCATGTAGTACCAACCGTATTGTTTCACAAGCTTCTTCGCTGTTTCCCGACAGTAATCGTCAAACTTCTGAACGTTGATTTCCATGCCCGATGCCAGGGTTTCCAGAATGATGGCACACCGTTGTATAAGTTCCAAGTTCACCTTGGTTACTTCGGCCGACTTCTCCGGGTTTTGAAAAAACCTACGGGCCGTATTCCCATCATTGGAAGTGCCTGCTCCTCCTGCACGAGGTTGATCCACAATGAGCCCCATCTCAGTTCTGAATTTTTGTTGGATCTGCTTCTTGTTCTCCTCTACGATAGCCACAAGCTCATTGGGGACCGTCCATTTCTTCACTGGTAATTTGTATGCCAAATGTTAGAAAAACTCAAAATAGTTTATCTTCGCGTGCAACGGTGATAGACCGTATTGAAACGCGCTTGTATCCTCCACCTTGTTGTAGATGCGATCCAAGTTATTCATTTCAGTTGGTGTTGCTTTGCAGATGTAACACCTTTGCGTTGATGTTGTGGACGTCATCGAATTGATAGCTTTTCCGTCTACCATGGTCAAGTACATGTTGAATTGTACTTTGACCGTTCTTCCCGGTATGTCAAAGACGAGTGATGTAAGTTTGTCAATCTGTTCAACGATGTACTCTTTTTCTTGTACTGTTTCTGAAACAGTCTCTTTTACATACTGGATTCTGATTGGTCTGCATAGTCGGTTAGACGAAGGACGTTTATTCAGGAACAGTACTTTTCCGTTCGATACAGCTTTTATCGCCACCATTGATGTCACGAACACACTTCTGTCGGAAAATGTACCATCATCTTCTTGAAATTTCATTTTGTTCTCGCTGAAGCCTGAAGTCCCATCGAAACCCCATTTCACGATCAATACTACGCTCAGTAGTTCCTCATCTGTGAAATTGTCCAACGATTTTACGTTAGCCTTCACTGTCCTTTGCGCAGTGTGTAACAGTAAAGGTCCAAGTTTGACCTCTGCAGATGTTTCAGTTACTATTAAGGCACTTTTCTCCGGAGAGCAACTTTTTTTCGCCTCTGTTACCTTGTAGTATGACGGGTAGAGGGTTGCATTTCTTCGAATTGACCCCATCCTCAATTGAAAATACTGTTTTTTTTGTTAAATTTAAATCAAGTATCAACGCCAATGATTCAGCTTCGAAGTATGGTTTGAGGGGTTGACATGCTGAGCGATTAGCTGCTTGAGAATTTCACTACTTTCTTCTAAGGACAGTGGTTTTCTGCCACACTTGCCTTTTGAAGATGAAGTTGGAATTAAATTTATAATATTAGGTTGCAACTTGAACGTACTATTGAAGTATTCAGTCTGGCAGATACGGTGATCATTTCGGTAATGTTTAAGCCAAAGTTTTTGGAAGTACTTGCACAGAGAAGAAACAGAACTACGAACTTCTGTAGCAACCTCTTCCATACTATCCGGCTGGATTCCGTAATACGAAAAAACTTTCTCACATACCAAATTCAATTTGTCTTTCTGTTCTCCATCGCAGTTTTTCCATATTAAATAGAGCTTTTTTTTATCAATCCCATCTGCAATATTAATAAGAGAAGCATACAATTCTATTTGTTTTATTGCAAATTCGTCAAAATGTTCGCGAAAGAAGTGATCACCAGTTTGTTGCTCGCCCAGAAGAAGCCGAAAGAGATTGCCAAGGTGGTAGGGTGCCATTTGGCAACAGTTTACCGCATAAAAAAAGTCCCTGCAGGATGGTCCTAAGCAGCGGAAGCCGGGAAGCGGACGTCCGCGCTTTGCACGCACGCCGAACGTGATCAAATCGGTCCGTGCAAAAATTGCTCGCAACCCGGTGCGTTCCATAAGAAAACTTGCAAAGGAAGCCAATATTTCGGAGAAATCCATGCGGAGAATCATCAAAGAAGACCTGCATGCATCTTCCAGAGCCAGAGTGAAACGCCACTTGATTACGGACCGGGTCAAGGAACTACGAGTGACTCGTTCCAAGAGATTGCTTTCCTTGTTGAAGAAGGAAAAAATGATAATCCTGTTCTCCGACGAAAAGCTTTTCAGCATCGATGCTGTGGCCAACAGCCGCACGGACCGGTTCATTTCACCGCAGAAAATGGAGAACGTTCCGGAAAAAGTGAAATTCAAATTTCAAACCAAACATCCGGCTGGTGTCATGATGTTTGGCTTGGTGGCGTCCAACGGTTTGAAAATGCCGCCTGTTTTCATTGATGCTGGAGTTAAAATCAATACCGAAGTGTATATCGGTATTTTAAAGGACCAAGTGCTTCCCTGGGTGAAGGCCAACTTCTCCGAGGACCAAAACGTTGTCCTACAGCAGGATGGAGCGCCGTGTCACACGTCCAATCGAACCCAACAATGGTTGAACGATAACATGAAGTTTTGGCCGAAGGATTTGTGGCCCCCTAGCAGTCCAGATCTTAATCCGTTGGATTATTCGATTTGGGCATATGTTGAAGCACGAGCCTGCAAAACATCACACCCTAGTGTGAAAACCCTGAAGTCAACCATAACACGCACATGGCAGTCAATGTCGGAGGACTACGTCCGAAAGGCATGCTCTGGCTTCCGGCGTCGGCTCGAGGATATTTTTGATTACCTGTTATGTCAGCCATTTTCTGTACTTGAAACGCACTTTTATCAACACACGGTTTGCACTTTTTCATAGAGAAGTAAACTCTCTCGGCTGTAGAAAAAAAAAAAACATTTGACAGGTGGGTATGTGTGTGTTTGTGTGAGTGCAAGTACATGGATAGAAGTAAGAGAGGATGAAGTGAGGGGTGAAAGGATTTCCTTAAAATGTGTGTGTGTGTGTGTGTGTGTGTGTGTGTGTGTGTGTGTGTGTGTGTGTGTGTGTGTGTGTGGGTGTGAAATATATTGAATTCTTAAGAGTATTGTCATAAGAGCGCGTGGGCCCTGGTATCTGCACAACTCAATAGCAACAGTTATGCATAAAATTATAAATTATAAAAACATGCAAGTTCTTACACGATAATAGGGTTCTCAATTGGGAATATTAGCATTTATGATAGTTTTAATGGTATATTCGCTACTTCATAGGACACAGGTTCACCCTTGGGGATAATCATGGATACACATGAAACCAACATAATATGCTATAATACATCCTATACTTTGAACCCTATGAGGTTTCATGTGCATCCACTTGCTTCCCCGACAGTTAAAGGGCTATGAAAAACGTATATTTTTCACAATAAAACTACTATAACTTCTCCCATAAAGGTTTTAGACGTAAAGTGAGTACAGAGAAAATTTATATTTTGATTATTTGTACAACTTTGTAGAACATTATTTTGACCTAAAACTGCACATTTATTAAATAATCACAAAAAACTAGTTTCCAAGGCCCGCCATTTTTAAAAAAACACGTACCTCGGCACAGTGACCAGATAGAAGGTTGATGTTTTTAGCAATGTTGTTTGTATTAAAGTTATCTACAACTTTGCCGAAGACACTAACTCTCTATCTCATCATTTAAAAAAAATCAAGTTTGCAGCGGCGCCTGTGGTGAAGCTGCGAACTAAGATTTGTCACCTGCGTTATATTTTTTGAAAATTTTCATCTGAAGACACCAAAATGTTAAGAACACGTTTTTACGAGTTATTGTAAAAAGTTCGTGTTATTGGCGTTTCGTCCCACAGTGCACCCTCTTCTGTCTGAGCGTCGGCCATACTTTTAAATATTAAATACCGTACGCTACGAAGAAATTGGCTCGATGTGAACTATATTGTTGCAGCTAGTGCCATTGTTATCTTTCATCGATACATCCACTTTTCAGAATGAATCCATGAATCACTTACGACAACCAACGGCTAATGGATTCTTCCTCGCTTCCCAACCGTGCAGTGATTATCATCCCTTGCCATTGTCGATCACTGTTGTATCTATGATAGTTCGGTTACACTAAATAGGTTTCACCTTCGAAACCCTTCCTCAAGGACGTTTCAATCCAATGTCATTGTCAGTGGAAGGGTAAAGTTCAAGCGAGCTGGTTGTTTGGTCTGACAGCTGCGTGAGAAATTCCACGTTATTCGTGGTTATGACGACCGTGATGAATGTGGGCGTCTATAAAGGAATTCCTGATGGAGGAAAACGAGACGAATTAGTCATTTCCCTTTAATTCCACTACTTTAATTGCTTATCAGCAGCAGTAAGGCGTATTTCGCCTACAGTGGTTTGTTCTAAATATGTTTCACCAGACTGTACCTCGAGTACGGCAGTGAAGAAGATTGCACATTGTTATGTCGATGAAATTATTCGAATACCTGAAATTCTCCAACACTCAATGACTATAAAAAAAGACGCGTCTTGAAAATTACAATTTTAAAACTTTGCCTCAAGCATATCAGGCGACAAATTATGCTGGGATTTTCCCCTCATTGTGTTCGCTGTGCCGCTCATGCCAATGAACCATTTTTTGTCACGAATCTACTGCTGAAGTTTATTGATCACGAATGGTACCGCTGTTGGTTCTAAACCAAAGGGCAAATTCAGACCTCGTCTTTCAAGCATTTAGCGAGGAGGTGAGGCGAAAGCAGTGAGACCATTCCATGGAAACGCACGGTTGTTTTCTACACTGTGAACCAGTCGAAACTGAACTTTGCTGGAAATTACTAGTTTCATATTTATGCGGTCCCTCCACTCTTACTTTCCCTGTAACCCTTTAATATTCAAGCAGGTTGTCCGAACCTCGTAATGTGAAACACAAACAAGAACCGAAAAGGTAATCGTTTCGTTTGGATGAATTAACTATTCATGTGGCGGACTGAGTGAGATCAGGTGTAATTTCTACCGAACCAAGGAGGCAGTTTCAAGACAGGGGACAGGTGTGATTGACAACCGTGAGCCGGACAGACTGATGGCGATCCGGCACGATGCTGATTGCACACAGACTAAATAACCGGTAAGCGTCAAATAGGGGGGGGGTATCGTAAGTGGTTGTCTGTCACGTTTTCGGTTGTAAATTGAGTTTTCCGACTGTTTTCCACCAACTTATTGGAATAGTATATATCTCGCGTAACATTTGAAAAGAGCCTATCTTCGTTGATCGATTATTTTTGATCGACTTTCTCCTAAGTGAACAACGTCTTCTCTCCTCCTCCTCTCCTCACCTAAGCTGTAAGCAGAGCCACAATTCCACGTTAACAATGGGATTTGGAGCTGTCTAAGCAAAGTAATTGGTGATAAAAAGATAAGAAAATCGACGATAATAACAATACTAACCCATTCCACACAGTTTGAAAAATAGCTAGAAAGTTATTATCAATTTCAGTTTTAGATACTACGATGTTTAACCTCACATTAGCTATACTTGGATTCCTCAATTGCTCAGCCGTGATAAATCAAAGAGAAAGTCGATGAAAGAAATCGATCAAAGAAGGTAGGCCCTTCGCCAATGTTACGCGACATTTCTACGGCAACAAGTCAGAAGGACCTTCAATAACGACTAACAGTACACCCACCTATCGGATTGTGTAATTTGTGTTTGTCCGGAGTGTTGACGCCCCCGGGAAAAATCAACACTGAACAACCGTAATCCACACAAAACAGTGGATAAACTTTCATGCCATCATTCGACCACCGTGTCACAGAAAACGAGTAATCCAGCTGACTAGTACGTTAGTTTATTTCCCACCATCATTCGCCCTCCCCCAAAACCACGAATCAATCGTCCGCGGTCATCCACTCGCCTCGCATTAAACGCTAAAGATAGAAGTTTCTGAACAGTAATTCGTCATCACCCTGAGCCGATGAAATGACATTGAAAAAGCGTGTTGATGTTGCTGCCGTTGGTCAATTGTGATGCCGTCATCGAAGAAATTATTTCGTTGTTTGTTCGTGGCTGGGATTTTCGATTTTCGTTCAGCCGCGCGCGTGCCCTGTTGGCTTTGATTGAGTAGAAGGGGGAGGGGGGGTCATCAGTCGTGGGGTTTGGAGGGGAACAGACGTAAATGAATTGTAAACATTGATGGTTTCGTCGCCACCGAGCTGCTCAAAAATATGGGAGAGCTTGCAATCGTCTTCATTCATGGCCAAAGAAGCATTTCCGCCGCAGCACAGCTGATGGGATGTTTGAAGCTTTTCGCACGTTTTCCTCTCCTGAGTCGGTTGGAATGGGAGCCGTTCATATGAATGTTTTCCCATCGGTTGGGAACGGAGCACGTACACATCACATGTTATGAATATTTAAAAAGTTATTTTCATTCATCCGCAACCCATGATCTTGTCGATGGATGCGATGTGAGTGCACGGAGTAATTTCGCTCTTGGAAGTGAGGCGGAAAATGGATTTACCGACTTTTGTGGATTCGAACGACGATGATGCGAGAATTCTTTGGATCATGTGTGACTGCTTTCATAACGAAATTAGTCACAGGATGTTGCCCGCAGGAGAAAATGTATTCGTTTGACGGCTTAATATTTTGATTATTGATTCAATTAAGGAGTGTATCGAAAATAAGCCATCCTCAAACTTTCTTTCAAATTATGTTGAAAACCGATATTTTATTCATACAAAAAATTGATCCTTTATTGTATGAGGTTAAACTTGAACATAATGAAGACCGGATGAAATTTAAGTTATTCCTTCACGAATTTTCGAACTTTGGATCGAATGCTCTTCATCAAGTTCCGGACAAGTGTTGCATCGCATTTTTTGGACGCTTGAGCCCAAATTTTTTGAACTCCTGCATGTTGCCAGCTTCCTTACCAGTCTTCTTGAAGACCCTCTTCACGATTGCCCAGTAACGTTCGATGGGTCGAAGCTGAGGGCAATTTGGTGGATTGATGTTTTTCTCAACGAAATCTATACCCTTTTCCGCAAGCCAATTGAGAGTGGTTTTGGCATAATGAGCCGAAGCTAAATCCGGCCAAAACAGTGGAGGTGTACTATGCTTCTTATATAAAGGCAACAATCTCTTCTGGAAACACTCAGATCGATAGATTTCCGCATTTATAGTTCCGGTAGTGTAAAAAATGGTTGACTTCAAACCACAGGAACATATTGCTTGCCATACCAGTACCTTTCGACCGAATTTCTCCACTTGAATCGACCTGTCCGCATCGCTCACATCCTCCCCAACGACGGCAGTAAAATATTGTGGACCTGGAAGGGTTTTTGTGTCCTCCTTTACATAGGTCTCATCGTCCTTCAAAACGCATGCATCCGGACGCTGCAAAAGACGCGAATGCAATTTCCGGGCTTCTTGTTGCTGCTCGCTTCTTCTGTTCTGCACTTTGTTTCGAGATTTTCTGCTTCTTGTAGGTCTTCAGGTGGTTTCGCCTCTTGATACGCTGGATCATTCCGACACTCGTTCCTGCTTTTTTGGCCAAATCACGTATTGACATTGATTTGTTCTTCATGATTAGAGATACCACTTTCTGCTCCAGTTTCGGGTTGGAAGAACCGGGTTTTCTGCCTCTTCCTGGTAGCTCATCCAAAGAATAGTGTTCCCCAAACTTATTAATGATGGTTTTAACACTCGCATGATGAATTCCAAACCGCTTCGCCAATTTTCGCATAGTAATACCCTTCTCACTTAGCCATGTGTCCAGAACCTTAATTTTCACTTCCTTTTCAATACGCGACATTTTGAAAACGCAGAATTTGAACCGCACAAACAAGTAAACAAAAGAAAGCTGACAGTCAAACAAACAGCATGCAGTGTTCAGAGCATAAAAAACCATCACATATACATGCGTACAACGCAAATGTATGTGGATAGCTTATATTCGATACACTCCTTATATTATGAAATCATTTCAAATGTTTTTAAAACAATAATATTTATATGAGAAGTTTATTTACAGTATTTTCATTTTGAAATATTTAATTTGAATGAAGAACATTTGATGTTAAATTAATTCCATAATACATTTTAATCAATTACAAATATCTATGAGGCAGAGATTCAAAAAGATTTTTATTAAATCTACGATTTATTTTTCTGCGAGTGCACAGTTCAATAGCATTTTTTAATGGACTTAAAGCATACCTTTTTTTAAATGTATATAAGAAACTATAGCAAATTTCTTACGACTTCTATGAAAATTGCTAATATATTCAAACAAATAAAGTACCAAAATGGTTATTTCAACAAAAAAAGACCTGTTCTACGAGTTGATTCTTCAAAGAGACAACGCATAATAAAGTGAATGTATTTAGTCTATTTTGAAATAATGGTTGTTACTCAAAAAATATGTTCTACTTCGGCAAGAAGAAGAACGCTTTTTTTCGTCAAAAATCCATAAAAAAAATACTGAAACTAACGTGTGCACAGTTCCAACCAGTTCCTCAATTTAATATTTCAAGATTATCAAGAAGAATTCAAATTTCATCGAATAGTAGAAATTGGTAAGTCAGTTCCAATTTTGGAAAATATGTTCATGCTCATTTCGATCCATATCTGCTTTATTTTCGTTGACAATTTTCAATTTTCCCTCTCTGCTACACCATTACAGGCAAAGGGTAAATGCACCCTTCTTTTCGGGGAAATGCTCCTTAAACTTTCGAAAAATGCTCCTTAGATGCGTTTGCCCGGTATAATGCAATCGGAGGTATTAACCTTCTGGTTAGCGCTTGTCGGGTGTTTTGAAGGGTCTTCAGTTTCTTCAAGATTATATAGTTTTGACGGGTTTTAAGTTTCTGAATTTAAGAGTCGTCAAACGAAATTAAGACCCGTCAAAATGAAATTAAGATTCGTCGAAATGAAACTAAGACTCGTCAAAATGAAATTTAAACCCGTCAAAACTACCTCGAAGATTGCGGAGCGGAGCTTCGTTACACAATCTTGAAGAAACTTAAGACCCGTCAAAACAACCGGCAAGCGCTAACCAGAAGGTTAATACCTCCGATTCCATTATACCGGGCAAACGCATCTAAGGAGCATTTTTCCAAAGTTTAAGGAGCCTTTTCCCAAAAAGAAGGGTGCATTTACCTCTACCCTGCTGCCCACCATTAATCCTCAGTACGCATGAATTACGGCGCTGTTTTTTTTGTTTTGGGTTCTTTCATACAGCCTACCTTTGGGCGAATTATAATTTTCGAACACAATTTTATGAAATTTTATGAACGCGTTCTAGTGACATATTTAAGATAATGTGTTTTTTTTTTCGTTTGTTTTTTTATATCAGCATGACATTGACGCCTTAAATTTTGACCTTAAATTTAAAGGCCGATTTGCTCATCGAGACAAGTTTAAGCTAGTTGAAAGTAACAAACATTGATTAGTTTTAGAAATAATTCAAAAACAACAAAAATGAAACGCCAAATTTAACCAAACAATTCACTGATTAGATGTCGGCAAAAATTTCCGAAGTAGACGACATTTTTTAACGATATTTTCAAAATATTCTTAATCATTCTGATAGATTCTTAATGAGATTTAATGTATTTAATTCAAGCCGATTCTGAAGTAATTTGTAGACTATGTTAACCCTTCAGGCCTAAGGAGTCATATCCGAAGTAACAATTTTAGTTTTGTTCCTCCCGGCTTTGTTGATAAAACTCCATTCAAGATTGTTTTGACTACACCTTCTCCATGCTTCTTTAAAGCCTATATTTGTACAAAGTGGCCCACTCCATAGGCGGTTCTGAAAACAAGTTAATAAAACCTTTACAAGACCATAAAGATTTTGAAAATGTTCTAGTGAAATATGTTATGACCACTTGAGAACCTTCATAGAACCTTTTGGCTGCCATGAAAACCAGCATACGGCAAAATGGCCACAGCTGTCAAACTTCACTGTGATATCGTGGTTGGTTTTTGTTGTTCTGCTTTTTTCGATTCGCTGCTTTTCTGATTCATTTAGCAGTAAATAATGTCTATAAAAAAAAGTTCTAGTGTTGCGGGAAATTTTGTTTGATAGCAAAATATCCAAAACAAATTGAGTTTTTTTTTCCAACGTATCATTCTCCAAATCATGTGTGCATTTAATTTTATGGTGAATATTTGCACGATAAGAGTCGAAAATTAATGCGCCTCGGAAACTATGCGAGTTCACAACAACAAAAACAAAATCGAAAACAAATATAAAGCCTGTCCACGTTAAATTTCGGACACCAAAATAATAGCAGCAAAAAAAAATTTAAACGTTATTCAACAAAACCGATTGCATATTTCACAATCATAGAGTAATATCTACATTGGAAACAGCTGATTAAGATGTTAATCCTTCTTTCTGTAAATTCTCGAACTTTCTGTGGCACACCCACCATCAGGTTCCGTACCGTATCCTTGGATACGCCCGCCGTGACGTTTCTCCATCTTCTCTTGAAATCATCGGTTCCATTTGCTTTCTTCTTAGTTTCGAAGAGTTTCCGCTTAACTAGAGCCCAGTACTGTTCTATTGGGAGAAGTTCTGGACAGTTTGGTGGATTGGCTGTTTTTGGCACGTATTTGACCTCTTGTACCTTATACCATTCCAGGCCGGATTTCGCATAGTGACAAGAATCCAAAACAGAGCTGGAGAGTCATTGCTTCTGATAAACGGTAGAAACCGCTTTTGCAGACATTCTTTCTCTTACATATCTTCAATGATAGTGCCAGTAGAGACAAAACTTTTAGATTCTCGACCACAACTACACATGGCCTGCCAAATCAAATACTTCTTCGGGAATTTGGATACCTTCTTTGTCCGGAAATGCTCGGCAACGGCGTTCTTTTGCATTGCGGTATAAAAAGCCAGACCCGGAAGCTGTTTAAAGTCTTCGAGGACGTATTTTTCGTCGTCCATTATGATAAAAGAAAATGTTTGCAAAAAATTGGAGTAAAGCTCCTTAGCACGATTTTTGGCAGTGAAATTTAGCTTGTCATCACGGTTGGGCACCTTTTTAACTTTGTACGCTGTCAGTCCTTGCCTCTGCTTCACTTTTTGTACTTATGATTTTGACTTCCCAACTTTGCGAGCCACATGTCGCACAGAAAGATAGGGATTTTTATTAATAATGGATACCACCTTCTTGTCCATTTGTCGGGAGCATATTTTTCGATTTGTTCCACTTCCAACCTTCCAATCCACAGTCAAGCGCTAGTCAACTGATTAGCAAACACAAAACACGGCACTTTTCAGTAGTTTTAGTTTCTTGGTAAGATCGCGTACCGATAAATTCGGATTTTGCTGCCGTTCATACAAAATGTGTTTGCGCACTTCCACTTGATTCGACGCCATTTTACTGAATGTAACAAGAATGTAAACATGTTGTACCACGAAATAAACTGGAGAGTTTCAGCTGTCATATAAGTGAAACGTTTCAGCGATCCGTGAAATAATTCAAAATCTACACTGAAAGAAAAGTGTCCAAAATTTAACGTGGACAGGCTTTATTCTAAAATAATGAAATTATCTAAAGAATGCGAAATTGGTCTCTGATCTACAGTTTATGTGTATTGACATATAGGGAAAGTTGGTGCATTAATTTTTCCACAGTTCAATTATGTCCTGTATTGCAATATGGCGATTGGAAGAAATCTCAGTTTTGCCAAAAATCCGATTTATCGTCACTATGTCTACTGTAAACTATTTGGTACCATGTTTTTTTTTTCGTTTTAAAATCACCTGATTCCCTCAATGCCAATTTGCCGTTTAATGCATTTACTGGAGACAAAATGGGTTTCAAATGCTTTGTCAACTGACCATAATAAGATAATACGAGTTCATGAAGTCAAAATAAACCCTTTCATTGGAGTAAAAGGAATTTGAGAAGACAAGGTTTACCGATCGTTGTAAACAAGCTGTGAAGGTTCTCATAAACGATGACAGAAAATATGAAACATAATGGCACCTCTTGGTGCCAAAAGGAATCGAAATTACTTCTAAGGACTCTAATTTCACCAAATCCCTCTATAGTATCTTAATAAAGTGGATGGTTTTAGCATAGATTACTTGGGAGATGAGCCCAACAGGAAAATGGTTGTATAAATCGACAAGCTAAATAAAAGTGTACACCCCCTTCGTCTAATTTGTCGATAATCAATTGTTCTGGTGGCACGATTTATGATATTTACTAAAGGGTGTTCCGATCAAAATTTGGTCAAACAGTAATGTGTGTGAGTCGATCAAAGTTTTTATTAATAAGTCAAATTCTTCTTCTTTCTGAAGTTCAGTTAATACAGAATACAGGAGAAATATTCAGCTAAGCTTCCTTTTAAACGAATGCGAATTGCCGGGTCTTTCGTTTAACACCTGCCATAAGATTGTGTACAGTCTCTTTGTCTACTTTATACGCCGCAGAACGCCAGTTTGCCTTGAACTGCTTCTCGCTCACAACAGCTTTTTGAGTCTTCTTAAGATTCCGCTTGACGATGGCCCAATATTGTTCGATTGGGCGGAGCTCTGGCGTGTTGGGAGGGTTCTTGTCCTTGGGCACCACTTGAACGTTGTTGGCAGCATACCACTCCATGGCCTTTTTTCCGTACTGGCAAGATGCCAAATCCGGCCGAAATAGAACGGAACAATTGTGTCGCCTCAGGAAAGGCAGTAGACGTTTTTGTAGGCACTCGCTCAGATAAATTTCCTGGTTTCGGTCGCAATGTAAACGTTGCTCTTCAAGCCACAGGTACAGATGGTCTGCCACCCCTGATATTTCTTCGCAAACTTTGACAGTTTAATGTGCTTGAAAATATCTGCCACCTTTCTCCGTCCGGTTGCCGTATAAAATTCCTGTCCAGGAAGCTGTTTAAAGTCTGCCTTGACGTATGTTTCATCGTCCTGTACCACGCAATAAAACTTCGTCAGCATCGTCGAGTACAACTTTCGCGATCGTGCTTTGGCCGACGTGTTTTGTTTATCGTCGCGATTTGGAGTCACCAGTTTGTTGTAAGTCGACAGTCCAGCTCGTTTTTTAGCTCTATCCACGGTTGAAGGCGCCACTCCCAGCTTCTTTGCGACATCTCGGACGGCGAGGTTGGGGTTCCGCTCGAAACAGCGGGCAACTCTTTTTGTCGTCGCTGTGGCCTCCGGCTTTCGATTTCCACTCGATCCAGCTTTCCTCGCTGTCGACAATCGTTCATCGAACACTTTAATACGTTGGTAACAGTTGATTTAGCCACATTCAACAATTTCGCCAACTTGGCGTGAGAGTAGTTTGGATTTTCGCCATGCACGTGCAAAATTTTGATGCGTTGCTTCTCTTCCTTCGACGACATTTTGATAACTGAAGTGCTAATCTCAAAATCAAAATAGAGGCATGATGCTACACGCACACATCTTCAAAATGAGGGGTGTGCAAAATTGTTTAATGCACGATGAAAGGAAATGCGTCAAGTTTAAGTCGACCAAATTTTGAATCGCGAAGTAACATTTACTTAAAAATGCAAATTAGTGCTTTCATCATAACATTCTACATTCTCAATAATAAACATTTATTCTACTGTGCGTACTATAAGATTGACTTGCATTGGTATTTTATATATTTATTCTTTAACTAGAGAGCAAGTGTTGATAGAATGAGAATTGTTGTAAGGCTTATCAACAATATTACGAAATTTGTACAAGTAATGCATAAGTAATCAACGCATGTAAGTTCCAAAATACTTGCAAATCCATTTCATAAGACTGGACAATGAAACTCATACGGTTGCCATAAGCAAATCATTAGTAGTGATTGTGACAACGATCATAGCTTTTCGTAAGGTAATTTTATGAAATTCAAACCCTTGCCTAATGGATGATTTTCATAAGGTTTTTAATGAACTTTAATAGGTTTTTGCGCAAGTGTCCTATTGGAAGCTTTATCATGGAATGTGAACTTACTTAAAAAGTAAGTTGCATGGCATTCAAAGGTCTGTATCCGCAATAATCTGGACGCCTAAAAGCTGTAGTAAAACGCACATGAAGCATTTTATTTCTAATGTAACTATTTATATCATAGGTTTGAGATATGGCTTACAAATTCAGATGATCATAATATTGTCATTCTGCATTAATATAAAAATAACGAGTTAGTTCCAAAATACAATTTTGTATAGACCCCTTAGTAATCTTTCTGGCAGATCTGGTTCAGATTTGTTGGAAAGTTTTGTCATTTTGAATCTCTTGCTTCATCGAAGCCCAATATCTATCGCAATATGTTCTAATAATTCCAATTATTTCATTAATTTTTAGAAATTTGTCCATAACAGTAGACAAATCAACATCTAAAGCAATCATGTTCAATCATTACACCATGAACATTATTAGTGATATTACTTTCAAAATTGTCATCAGTAGCTTATCCGTCCCCGCTTTTCCGTATGAGGTTTTGACGTAGGACTACGTCTGTGTTTTCAATACTGGGGTACACGTTCGATTGCGAAAATTTGGAGCGTCACGAAAAATATATAGGTTTTGAACGTTAATAACTAAGGCATTCCACGATTGATTTCCAAAATGTTTGCACCAATCGATCGGAACATTTTCTACGCTTCGATTTAAATATTTCAAACTATTGATTTTTAACATGTAACTAATAAAATTAAAGCAAATATGAAGTGATGTCTTATAATATAGATTTTTCATAGTAAATTTACCAAATGCACAGTACTTTCCGCGCACAGACTTAATATTTAAGTAAGGAACGTCTCCTAGGCAGCCATGAATGTTATATAAGGGGTACACCTTCGCATTTTGATTTAGTTTTCCGACGGTCGTGGAGCTGTGCAGAGTAGTCACTGCAGTTGGATCGTAGTTGGCGGCAGCACTGTCGAGCAGTCGCTGCCCAGAGAGGCGTTGTTGCAGTTGGCTGTTGTTGCCGATGCTCCCGTCAACCTCGCTGTGAGAAACATGGCTGCGGAAGCCTACAAGTTGGCGGGAAAAAGCCGCCCGTGACAACGAGACAAGAATCAATCATCCCGCGAGATGAACCAAGAAAGAAAGCCCAAGTTCAATCGCGAACTGTTTCTCCCCCGTCAACTAAATCCGTCCTTTTCAGGATGACCAAATTAGTTTGCCAACTGAAGAGTTCGTTTGGATGAATTTTTCTCTTGTGCTGTTTGAAATTTCCATTACCGCGACCCGGCTGAACATGGCATTGCTTTAAACGCCGCGTCCCAGAGTAAATAGCAAAGCGCGTTGAACAACCAATGAACCAACAGATCCATAAGTATCTTCTACGCATTAAAGATAGTGGCCCTCTCAACCATCGTAGAAAATACAACCGGGGCCGTATCATAATTAAGAGCCACCAAATGCTTTCTAGAGAGTGTACAATAGAATTTTCTTGGCCCTTTTCAGGACTGACTTAAATCAATTAGCGGATGGCCCTGACTGTGTATGGGAATTAGATTGCTGCGTAGTCCTACGTCACCTTTGTGCACAACCCCATTGGGCTGTACCTTTTTTTTCAATTTTTTTTCCTTCTTCTGGCCTACTCATCTACCCATCTCTGCCAGGGAGTCTACCGAAAGGGTCCTAACCTCCTCCGCCCTTCCGTCGGAGAGGTATTTTTCAGTTCTAGTTTTGTTTTCACCCTCTTCGGCCTACTCGGCTGCCCATCTCCGTCAGGGAGCCTACCGAAAGGGTCTTAACCTCCTCCGCCCTTCCGTCGGAGAGGTATTTTTTCAGCTCTTGTTTTGTTTTCACCCTCTTAACTCCACTGCCCATCTCCGTCTGGGAGTCTACCGAAAGGGTCGAGTCCTTCACCGCCCTTCCGTCGGAAATGATTTTTTTGTACTACGTCTTACCAATCTCTATTGCATTTCTACCTACCGGCTGCGCTATTGTCGTGAACTGGTTTAGGTTTCCAGCTCCGATTCATTTCTTCGCAACATTATGCACTCGCGCTATCACGACGGTGCTCTAAAAATCTGTCAAATAACTGAATCGATCATTAACATGCACCTACTACGATTTAGTTTGAACACGCTTCAACGTGAATAACCTAGGATAGGACCTGCCAGCTGTTAGTGCAAAAACAATACCATTTACCTGTCAAAAAAGACCGTTTTTTATTGGTCGCTTTGACAACCGCCTCTACCGCCTCCGTCGAGTTATGTTACAAGCAGGCAGTTTGTTGTTGGTTTGGCGGTGTTGCTAGTAGTCACTGCTTTTTCACTTTTTACGTTTGTGACAACTACACACCAAATTTTTATTGCTGGAATTTTTTTTTTGTGCTGTACTTTCAGCAATGTATACAGCAAAACCAAGATTGCTGATCAACCAGCAAAACTGATATTGAAAAAAGTGACAGCTCTTATGCTGAGCCTGCAGCAAAATGCTTACAATTTGCTGGATAAACCAGCAGCAGATCAAGACAAATAATTTTGCTGTATTTTCGGCAAATTACAGAATCTTCTGAAAATACAGCACAGCCAATGTTTTGTTTTCTTTAAATAAATAAATAAAAACACGCTTTCGGCTTATTTTTCATTCATTAAACTAAGCTTTTTATTTATTTTAGTTGTTAAAGAAACCCATGTTTTGCAATCGATGCGAAAAATTAAAACAATTTTCTCGAGTGAATTCGCAATCTGTTGTGTGCCCTTGTTGATGCATTTTGCACCACGTGATGGATTTTTTTTTCTCTAATAATGAGTAGTGAGCGTTCCAAAGGAAATAAAATCAATCAATATACATAAATTCACATTTTGTTATTTTACTTACGGTTGGGTATTTTGGGATGTAGATGTGTAAACTTGCCCAGTATTACATTTGTACTCCAAGCACCGTTATTGACCTTTTTAGCTGATGGAAACATTCCGGTGAAATAAAGTTGGATCTAAAACTAAGAACTCAATTTGTAAAACTTCATTCGTTTATATCAGCAATCCATCAAATTGACAGGCAAAACAGTTTACTGGTCTTCAGTAAATATTAGTTTTTTTTTTTTAGGAATTTATTTCTATTCATCAACAGGTTATGTATAAACCCCAATGATGTTACTTAAAGCTAAACTAGAATGGTACATTAATGGTCATGACATAAAACAAAACAAAAATTACACTATCGATGCGAATTAGACAAGTCTTCAAAAAAACGACTAAATTCGTCGTATGGAAGCATCTGGCGAGTCACGTTAAAATCAAACAAGGCGGAAACTCTATTAAAGAGTCTTTGTAAACCGCCAATTGCGCCATACATACTGTAATTGGTTCGCTGTGGAGGTAACCGCAGCATTGAACTATTTTTCAGGGCTCGGGGTTGCACGTTGATGTTGATTTGCTCCAGAAGATCAGGACAGTCGATGCGGCCTTGCAAGATGTCTGCGATTAACAAAGCCCTAGCTGTATCTCTACGGACTAACAGGGACTCCAGGTTAATGAGATGGCAACGGTTTTTGTAGCTTGGCAAACGATAAGGAGCCGTCCACGGTAGTTTATGTAGCGCAAATCTCAAAAACCGTCGTTCAACAGCCTCTACTCTAACGACACCGTTGTTGTAATGAGGAGTCCACACAACCGAGCAATACTCTAATATAGAACGACACAAGGAGCAGTACAACGATTTGAGGCAGTAGATGTCCGTGAAGTCTTTAGCAATCCGAAAGATGAACCCCAGAACGCTGGAGGCTTTGCCGACAGCGTACGAAATATGATGCTTAAAGGTGAGTTGGGTGTCCAGAATTACTCCTAGGTCCTTGACTTGACTGACGTGCTCAATTTTGGTGCCCAACAAGACATACTTGAATAAAATAGTCTGTTTCTTTTGCGAAAACGAGATAACCGTGCATTTGGCCGGGTTGACATCCATGCGATTCAAATTGCACCAGCCGGCAAAAGCATTCAGCTGACGTTGGAGAAAGCGACAGTCATCGAGTGAGTGCACTCGAAGATAGAGTTTCAGGTCATCTGCGTATGGTAGTCGTGGTCAAAACAAACCCCCCCCCCCCTCATCTTTTTTTTTTTTTTTCCCCCCCCCCCACCCATTTTTTTTTTATTTTCCCGATTTATTATTTAGAGTTTTCCCTCCTATCTTATACAATTTAGCCAAAAGTCCCTCATTGCGAGGATTTGCATTATTGGCAGTGTGTGGAGTGAAAAAAAAAGAAGACGAGTGCACTGTAGAGAACAGCCATTTGCTGGTCAGAAGCAGCAAACGAAAACAACGCGCATGGACGGGTGAAAAGCTTGCGCATAAGTTTAGGTGCATTCACCACGGGGTGTACAGAATTTTGTAATGCAGGTTGCATATCTAGCGGGCGGTTTCGCAACGTTAATTTTTGCGCATATTTAATCGCGAGTGCAAAAAATTAATTACGAATCAACGTCGACATTTTTGGAATGAACAAGATAGTGTGATTCAGGAGGCGGACATGGTGAGATGTATCTGACTATAACTATATAACAATAATCTTATTTTCAAATAATACTAAATACGTGCCTGGTTTGGAAATTCAAAATTTCCAAATCTGGAAGTGTGTTACAGTGCCCTTATCCAAATGATATCGGTAATGTTTACATGCGGGGCTTATTGTATGTGAAAGTAACCTCGGAATGGGCGTGACTCTCCAGACATTCTGAAAGTTTTGGGGTCGGGGGGGCTTCTTTTTTTCCCCCCGGGTTAACCTGCTTCCCCGGGCCTTGTTTGATTGTTGTTACAGACATATTTCTCCCCTCCCCCCCCGGCCGGCCGGTGTGTGTAGAGTACACACACACACACACACACACACACACATCTGCGTATGATAGTCGTGGTCCTTCAAAAGCCAAATTTACGTCGTTGAAGTAGATCAAAACAATCAACGGTCCCAAGTGACTACCCTGCGGTATACCAGACGGGGCTTTGAACATGTGAGACTGACAATCTCCTATGACTACAGCCAGATGACTGATTGATTGGTACGATTGCTGATTTTCGGTAAATAATACTGGATTCCACAAAATGTCAAAAAGAATGCTGGTTAACAGCATAAATGTGAATGCTGAAAGATATTCAGTAAATATTGATGCTGCTTTTAAGTTATTTGTTTAAGATATGCTGGTATATCAGTAACAAGTGTTTTGCTGATGTGTTTCCAGCTAAAACTATTGCTGGAATCAGTTAAGATTATTCGGTGTGTAGAACAAATTTGTAGTGGATTATTTTAAATCAGTTCGAAATGAAGTGCAACGCGATAAATTGTGGTCGCAGTGACGTGTCACATCCGGGTCTCCATTTTCATGGGTTCCCGAGAGATCCAATCGTTCGCCGAGAGTGGGTGAAGGCCTGCATTGGGAACGCAAGCGAGGAAGACATTCTCTGGCTCAAGCTTTCTCCTCACAGCAAAATTTGCAGCGTAAGCATCAATGAAATTCGATGAAACCTTGTCAATTAACGTTTAGTTTGATGCAGCTTCATTTCCCGAACGACAAAAGAATTTTTTTTAATTACTTTATTTTCAATGGGATTACTGTGTAAACATATCTGGCAACACTAGAGCGACCCCCGTATCATAGCAATCATAAATTTATAAGAGGTCATCTCTCTCTGAGCTGGCAGGTCCTGTCCTAGTGAATAACCTTCTTACGAGTTATTATCACGTTCATGGCGAATCACTCGAATAAAATATATTTATGTAACAATTTTCATTTATTTTTGAACATTCATATCGTCATATTTTGGTTTTCAATATTCTCATTGATCTACCACATCATCTTCCATAATGACATATGAATATTTCGTCAAATAATCGCAATACAGTTTTCGAGCACATGATGTTGTCGTCAGATTCTGTTTATCATTGTGGTTGGGGGCTTTTTGGATTTTGTACGACTTCAATCCGGAACGTAGCTTTGACTTTTGGATGAATCCTGGCGACATTCCTATTTTCCGAGCCACCGTTGGATAGAGCGGTTCGGGTTCCTCTCTAGCACCTTCTTCATTCATCCACACGTTCAATATTTTTGTCACTCCTTGGTTCCATTTCGATAATCAAACATTCTGAAAATGTTCGCAATACACACACTGTGGACTGTGGATTTTGGCTAATCCAACTTTTTCGCGAGCTGACGAACAAGATCCGTCCACGCACGTATTTTTCATTCATCGCCATTCTGAACACAGAACAGTATAGACATCCAACTCTGTTTGTGTGAATATTTCACTCATTGCTCAAAGATTTCAAAAGTTACAGTGTTTTGGATGTGTGCAGATATTCGCGGATACAAACCTTACTCTCAATCCCTCATTAGCTGATAAGATAAAAAAAACTTCCCCTGTATACGAACTTTTTGTTGCCTGAGCAGTTTAGAATAATGGCCTTCTATTTGTGCTAAATTACTTCATGGTTGATTATTTAGTGAGAAAAATACGACTCGTGCTAAAAACATTTTCTTTTTTGTTAACTTGTTGCATAACCTACTATTAACCTTTCGACACGACAATTTGCTTTCAGATTAACGAGCCGAAAACACAATAGAATGGAAGCAAAAATGGCTAAAAAAAAACTCCAGTAAAGTTTAAATCCAAAACAAGAAGCATCCTCTCACCCCCCTCACGAAAGCTCACTCGTGTGAAGGATTCTATTTTCGGTCTCGAGAGGCGCAGGGACAATTCCCAGAGGGCTTTCGATTGTTGACGTTGCTCATTCCATCAAAGATAACCTTTCAACAGCCATCCCCCTGCCCCACCTCGTCTTCCAGCAGAATTTCCAGCAGAATAGGAGCCGGCGTGGGATACGACCGATGATGGGAGCTAAATTGAAATCGATCCCCTCACCGGGATTTTGTGATGCGTGAAATACTATAAAATAGCTAATTGAAGGGCCCAGGAAACAAAGAAAATCGTTCAACTTTTCCACGAAAGTGTGATCTTGCTGGCTTTACGGTGATGGATGGGGCAATTTCTGGCTGTCACACGACACTAGAAATGGGTTACGGATCGTATATCAAGAGGGAAAGTAATTGCTCCCGTAAGCAACCCCACACTGTGTGCACCGACGAGCTACAGTGGTTGACAAAAAAATAGTTCTCGACAGCCTGTAATTAGACACTCTTTTTCGACTGACACCTGCGCCCCTGATTATGCCAATCAGTGTACTATAAGAGTAATGCCCGACTTCCGTTTTTCCCGCACGGTCAGTCCCAAACTACCACTGGTTGTGCGCACCGTGAAGGTCAACCTGTTTCAGGACAGAGTCCTGAACAACAGTCCATGCCTAATTTGAAATTCAAATCGAAATATGTTCCATACTCTGGCCAATCATTAATTATCATTTCCTTGATCGCACAGCGTAAGGACGAAACGGATGGAAAGCCGACAGCTCTTTTTTTTTCGGAATCACTTCGCGCGGTCGTGACCTTCACCTTTCGCAGGTGCTGTTCATTAAAAAAGGAAAGGACATTAGTGCCTTCCTTCGCTAGACGCTTACTTCACTTCCATCAGCATCGAGTGCATTACAGCACGTGTTTGAGTGTGAGTAGGAATTGTGGCGAGAGTGCCGGTCGTTGGCGCTGGGTTCAAGGTGAGGCGAAACAGCGCAGAAGGACGAATCCCGACCAGTAAAAAGTAACAGATTTATGCTAGAATATGTTATTTTGATACACTGATTTGTCATAACACCAGCTGTTATAAAACTTGTACCGTTAGTAGTTAAAATAACAAAATTTATAACAAAATTTCCACCAATTTAAACAAAAGTGTTACTCAATTAGTTATCTTTTTAACAAAAATGAAACTGAATGTGTTCCATAAAATACGGCATTAAATTACAAAATTATAACAAATTCTGTTATTGAGGAGAACAGAATTGTTACTAAATGTGTTATTAATCTTTCGGTTTGAATCGTATTGCATAAAAATACAATTAATTCGTATGTATCAAGTCAATTAATCAACAAATGATCAGTTTTATTGCATCCGCCAATAAAAATTTTATTCATTTTAATATATTTGAATAAAAACGAGAAAATAAAAACGCAGCCAATTCAAATAATAAGGTATAATAAAATTTTACATGAAAATCTAAATTTACCTTCTTGTTTGAGTTAAAATTAATAGTATTTTACTATTTCTTCGAAATTCACCTTCAAAAAAAAGATCAAAATGATTTAGTGACATCCTTTTTAGTCTGCGGAAATAACATCTTTCTTTCCATAGTATGCGATTATGCGTGTCATCAACCGCCCACACTCCTTAGCTTTTACTCTAGCTACAACTCCTGAATCACCTTGATATAGACGATGCTCTGCTAAGCGATCTGAAAAAAAGAGAGCAAGGGTTAATACTAAGCAATGTTTATAAAACTCCTCCAAACCAATGCGTTTTTGTCGATTTGACGTGGCATCCACTTAGTGACAATTAAAATAGTTCATCAATCTGTAATTGCCACATCAAATCAGTAAAAATGCGTTGCTTTGGGAGAGCTTTTTAACTCAATAATTACCTTCAATGTAGGACACTTTATTCGACTCCAGGGGTATCTTTGGCGAACCAGATACGATTTTATCAGTCAGTCGGATACCATGAGCGCCATTTCGTCCGAAGGGATTATTGGATGATCGTTACTGAACCCTGCTGGCCACAGCTCATGCATAAGCAGCTTTACAAAGACGTAATCACTGCTTTGACCAGCTTCAGAGAATGTCTTTAATTTTTCTTTTTTGGCAAACCCTTCGATTTCCGAAAAAACATCTTCGTGAGGATTTCCAAGGATTTTCGCGTTCAGTGCGTCTGTCAACCTGAGGCATCGTCGACTGGTTTCGTCACTTTTGTGCTTCAGCTTCTCTATTTGAGCTGCCTGTTCCTAGTTGCGTTTCATCAGGTCATCTATCTTCCCCTGATGTCCACACACACATGCTAGAAAAGAAACAATAATATAGGTAATATGGTATGGTCATCTCATAATGAAAAAAATAAAACACAAACAACTTACCAATTGCATCTGAAATTTCCAAATCGATCTGTCGAGGGTTTGTAGCCAGATAGTGTTCAGTTCCTGGTTCAGTTTGACGTGCAGATTTCGAGCGGGCGTAAGTTTTGGCCATCTGCTTCGGTGGTTCGTGTGCCACACTGCCGTCAACGGGATAGTGATTGCTTTCGGTGTCGGATTCATTCCAGTCCACCAAAATGTCCATTACAACGTTACCAGCCTGGTGTCGACTGTTGTTGGCTTTCACATTGATCTGTGGCGCATCGCGAGTCACAGAATCCATAACAGCAGGGTTCAAGGCTTTCATCTTGATCATACTGGCTGGTTCTGACAAGTTGAGTCCCGAGGTGCTTGATGGATCTGATGTATTTTGTCCTTCCGTGTGCATCAACTGCGCTTCAATGTCTTTACGAACATCCATTTGTTTACTGGCTTTGGATTGCTCTTTGCGGGATTGCTGCTCGCGCTGCTTGAAGGGATGTGTGGTAGCAAGAATCGGTGCGTTCGCCATTTTTTTGTTAGCAGGATTGTTGGTACTCGGATTGGCAGTGGCAGGTGCATTCTGTCCTGCCGAATGCGCCGACTTTTCTTTTCTTTCCTTGTGCGAGTGTTTTTGATCTCCAGCTGCCGGCTGCTGATTCAGAAGTTGCACGAATGATTTGCGACGCTTTATCCCTCCGAAAAGGTACGGCTGAAAAATAAATGGTGAAAATTAGGTTATGTTTCTGCTTTATGGGTCAAATATTACCTGTGGCTTTAAATTCGCATTTTCTTTCAAAAACTCCAAGTTTTTTAATTCGGCGGCAACACGAATTTTCTTTGCAGCAGCACTTGCCCGAGTTTTCCCCATTTTTCCGGTTTTCACAGCATAAAATAACTTTTTTTTTATTAAACAAAACACACAGCGATACGTAGAAGACGGCACAACGGCGGATTAGTAAATGGTTGCCAGCTCAATTTTAATAACTTTTTTCGAAATGCTTCACAAAACCAAAACTCATTCATTAGAGATCACTCATAGAAATCAATATTATCATCGCGCTTGAAAACCAGAATAAACCACACCCGACAACGAGTTCTACTCCTAATCTAGAAATGAATTTCTGTCTGTCTGTCTGATCCTTATTGACTAGGAAACTACTGAACCGATTAGCGTGAAAATTTGTATGGAGAAGTTTTTGAGGCCAGGAAAGGTTTTTATGCTAGTTCGAAGGGGGGTGGGAGGGGGCTTTCGTATACAAATGAAACACACATTTCTGCATAACTCGAGAACTAATGGAAGCATTTTTGGCATGTGGGATTAACTCCATATGTTAGGATTTTCAATAATTGTGAAATAATACAATTAATAGTAATTGACTTAACCTTATCTAGGGCATCGAAAAATGGTCGTGTTTGGCATTTTTTTTTATTGAAAACAATGCGACAGCGGAGTGGCTTTTATATGTTTATTGAGCTACATGTTTGAATTCTACATTTTAATTTGTTTAATGTCAATACTCCACAAAATGGCGGCTGTGGTAGTCATCTTGTGTAGGCCCTCCGAGAAATCCTTTTTTGCGGTAATCAAGCTCCAGCTCGAAGTAGTTATCTGAAAAATTGTTTAAACCATTTTCTTTTGAAAATTTTTGAAAGTTAATCCCTGACGGTGACTTTAACCTAAAAAATGAAAGTACTTTGAGCTTTCTACGTGCAGCGGTTCATTCGCAATCGAGATTACCGACTTTGAAGAAGGGATTTCGAGAAAACGCGCTTTAAAGTTTTTATTGCCATTTGGCGCGGGTCAGCGCGTGCCGGTTCTTTGGGGAATAACTCCGAAACTATTATCAGTATTACTTCGAAACTTCGGGATTACATTTTCAGATAGTATATCTACCAATTACAGCCAAAAAATATCGATTTTTCAAAAGTTCTAAATGCGCCTTTAATTTGTTCGGAATTTTTTTTTCTATGGTTAAGATACGTAACAACATATTGTCGATGTCTCAATTTACATTAGATTCTATTGTGGAAAAAATAACTTCTATTGTCATCTTATCGTTGTGAATAATACTATTTATTGTTCATAGTATAGATTCTATGGTATGATTACAATACATTTAATTGTAAGCTTATGAGAATTTTTATTTTCAGTAATCATTCGCGCCATTTCGGTGGATTGTTTAATCTGGGGTGACATTGCGTAGCTCGAATCGAAAAAAAAGCTCTTTTCGAGATCCGAAATGCTATCCTTGGTTTACGAATTTGGCGTACTACTATTTTTTGGATTATAAAGAGGTGTACGCCGTAGACACCCACAAGATTAAACAAACAACCAAAGTGGCGTGAAGGATGGCGCTAAAATTACAAAAAAATGTTTGACGCAAAGGGCAATATCAATTTCGGTGTAGTGCTAAACCACAAAAACGAAAACGACATTAGTTTACGTGAGTCTCGCTCGGTTGACATTGCAAACTTTTTTTACAAAAGTTGATTCATCGTTTTGAAATCGTTGAAATTACAATTCCAAATAACATAAAAAGTTTTAAAACTCTGATGCACGATTTGATCTGGTAGCACTGCTTTGCTCAAATGTCAATTAGTAGCAGAAAGCAGTCAACGAGATGATCCCAATCTACAATCTTCATTAGGTTTCATGTCGACATAAGAGTTAACTAATCTGATATAGACATCAATGCTGCTGGAAATCGGGATTCAATTCGAGGATAATACTAGGTGGAGCTTGCCACCATTAGAAGTTTGAGTTATGTTTTGATTACAGTTAAGATATCTACGTGTTAAATTTCTAGTTATCTGGAATAGTTCAAAAATTTACATTCATTATCGCTCAAAACCATTCAAATGACTGGCTAACGTAGGCCGCGTCATTTCAATTTTATGGAGCATGGTTTAATCAAGAATACACCAAAAAGGTATATATTTCATAAATTTGAAGATCCATACGATTTCAATTAAATTTATTTCAAAGCGCATTAAAACTTATCGTACTCAAATGAGCACTTCGGAGATTGTTCATGAGTCGTCAGAATATAAAGGAAACGTAACAACTAGTTATGCGAACATGGAACCAGGTAATAAAATATATTTTTTACATACTTGTTACAGCTGTTAGATTATATGTTACATAAATGCGGAAACAATCCTATTATCATTACTGTTTTTTTATCGTTCTTATACAGAAGTCTTGAACAACAGGTCTGATAATATGTCTTCCTCGAACATTTCTGAGCACTACCCAACAGATGAAACAAACTCCTCGGCCAATTCTCCTCATTTCGAAAATGAAGGATTTATTTGCGCTGATCGCATTGATTGTGCTCCAATATGTAGTAATATTGACTGTTCGAGTTCTGCATCGGAGAGATCAGAGGACTCCGAATTCGAGGATGAGAACGAATACTACGAAGAGGAAGAAAATGAATTGGTGAGAATTATGGAACTTATTTGTTTTTCGAATAAATAAAACAAAAATCTGTATAATCACAGACAAACAGGCGTAACTCTTTCTATTCAATTGAATCACTTTGACATTTCTATACATTCTATTGGACTTGTAGGTATGCAATATTGTTCATGGCTTAACAAACAAGCTTTATTCTCACGAGAAGCTCGAGATGTCGCCAGTGAGTTCCGTGCCGATATTTTTATAGAGCGAATATTCCAAAAAATTACGTCTGTTTTGTTCAAAATGCCATTATGGGTAAATGAAAATAACTAATATTAATTCAGTGATGAATATCACATCTTAACTTAATTTATTTTTCTAGTTATGATGGTACTCCAAAATCCGATTATGTGTGTCCTGTTAGTAACTGCAATTCGTCGGAAAAAGATTTTTTCGTGGTATTTCCGTTGGAACACCAAATCAGAGAAACAGTTCTGAAATATTCTGAGCAGATAAAAGAATACGAAAATCTTATCGTTGAGAAGGATATTTGTGATATAAACAGGGGATGTTTGGCGCAGTCCATAACATCACGTGAAACGGTAAAATTCTTAACTCTTTCTGCAAATGAAGACGGTGCTGCAGCGTTCAAAAGTACGACTAAAAAGCCTCTTTATCCTCTGTTTTTAACAATTAACAACTTACCACCAAAGTTAAGATTTGACAAGAATAATCTTATTCTTGGTGCACTCTGGTTCAACAAAGGAAAACCCGATATGGCACTTTTCCACAAAATTTTATTTTGCAAACTCAAAAGTTACGAGATGGAATCTTTATTAAAAACGAGAATTTTAAAATATCGATTCTCCAGAACTGCTTAGATTCAGTCGGGCGATGTGAAGTTTTATGCTCGAAACAGTTTAATGGTAAATACGGATGTACCGTTTGTCTACATCCCGGAAAGACTGTGAACAATCAAATTCGATACTCGTACCAACAATCGGAGGTTCGAGATGATAAGACAACGAGGAAAATTATGTGGCAGGTTCATAAATCAGACTCACAGGAACCGATACTTGGAATAAAGGGCCTAAGTGTTCTAACCGGTATACCTGATTTTGACATCATTAAAGGATTACCGCCAGACTATATGCACCTCATAAACCTTGGTGTCATGAAGCTTATTTGGGAGCTATTGTTTGAAGGTGATGCTGCAAACAAATCACAGCCATATTACATAGGTAAAAAGAAAGAATTGGTTCAACAAAGGCTGCAGTCAATTCAGTTACCTAGCAGCTTTCCAAGGCGAATAAGAGATATAGATGAATACTCGAAATTTAAGGCAAGTGAATGGGAGACTCTGCTCTTCCATTGTGTTTATCCTTGTTTGAATGATTTGCTTCCAACAAAATATGTTGAACACATAATGTTGTTAAGCTCAAGCATGTTTTTGCTGTTGGAGATGAAAGTTTCCAGAAACACTATCACCTCCTGTGGAAAGCAATTAGATCGTTTTGTTTGTGAATTTGAGCAGCACTATGGAATAAAAAACATGGTGTACAATGTACATTTAACGACACACATAGCCCAAACCGTCAGAAATCTAGGAGCCTTATGGAACTCATCCTTGTATCCCTATGAGAACGGAAATGGCATGCTGATAGGCTTCCAGACATCGAAAAATCATCCCGTTCTTCAGGTATCCAATAAATTCATGCTGAACAGAATATGTCATCATTCAGAAGCGACGAGGGAATTAAAGGTTAAAAATTGGATATCGAAAGTATGGAACTCATCACACCACAATGCTAAGTACAGTCAAAGCAGACAATGCTTTTTACCCGATGATGTTGACCCAGATGGAATTTATAGAAGTGCTGAGTTTTGTGATATTGGAAAATATTACTTAGAAGGCATTCAAATCTGTTCTAAGGACACATGTAAAAATTTCAAATATGACGATTCATTTGTTTTTCTAAATGGTATGTTTTTGAGAATTTACCGAATATTGCTTGATTCTACGGAAAATGTTTATATTATTGGTGAAATACTCACTACGCAAAAGCTGTATGACAATATGTATACTTATGAATACTCAGGAAATCAAAAACTAATCCGTATTAACGATTCTCTGCGAGTTTGTGTTAAAACAAAATTAAAACAACGTTTGTTATTCATAACAGATGGTGATATAATTGAGATATATTTTTGTTATGCCGTATTGGTCGGGATTCTACCTTATGGATTCACCAGGTTCGATACCGGCATGGAAGTTTATGAAACGCAGACAATTTTTGAGAGTCATTCTTTTTTCAAGTATGGGATTCAGTCATGTACCTATGTACCTTCAAGATTCTAAGGGTTTTGTCTTTTTCGGATTTTGATGCTTAAACGAAAAAAGCACTGGTAATTTGTTATCATAACAAGGTAGTGTTCAAGTAAGTCTTCTGCGAGCCTAGTCAAGTAATCGAATCGGGCTGTGGTGTTTGAATAACTTTTATTATAAGTACTGTAGAGTGGTTCAGCACCACCCCCATCAATCGATTCCACATCAGGTCTTGACTCTTCACCCAAAATTCGAGCTCAATTGGTTGCTAACTCGAACTGCATGGGTCCTTCGAAATTTCTATGGGAATTACATGAGTTTGAACACATTTCGTAGTTCTTACTCCGTGATTGACCGGAACCAGCTAAATTAAGCATAGATCCAAACGAATGGGGCGTGGGGTTTCGCAAACCATTCTTTATGTACACGTTCCGAATTCTTTCTAGATTATATGTTCAATAACGGCGTCGCACAGTGGTCGGGAAAGCCTTTTTTCACGGCGAAATTAATAACTTCTAAAGGTTACGTTTCCGAGTCATGGTGTCTTCTACAAAGTTGTATTTAAATACATGTCCATCTTGTGGTGATCTTTTCGTAGTTCCAAACTTTACCGCTAGGGCGGCGTGTTACTAACTTTTTAACAAAGCACAATAGAACGGTGATGTCCAACACAAGTTTGAAGGGCTTACAATTTCAAGCAACTTTGCTGAAGACATCATTTTTCTAGCTCTTTATTTGACCATGATAGAACTAATTTTCTGCTTTAACTCAGGGTGTCTCTAAAAAAATAAGTTTTTTAATTCTAACTTTTTTGTTTCCCATTTTAAGAAAAGGTAAAGTCCAAACAAAATATAGAGAACATTACAGCGCGCATTTTTGCTGAACAAAGTGTTTAAATACAACTTATCATTCAAAATTTAGGGGTAATTTTAACTAAAAATATGCGTTTTTTCTTTTCGACCTTATGATTGAAAACCATCAAATTCTTGTTTTAATGCATATTAAGGAACATAATGCTATATAATTGAGCCCGGGTACTCCTGGGGCACACGAGCGGGGACTGCTTTGAACCGGGCATGTTTTTCGTTAAAATCACCCCTAACTTTTGAAGAATAAAATATACGCAAACACTTAGTTGAACTAAAACATGCATCATAATTTGCTCAACAATTTTTCTGAAGATTATTTTTTACTAACATTTAAAACTAAAAAGTTAGAATGAAAAAACTGATTTTTAAGGGACACCCTAATCTAAACCAGCAATATAGCTACGAACTAAAGCAGCGCGCTGTAATGTTCTCTATATTTTGTTTGGACATTACCTTTTCTTAAAATGAGAAACAAAAAAGTTAGAATAAAAAAAACTCCTTTTTTTAGAGACACCCTGAGTTAAAGCAGAAAATTAGTTCTATCATAGTCAAATAAAGAGCTAGAAAAATGATGTCTTCAGCAAAGTTGCTTGAAATTGTATGCCCTACAAACTTGTGTTTGACATCACCGCTCTATTGTGCTTTGTTAAAAAGTTAGTAACAACGCCGCCCTAGCGGTAAAGTTTGGAAGTACGAAAAGATCACCACAAGATGGACATGTTTTTTTAAATACAACTTTGTAAAAGACACAATGACTCGGAAACGTAACCTTTAGAAGTTATTAATTTCGCCGTGAAAAAAGGCTTTCCCGACCACTGTGCGTCGCCTTCATGGATCACCGGGGGAAAGGGACCCAAGTAACACGAAATGTTTGATTGTATGCATTTTTACTATAATTCGACAAATAATTATGTTGCCGGAATGGTGAATGAAAACCTTCTAGGATACTACTATAGAACTGAAAAAGCGTAGAAGGGAGAGCCTATGAAACATTATTTAAGTTTGACGATGGTCAAGAACTAACAATTTTGAGGCCTTCAGTAGAACAACTTTTTGTTGGTTTCAAAAAAAAAAATTCATGAACCATGTTTGAATTGTGAACTTCAAGCTTACAAGATCGGTCTTTTTACCTCTCGATCATTTCAACATGCGAAAAATGTAAACATTAGAATCCTCTTAAATCTTACCATCATTATTTAAGTGATCACCAACATGATAGAGAACATAGTTACTCATTTAACATAAAAGAATTCCGGAAAAATATATGGGTTTTAATCAAAGGATTTATCCTGCTCTGATGATTGATAGATTAAGCTTCAAGCAATTGTACCGTTTCAAATAATATTAAACTATTTATCATTTTTTTATTCAATTAGTTCTACACAAACAGACAGAGTTTAGCCCTTATGATGGGTAAATAAAACTACAAAAGTATCACAAGTCACATAGGCAGGAATTACAACGGTGCTCACAAAAAACGAATGGTCGTTGTAATCCGCTCGTAGCCCTATACATGTTGTAGTTTGTACGATGGCGAAGCAGCCTCAGCATCGCATTGTTATGAAGAGCTCGGGGTCGAACGTTGATGACGATTTGATGTAGAAGAGTTGGACAATCGATTTTTCCCTGTAGAATGTCAGCAACAAACAGGGCCCTTGTCGTATCTCTACGAATCCTCAAGAACCCAAGGTGGATTAACTGGCACCAATTCTCATCGCTTGGAAGATGATAAGGTCACTTCAGGGCAATCTTCGAATTGAACGAATCTTCATTGAACGGACTCTACTCTTTGCATCCTGTATGGGATCCCAAACAGGGCAGCAGTATTCTAACGAAGACCACACGAGGGAGCAGTAGAACGATTCCAAGCAGAAGATATCCGTGAAATTTTTCGATATCCTGAAGATGAACATTTTGGATGCCTTGTCGATCACGTAAGAGATATGCTGTTTGTATATGAGTTGACAATCCAAAATAACTCCAAGGCCTTTGATATGACTCGCACATTGAACGTCAACTCCTTGTAGGTTATAGCTGAAAACGATCGGCGTTTTCTTCCGTGAGAAAGTTGTTACTGAACACTTACTTGGATTTACAACCATGCGGTTCAGATGGCATCAGTCGGCAAAAGCGTTGAGTGGGCTTTGGAGAAAGTGGCAATCAGCGATAGTACGAGTCCGGAAGTAGCATTTCAGGTCGTCAGCATACGACAGTCGTGGGCCTTCGAGGACGAAATTGACATAGTTGAAATAGAGCAAAAACACCAACGGGCCAAGGTGGCTTCCTTGCGGGATACCAGATGTGGCGAGGACTGGCAGTCACCGATTGCAACTGTTAGTAAACGGTCGGAGAGGTAAGATGAGAACCATTGTAAGAGGCTGCCGCTAATTTCAAGCCTGTCCCATTTGGCTATCGCTGTTGAAAGGTTTAACTTATCGAAGGTGGCTGATAGGTCAGTGTAGATGACATCCGTTTGGATGTGATCCGTCATACTCTCCGTAATGTATGAGGTGAAACACAGTAGATTAGTAAAGGGTGTTTCGATCAAAATTTGGTCGACTTAAACTTGACGCATTTCCTTTCATCGTGCATTAAAAATTTTTGCACACTCCTCGTTTTGAAGAGGTGTGCGTGTAGCATCATGCTTCTATTTTGATTTTGAGATTAGCACTTCAGTTATCAAAATGTCGCCGAAGGAAGAGAAGCAACGCATCAAAATTTTGCACGTGCATGGCGAAAATCCAAACTACTCTCACGCCAAGTGGGCGAAATTGTTGAATGTAGCTAAATCAACTGTTACCAACGTGTTTAAAGTGTTCGATGAACGATTGTCGACGGCCAGGAAAGCTGGATCGGGGGGAAATCGAAAGCCGGAGGCCACAGCGAAGACAAAAAGAGTTGACCGCTGTTTCGAGCGGAACCCCAACCTCGCCGTCCGAGATGTCGCAAAGAAGCTGGGAGTGGCGCCTTCAACCGTGGATAGAGCTGAAAAACGAGCTAGACCTTCGACTTACAAGAAACTGGTGACTCTAAATCGCGACGATAAACAAAACACGTCGGCCAAACCACGATCGCGAAAGTTGTACTCGACGATGCTGACGAAGTTTGATTGCGTGGTACAGGACGACGAAACTTACGTCAAGGCAGACTTGAAACAGTTTCCTGGACAGGAATTTTATACGGGAACCGGACGGGGAACGGTGGCAGATTAAACTGTCAAAGTTCGCGAAGAAATATCTGTTGTGACAGGCCATCTGTACCTGTGGCTTGAAGAGCAACGTTTACATTGCGACCGGAACCATCAGCCAGGAAATTTATCTTAGCGAGTGCCTAGAAAAACGTCTACTGCCTTTCCTGAGGCGACACAATTGTTCCGTTCTATTTTGGCCGGATTTGGCATCTTCCCATTATGGAAAAATGGCCATGGAGTGGTATGCTGCCAACAACGTTCAAGTGCTGCCCAAGGAAAAGAACCCTCTCAATAAGCCAGAGCTCCGCCCAATCGAACAATATTGGGCCATCGTCAAGCGGACCTTAAGAAGACTCAAAAAGTTGTTGTGAGCGAGAAACAGTTCAAGGCAAACTGGCGTTCAGCGGCAAATAAAGTGGACAATTAGACTGTACAAAATCTTATGGCAGGTGTTAAACGAAAGACCCGGCAATTCGCATTCGGTAAAAAGGAAGCTTAGCTGAATATTTCTCCCGTATTCTGTATTAACTGAACTTGAAAAAGTAAATGAATTTGACTTATTAATAAAAACTTTGATCGACTCACACACATTACTGTTTGACCAAATTTTGATGGGAACACCCCTTATGCATCCTATACATAAACAAAGCGAATCAACCACTGTAAATTATGAATTACATAGCTGGTTCTGAGTCTCGTGTAAGTTCTTTTCATGATTTATGTAATATATCTTACCAGATTTATGGTTTCCATTGGTTGGGCCGCTTCGTCTAATTCTACGTTCTACGGCTTAAAGAATATATCAGCTCAAAAAATCGATATCTTTCGGATTCAGAAGCCTCCACAAGTAACCAACAGGTGGCGCGAATTCGTCACTGATACAATAGCTATAGCTCAGAGCTTATGATTGCTTAACACATACAACAGCCATGAAATACATAAGGCGATTGGAGAAATTAATTTTAATGACATAAGAAAAGCATTTCGACGAACTGAGAAAACCATACTTGCTCACATTGATGGCAGAAAAGCTTTATGAAATCCAATAAAGTGGGCTCATGGGTTTCATAGAACGAATCCTACGAATTTTGATAAATTTCCACATTAGTAATGCTTAGCAACTTCCAAAGTAAACTCTAATGTTTACAAAAAGGTTGTTTAAGCAGCTGTATAGACTTCTATTCAGCTCTAAAAGAAACTCAAATCAACGCAACGAAACAAACACAAACAAATTTCCTTATCAAGTATACACGTTCAAATTTTCACAAGCTGCTGTGTTTTTGGACGAACATCATCACTGCATTTTGATCAAATTTTCAAATTAATTCCCTTTCTTGTGCTTACCACAAGCCTCGAACCCTAGTCCTCCTCGTTAAAAGCGGGAAACATGCCACCACTCCTTGTTGACGATATAGAATATTATCTAATTACACCAAAAATGCTGTTTACATAAACAAGTGCTAGCTAAAGACTATCTTTGAACTTTGGTACTCTGGTAAGTACACATAGTTTGAATAATAATCCTGAATTCTGTGTTGCGAATTATATTCAGATTATATTCAGAAGAACAAATCAGCCTCTACTTGTGATTTGGCCAAGAAATACAAAACCATACACCGGAAGCAGAAAGTACCCAAGCAATCTCCGGAGCATAAGTTCCTTGCCAAAATGAGGGCTCGAAACCTGTAAAACCGTATTTTGGACAATCCCTCCCAGTGTGTTTTGAAGGACTACGAAACGTACGTGAAAGAAGATTCCAGAACACTGCCGGAGCTCAATTCTTTACCAAATCAGTTGGGGAGAGCGTCCTAATTGCAGATATGACTGATGCGACGGTAAAATTCGGTGAGAAGGTGCTTGCAGAAGAGATTGCTTCCACTATATTGGAAGATTCTACCTCTCTTCCGGCCAGATCTGGCCTCTGCCGATTATACCAGATCATCTCTATAGTGGTGTTCTAATAACAACGTTGATTTGGTTGAAAAAGATATCAACTCACCAAACTGCCCCCAAACTGCGACCGATCGAACGCTACTGGGCAATCGTCAAGCGGAATCTCAAAAAGGAAAGCGCAGTGGCCCACAACATGTCAGACATCAAGTAAAACTATTCTGCAGCATCCAAAATACATTGGTTTGAATATTTGCGAATTGTCTTCAATTTTTGAATTTTTGTACTACTTTTCGATCCACTTCTTGTTTGTTTTTTTTTTTTTTTTCAATATCGCAATAATATGCCCCGAGTAAGGGCCCTGACGCGTTTTGATAATAACGCAGAGTGATACTTGGAATAAAAATATGTTTTTATTTCCGTCATATTGCTGTTTGCAGTTGTGATTGGACTCCTAGAAGTGCTTTTTGCGCATTTTAAAGTGTGATAAAAGTGCACGTTTACGTCAAATCGTTTTGTTGTCTTCGGTGCAGCTATCCTTTATGCTGAAAGGTATAAGTTCACTGAAGACAGGAAACGATTTGACGTAAACGTGCACTTTTATCACACTTTTTCTGTTTTTGTCGGAGTCCATTTTTAACTGCAATCAGCAATATATGGACGTAAATTTGTCAGCTATTTTACTGCTGATTGATGTAAAAATTCAAGACTGGCCTCAACCAATTGGGTTTAGGAAAAATTTTGTTGGTTATATAAATAAAATTGTATCAATGTTTATGGCAAAGTAAGCAATCATTGTGTAGGCTTTCATAAACAATTTCAAGGCATACCATTTGCCTTTCAATAAATCATTTTCTGAACAAACCATTTCTTCTCTATCTATTTTCAGACTCTGGGGGGCAAAGGAAAGCATTTAACCCGAAGTCACGCCATGCGTGAGTCAACTTCCCCTCCCCGAACACCCACACCACGATCACCGTCAGATCAGCACAACAACAACAACAACAACAGTAATGGCTCTACGGGTCAGCAAAATATGCTGTCCATCAACGCGACATCCGAGCCAACTTGCACCAGCAACAGCAACTCGCACTCGCCAGTATCGGAATCTCGACTGTTCAACAACAATAACAACAACAACAACAACAACACTGACTACGGAAGCAAGCAAGCTAGTAGCAATTCGCCGAACATCGTTGTCTACGGTGGCGACGAGCGGGGAGGCAAAAGCCAGTTGGATCTAGATTTTCCCAAACTGACACCCCCGAAGTCGTCGTTCGGTCCAGGAGCCGCTGGCAGTAGCAACAACAACAACAACGGCAATGGCAAGAATAACAATGGTAGAACAAGCAACAATAGTACCAGTAGTAGCGCAAAGTGTGATTCAGACAAACTAGATCATCATCTGGGCGGTGGCAATAAAGGCAAATCAGGTGCCGATCAGATTAGCAATAACGCCGAACTGAAGGACCCAAAGCAAGCCGGTGGCGGAGGACAACTAATGCTGGACTGCGGCGGTGATCAATCGCCCAAATCCAGCCTGGCCATTACGATGATCTCCGGAACGCCTGCCAATGCCATCACCCCCAATAATACGTCATCTTCGTCGCCAGTATCATCAAATAATAACTATTGTGATAATGAAAGTCGTAATCTTCGTGAAGTTAATTTTAGTGCTAATAATAATGATTCTAACAATCAGATTAATATACAATTTTCACATGAGGAAAATCGATATATACAATGTGAAAGTCCTACTGATAGCCTTATAAGAAATAATAGTAGCTCTAATAGTAATCTTAATAATAGCGCTCACAATAACAAGAAGCACCGTGCTGGTGGAGGCAACGGAGCAGGTGGAGTAGTGACCGGAGGCGGCGGTGGTGGTGGTGGTGGTAATAATGTGACTGGCAAAGGAAATAAGCCGCGACTCAAACATATGAGCGGAGGATCATCGTCTAGCGTCGATGGTGGTTCCATCAGCGGTGGTGGGGGAGGAGGAGGTGGAGGTGGTGGATCTTCTTCGAGCTATCTCTCGCGTGATAATTCCTGCGATCAGTTCACTGACCAGAGTGGCGTCAACTTGATCCAGTTCTTCAAGGAGACGCTGAACAAAAACTTCAAAGATCGCAACATGCTGATGAAGATCGAGAAGGAGCTGCTCGCCCTGGCCATGGATCGCACCCGTAGCCAGATCAAGTTTCCGCCAATGTCTTCCTACAACCGGATGTTGATCCACCGGGTGGCGGCCTACTTCGGCATGGAGCACAACGTGGATGCCACCCAGCAGAGCGTGATCGCCGAGGTCACCTCGGCCACCCGGATACCGGACATTCGCTTCAAGACGCTGATCAACGAGAGCTTTTCCGAGGAGCCGCGCAAGTCGATCCTGAAGCGGGACACGCACAGTTTTGACGAGTACCGGTACGGGATGCTGCACTGTCCCGATCGGGGCATACTGGACCGGAAGGCGAAGAGCTTCGAGGAGCGCGAGGAGGAGTACGACAAGGTCAAGAGGAGGATCTTCAAGAACCGAGAGGTGAGTTGTTTTGTCTGTTTATCGTCGAATTTGATTCAAATTTGACTGCTTGCCTGCAGCCAAATTTGAATCAAATTTCAAGTATGCGCTATATATACCAAAGAACTGCATCTAACGGAGAATATTTTAGATAATAAAACCCAAAAAAAACCATAAGAAAACAAAAACACATCAGAATTCAAATGTTATCTCCTGAAAATTTCTCAAACAAGATCAATAGAAAAAATTTTAGAAGGATCTCCACCAAAACGATATTCCAATGAACCCCTTTGAATTTTATTTTGAAGAGTCAAATCAGCGCCAATATTTGATTAGGGCGAATCTGCTTTTGTAAACAAACACTTTGTCTGCTAATATATCGGAAGTTGAATACAATTCCTTCAAATTGAATATATCAGCGGATAGAGATAAAGCTCCTCTTCCTTTAAGAGTGCTTATTTTATATTCGTGACCTTTTGTTAAAGAGAAAATTACTACGAAAGCCATTGTTTACAAAAGCAGATTCGCCCAAATCTAATGTTGACGCTGAATTTTTTTAATAACAACTCAACGAAGCCGAATAACATTTAAAACAATAATGTGCCCTAAGTAATTTTTAAGAGTTCTTCTTAGTGAGTGACCAGTTGAATTCCGTTCTTGTCTTTGCTTGGGATATCCATGGGGTGTCTCACGGCAATCGAGCGCAACGAATTGCAATCGATTTGCAGTCAATTCAAAGCGGAGAATTCTAATTTAGTTCTTTTGATCAATTTTGCAACTCACCCATTACGTCAGTTGCACAGATTTGACATATCAGCGCCAACATTAGATTAGGGCGAATCTGCTTTTGTAAACAATGGCTTTCGTAGTCATTTTCTGTTGAACAAAAGGTCACAAATACAAATTAAGCACTCTTCAAGAAAGAGGAGCTTTATCTCTATCCGCTGATATATTCAATTTAATGGAATTGTATTCAACTTCCGATAAATTAAGAGACAAAGTGTTTGTTTACAAAAGCAGATTCGCCCTTATCAAATGTAGGCACTGATTTGAGTTAAGACAAAGCGTTGCTAAATTTAACAGCTATGCATTTTCTGTTAAGCTGATGCATTTCGATTTGCAGCGAATTTGAATTGATTCAGTTGCTTTCAGTAAGTTAAATTGATTTCAACACATGAATTTGATCGAATCGATGCCAGACACCCCTTGGGAATATCATTCCTGTAATATGAAATATATTGACTAGCACGCGACAGCCCTACTTTCGCTTGCACATGGCATGTGCATAGTTAAAAATCAAAACTTCCTAGTTGTAAGTCAATGTCAGTGCATGAAGCATTCGGTTATTACGATAGGGAAATGATAGAAACGTCTTATCAAGTTATGGTGCAAGTAACTAATGAATCTTTATTTAACAGCGGAAGAATCTGAATTCCCAAGAATTGTTTATCTTCAAGCAGCTTTGAGTTTGGTAACGATTTAGTGCGAATATCTTCTGCCTTTGATTTGATGGAACATGATTCAAAGAAATGGCCCTCGATTCCATCATTTCTCGGACATAGTGATGTCTTATATTTATAGGTTTGCTTCTGGAAGAGTAGCCTTCCTTCTCCGCTAGATTGATTGCGCTCTTGTTATCACAGTTGATCGTTACGGAAAGTTCGACACCGTGAAGTTCTTGAAGGAAAACTTTCCACCAAGCTGCTTCTTGGTCGGCAGAAAACATTGTCATGTATTCGGCTTCGGTAGTGGATAATGCCGCCGTGGACTACTTCTTCGAGCTCCTAGATATTGCACCTCTACTTTGTAGAAACACGTAGCCGGTGATCGAGCGCCGAGTATCCACATCTTTCGCCCAGTCCGCATCGCTGTATCCTGTTCCGAATCGGCCCGATATTTTATTTATTTATTTATTATTATCACCGTCTTAAATAAAAACAATCGTACAGACTGAACTACATAATACTAGTTTTCAATAACTTAAAGTCTAAACAATTCTACTTATTCGATTTTTAAAAACATTTTTGGATATATCAAAGTCGAATTCGTCACATACAACATTAAAAGTGCGAAGACACGAATCTAACGGATTGTTTTACCCATAGTTAGTGCGGTGATAAGGAACAGCAAACATCGGATAATTTCAAAGTCGACGAGGAGCAACGTTCAGTAAAATCTGCTCAAGCAGCGCAGGGCAGTCAATAACGCCGATTAGGATGTCAAAGACCAGCAGATGCTGCATTTTAGCACGCCTGACAGTCACTTGTTCCAAACTTATCAGTTTGCAACGGTCCGAGAACGGAGGGAGATTGTTCGGGTCATTCCAAGGAAGTGAACGAAGTGCGAAACGAACGAACTTCCTCTGTACGCATTCAATAGAACCGATGGGTGCCACATAATAAGGAGACCAACCGGGGGCCGCATACTCAAAGATGCTCCGCACCAAACTGCAATAGAGTGGATATTGCAATAGGACACTCATGCCATTGTCGCTACACCAGATTAACAATGTGTTAATATCCTCTTGCAAGGCGAAACTCTCGCATGGAGAACATATTACACGAAAACACTTGAGATCATCGGCGAACGATAGTTTGAACGACGAGAGGCACAAGCACAAATCGTTAACGAAGATCTTACATAACAGAGGGCCCAATACGCTGCCTTGGGGTACTCCTGACGTGATGTTGAGTTGACAAGATCTTGATGAATTGACCACTACGTGCGCTGTGCGGCCGGAGAGATATGAAAAGAGCCACTTCGTTAGCCAGTCAAATGCGTTTGAATTTGTCAATGATCAAAATATTAGGAACAGTGTCGAATGCCTTAGAAAAATCGACATACTTGTCCACTTGTCTTCCCAATTCAATTTCTCGTGACAGTGAGGTAACGTAGCACATCAAGTTTGTTGTTGTTGAGCGATGTTTCATAAAGCCGTGTTGACTATCGGAAATTAATGGTGCGGCAATCAGCACACCAACACCTCGTGAGTGATGACTGCTTGCTGCACTGCGGTCGCAGCGGGAAAACGTGTAGTCGGGAAAAATCTCTGCGTTTTCGATGTCGTCACGAAGCCTGGTTTCGGTGATAACGATCAAATCGTAGTCGCAACTGAACAGCAGCATACAAAGGCGAGCAATTTTGGTGCGCATGCCTCGCACATTCTGGTAGTAAACTGATAAGCTGGATCTTGGCCTGGAATCGGAGAGCGATTCAAGTCTTGTTGGGCAATTAGCGCATACGTACTTGCCTGAATTCACGTTTTGGAAGCCCTTTCCCCACACCCACACGTAGGGCCGGGACGGCTGCTGGTCGCTGGCTGGAATGGCTCGACTACGGTGGGGGGATTGAGGGCTTCCAGATTTCTGTGTTCGGTGCGTCCCGGGGTAAAAACTTGTGATGGAGTATTGCTTGTAGCTGCATTGTCACTGCTGGGGTAGCTGTGAGAAAAACGTAAATAAAATTTGCGCTCGGTAATGTAAACAAGTGCAAGCAAACAGTGATGCCAGATATACCAGCGTGTGATCCTTCGCTCATTGCGTAGCTGATTTCTGGTCTAGTACATTGTACTACAAACTGCAAACCGCCGACCAGTTCCTTGAACGAAATAGTTCTCATCCTGTCCTTCTCTTCCACAGATCCGGGTCTCATCGCATTCGTTAACCTTTGGTTCACATCCAGGGGTGTTGATACAGTATTGGACTCCTTCATCCGGAAGCGCAGTAAATGCGGCTACCATGGCGTCCGATCGCCTAACCCGCAGCCCCAGTATCTGCTTGACCTGCTCTAGGTCGTTCACTTCGAATTCGGTACACGTCTGCTGCTTTACTTCATCTACCAGTCCTTGGTCATTAGAAAACAGCAAGAAGTCGTCAGCATAAACGGAAATGATGATCACTTTTCCGTTATCGAAGTAGTAGTAGTAGTAGAAGCACGAGTCATGCTTCGATCGATGGAATCCAATCGCTTTGAGTTTCCGATCCAATTTTTGATTCCAGACTCGGCAAGCCGGCTTTAAGCCATACAGAGCCTTCTTCAGACAGCATACCTTCGTCGGTGCTCGAGCGTCCTGGAATCCTTCCGGCTGTTCCATGTAAATTTCCTCTCCGTGTACCCACTTATTCTTGAGTGCTCGATTCTCGATTCGTTATCGGGCAATGAGCGGTATTCGGACTTAATTGCTTCGATCCAACAATTACTGGAATAATCTAGAAGCTCCAACGCCTGTTGGAATGTCTGAGGCTCGGGAGGAATCTGTGCAGTAGATGATAACGGAAGCAAACCGCTGCAACACGAATTATTACTCCACTTGCCTTTGACTGGGCACTCCCAGTCACTGTTCCCAGAATCGTGTTGCGGTCCAACATCTTCTTCTTTCTCGTGTGACGAGCGCGTAGTGATGAACGATGCTGACCTCGCTTGGTCACAACGGTCCTGTGAATGTGCAAGATTCTGAGGAAGGATACTGTACGTCACCTTAAACTCAGAATACTTGCTTGGTACTTTGCGCTCCCTCGAGCTGCGCCTCATTGTAGGTTAAGAATCATTCCGAGATGATTGCTGAGGGAGCGCACTAGATTGCTGCAAAACAATTGGATCGGAATCTTCTTCATTGTCTGTTTCGTCTGAATCGAGCACTATAGCTGGAGATCCTCCGGGAAGACCGTAGAGTAGGTGAAGACTATACGGGGCCGAGCTGCAAGCAACCCGGCGGGTCCACGGGTCGCGGATGGTAAGGTTCCATCAGATATGATAGACAGCTACTGAATACACGAATAAGTAGCCGCGGACGAGCGGCGGGGACTGTTTAGGATGTGGGGTACTGAGCAGTTGTTGGACTCTGTTGAGTTTCTTCCAAAAACCCACAAATATCCAAAAGCAGCCCTGACAAAAGCGAGCTACCCCGCTTTTTAAAAATAAGGGTAAAAGTCCAAGCCTTCTCTCATTTGAGCGTCTGTTCTCCATGTTAGGGGCGGCTGAGTCACCGTCTTGTTAGTGCGCCCAGCACTCTAAATACAAAAGCGGAAAGTCCTGGTGGTGCTTGGGACTGTTAAACAGCAGCATCACGATGGTCCTCCTGCGAGATAGTGGGGTTGGTTGGGCCTTGCGAGCCGACACCATTAAAAAGGAATTGCAACGAATAATACACAAGGAAGCTGGAGATGCTGCAGTTTTGAAATCCATAATTCCGTTGACTTGTCTTGGTACCTTGGCTTGCTCCTGATGGTCCTTCTCTACGCTCAGAATAACCACGTCGCGGTTCACAAACACTTGCTTCGTTGAGGGCTACATAGTCCCTTGGAACAATCAGCATAGCCAACCAGGATACATGACTTCGACTTCGCATCCCATTTCTTCCGATTCACTCTCGCTCTTATACCGAACACTAGTAAGTTTGATACATCCGGTTTCCTTCCGGTGAATTCGTCAATCGGGGTGATCTTCTTTCCTTTCGTTGGCGATCTCATGCCTCGTGCCTTCAAGAATCCTTCGAACTTATTTCCGCCATATTCGGTTCCGTTATCGGTCCGCGAACACTTGATCATTTTGCCTGTTTGCTTCTCCACGTACGCTTCGAACTCCACAAAAGCATCAAACGCATCTCCCTTGTTCTTGACTAACTACGTATGCGTCATTCGACTGGCATCGTCTATGAAGGTCATGAAATATTTGCTTTCTCTTAGCGATGTCTTCTCCATCTGCCCACATCGATCCGAATGAACCAGATCTAGTAGTTAACTTGATCGCCTACCCACAGACTTGAAAGGTAGCTTGTGGTGATTACCTTCCTCACACTGGACACATGTTAGTATATCCATTTCACGAACTTCAATTCCAGCAACCGTTGACGGCAAACGCATGACACTGTCCAAATTGAGATGCCCGAATCGTCTGTGCCACAGCTCTAAGTTGTCTTCCGGATTCTCAATGTACGCCTTGGCTTCTTCGTACTGATTCAGCCTGTAGAGACCGTCCACCTCCGTACCAGTTGCAATGATGTCGCCAGTAGATCCGTTGACTACTTCACACGTGTTCTTCGAAAAGTTTATGCGAAATCCCTTCTTGCAAAAACGACTCACCGAGAGCAAGTTCACCGCTAGATCTTCTACATCGGTATCCAGTTTGACACTACCGATGGCTGGGACGGGAACTTCGGTTGAATTCGCTAAGAAAATACACTCCGAGCTGCTCGCTTTAGCACATATGCCGTCCTGTTCCAGAATCCAAAACCCAGTCTTCTATCTCGGTTCGTTGAAGCTTCGGTTTCATGCACCCCAACAACTCCGTTTCCTTCCCATGGAATCCTTTCTCCGGCTTGGATTTTGGCTTCACCTGGCACTCCGGCGCATAGTGCCCCAGCTTGTCACATTTGAAGCATCTTACGCTGGACTTGTCTTTCTTCTTCTGGACCTTCTTCTGACGAGTGACTAATGCACCTAGTGTACCATGCGACTTGGAATCCGAATCGATGGTGACATCTTGCAAGATTTTCATCCGCCGTGAGCTTGATCCCTGAGGCGTCCAGCCCCATGATCAGTGGCTCATATTGCTTTGGTAGTCCCATCAGCAGAACCAGCGACAGCCATTCGTCGTCCAACACGAAACCAATTTCTTACAACTTGTGGCTCGTAGACAGAATTTCGTCGACATACTCCTCAACGGACGAACAGTCTTTTAGCTCCAACCTGTTTAACTGCCGCAACAAACTAATCTTCCGGTACCTCCCGCAGACTTGAAACGCTGTTTTTAGACTATTTCCGGAATCCTTCGCTGTTTTAGCCCGCTGGACAAGACTGTAGTTATGCGGCTCAATTCTCCAACAGATGGTTGCCAGAGGCCTGACTGATATATCCTGATCGACTTGAACACCCTCATGGGTGACATAATTCTCTTGTCTTTTAAGCTTCTGTACTGCCGGGAGTGAAATGCTGCTGCTGCTACACAACCGTTGACCACCTGCGCATCCGCCTGGTTTGAATTGCTACCATTCTGGTCTGCAGTCTGGTTCCCTACGGATTCTCCCTAGTTCTCTCCAGATCGAATTGTTCGCGGCATAACTTCGGTTTCTAGCTTCTTCTAGGGATTCGAGAAAAAAAATTAACCTTCGGCCAAAATAGCAGCCGTAACTGAGGAAACTATTTCCTTGGGCCCATAACCTGATAAAAACGTCTGATCAAGTTAGCGTGCAAGTTACAAATGAATCTTTATTTAACAACTAGCTGAACCCGGTGCGAGCGCTGCTACGCTTGCAACTAAATGAAAGAAAATTTAATAGAACTGGCGCGTTTATGGTTGTTTTTCGGAATGAGTTTTTTTTTCTTGACTAAGCAGGGGTTCAAACTTCTATCAGAACACGCTTCTTACAAGAGAAATACACATTTGTGTTTTAGTAACCTGGATAATTCTCATATTTGGTAGAAATTTGTGTTTCATTTGTATGGGAGCCCTCCCTTCCAGAGGGGGGTGGTTTCTCAAACTACCATACAATCATTGCCTTCAAAACCTCCCACATGCCAAATTTGGTTCCATTTGCTTGATTATTTCTCGAGTTATGCAGAAATTTGTGTTTCATTTGTATGGGAGCCCCCTTTAAAGATATAGGAGGGGTTTCAAGTCACCTTAGAAACATGTATTGCCTTAAAAAACCTCAACTTACCAAATTTGGTTCCACTTGCTTGATTTGTTCTCGAGTTATGCAGAAATTTGTGTTTCATTTTGTATGGGAAACCCCTCTTTCAGAGGGCGGAAGGGTCTCAAACCACAATAGAAACATTTCTTGCCTTCAAAAACCTCCACATGCCAAATTTGGCTCCAGTAACTTGATAAGTTCTCGAGTTATTCAGAAATGTGTGTTTCATTTGTATATGAGCCCTCCTTTCAGAAAGGGAGGGGTCTCGAGTCACCTTAGAAACATTTGTCTCCTCCAAAAACCTCCACCTGCCAATTGTGGTTCCATTTACTTGATTAGTTCTCGAGTTATGCAGAAATTTGTGTTGTATTTCTATGGACCCCCCCCCCCTTCCAGATTGCGGAGGAGTCTCAAACTATCATAGAAACATTTCTCTCCTCCAAAAACCTCCACATGCCAAATTTGGTTCCATTTACTTGATTAGTTCTCGAGTTATGCAGAAACTTGTGTTTCATTTGTATGGGAGCCTCCTCCCCCTACCAGAGAGAGGAGGGGTCTCAAACATTTCTTGCTTCTAAAAACTCTGACATGCAAAATTTGGTATCCTTTGCTTGATTAGTTCTCGAGTTATGTAGAAATATGTGTTTCATTGTATGGGAGCCCCCCTTTCACAGAAGGGAGGGGTCACCCACTACCTTAAGAACTTTCCCCGGTCCCAAAAACTCCTGCATACAAAATTTTACGCTGATCGGTTCAGTGCACCGTAGACTCGTAGACGAGTCTATAAAGTTCAGACAGACAGACAGATAGACAGAAAGACAGACAGACAGACAGACAGACAGACAGACAGACAGATAGACAGACAGACAGACAGACAGACAGACAGATAGACATACATACAGACAGACAGACAGACAGACAGACAGACAGACAGACAGACAGACAGACAGACAGACAGACAGACAGACAGACAGACAGACAGACAGACAGACAGACAGACAGACAGACAGACAGACAGACAGACAGACAGACAGACAGACAGACAGACAGACAGACAGACAGACAGACAGACAGACAGACAGACAGACAGACAGACAGACAGACAGACAGACAGACAGACAGACAGACAGACAGACAGACAGACAGACAGACAGACAGACAGACAGACAGACAGACAGACAGACAGACAGACAGACAGACAGACAGACAGACAGACAGACAGACAGACAGACAGACAGACAGACAGACAGACAGGCAGGCAGGCAGGCAGACAGAGAGACAGACAGACAGACAGACAGACAGACAGACAGACAGACAGACAGACAGACAGGCAGGCAGACAGGTAGGCAGGCAGGCAGAAATTTTTTTGTTTATAAATTATATAAATAAACTCAATACTTTCTAACAAGGAATACTCTCCCGCCTTTAAAAAACACCCTCCATTTTCACATTGTTTCCACATTCACCACCCTCCCCCTTTTTTGGTTTCTTTACAAACCCCTCCTTGCTGATGCTGAACTGCACATCGCTGTCTCTGCATATGATTTGACCACTTATTTCTCTTTCCCAGGACGGCAGCTCCGAGGAGCAGTGGCAGTGGATGTCAACGGAGAATCCCGAACCCATGAACGGTCGGCCCAAGCATCAGAACAATCGCCTGCTAAAAGTACAATCAGTGGTAAGCAAACACAAGACACAATGTTAACGACCTGACCTAATTCCCTTACAGTCAATTGAGGGCCGATCGGACGAGCGACCGTGCGTGTCCAAATCGCACAGCTTCGGCGGTTACGGAGGCTCAGCTCAGAATGCGCCGCTTCTGCGCGGTGACTCCATTACGTCCACCAAGAGCGCCAGTGGGCGCCTGTTCACCAAACAGGACTCCAACGCTAGTACAAACACACCCTGGCGGTTGTCTCCCTCCAGTAGTGGGTAAGTTCGGTACTGGCCCTACCTCACGGGAACCAGACGGTCGACAACGCAGCCAACCCATTCGTACTCAATAGTTCATACTTCACTTTCAGCTACAAAACCCAATCGATTCGATCGGACTCGGTGACGCCATCGCCGACCGGCTACGGAAGCGGCGATCACACTCCCGAACCGTGCATACAATCGCCCTCATCGACATGCGGAGTCGTCTGGGCAGTCACAGATATGGCTAGCGTGCCAAAGGGAAGCGTCCTGATCGACCCACAAACGCTGCAACCAATCGTTAATCAAGATGGGTATGAAAGTGTCTCATAATCACCGCCATAGGCCAATCTAAAAAATCCCTTTCTTGCAGCACAATTTACCACTTTGATCCATCGAACCTTCCAGCTACGGCAAACCTACCGGGATCCGCTCCCAGGGTACAGAAGAAGAAGTTCGAAAAGCAGAAATCCTTCAGCAATCGAAACAATCTCAACAGTAGCAGCTCGCTCGAGAGTTCGATTGACCTGCCGCTGGGTGGCAAGAATGAATGTGGCCAACAAAACATAACCGCCACCACTACCATTGCCGAAGAGGTCGGCAGTGAACTGAACTACGATGGATCTACGAGCACGATTAAGATCAGCACCAAAGATAATCACGATATTGATGGTAAGAGTTTGCATACGTTGCATTAGAAAATTAATACTAAACCTGGGTTTTCAATTGACAGAAAACTCTAGTCTTTGTGAAGAAATCTCCCAAACTACCAACGAGCTTGGTACACTCAAGCTGCAGAAACACCAAGCTACCAGTCCAATGCTGCAGGCCAGCGAACTGCAGCCCTTGGAGCTGAATGAGGTATGCATTCCCATTTCCACTCGCTTACTGAGATCATTCCAACACGCTTTCCTTAACAAACAGATTCAGCTCAATGCCAACCATGACGAGCATGGTTCCCTGGCTGATACTGTCACTTCAATGGCGTCCGATCCTGAAACAGGCGGCACTTTGATGGTGGCTGTCGGCGGTGATAGTAGTAGTGTCAAACACGATAATCAATCCGAGCATCAACATGGCCTAGCTAACGACGATGCCAACGACGCCAACAGCGAACACTCCCAGGAGGCGGACAAAAAAGACGACACCGGCAAGATGAATGCGGTGCAGACAGTTCCTTTGATGAGTTACTCCAACTCGGCGACACCCAACAGTGCTTACACGGTCAACTACGAAAACGGCAGCGGCACGCCGGGAGCCGGAACAACCGTGTACGCGTCCGGGGCACCGGGAATGTCGACGACATATCAGACAGCGGTAAGAAGCCGGCAAGAGTCAACCCTTTGAACATCCCCTAAGCACCTTTACTTTCTATTTTTTCATTAACCAGCCGGACGGCACTATCTACGCTGTACCTTCACCACTAGTTTATACATATCCTTCGGCAATGGATCCGGAAATGTCCGGATATTTTGTTCCTGTATATGACCAGCAGCGTGATCCGAACATGTGTACCGCAACAGGTGCGCCCGTCTACCAAGCTGCAGCAGCGGCCGCCGGTGCAGCCTCTACAGTATTACCCATAGCGTACACTCCAACGGCGGCCTACAGCGGTGCTCCTCTGTACCAGAACCCCACGGCAGTCATGTACTCGTCCGAACAGTTCCCCACTGCAGCGCAGGCAAATGCAGCAGCGGTAGCTGCTGGGCCACTTCCACAGTATCCCATTGGGTACCCAATTGGCATTGGCTATCCCTTCAATAGTAAGTGCTATGCGCATCATCGTAGTTGTGAAAGTCACTGTAACCTCTCTATCCCCCGTCTCAGGTACAGCTTATCAAAATTACTGGAACCAACCCATCACCTACTACGTTCCTCAATCATCGGTTCCATCAGCGGGAAGCACACCGATCATCATGCCGCCACCGGTGTCACAAACTCACGCAAACAGCAACATGATGACTGCGACGTCGTACTCCAGCAAACGCAACACGACGCCACCCAACCACGGTCACCAGTCGCATAATCCAGGCCAAAGCGCCTCAGTAACACCGGTGCCGATCTCTCCATTTACGACCAACATACCGATGCAGCTATCCGATCCGACCGGCGGTCCCATGTACGCAATTCCTCAGCCCATATACTCGAACATGCTTCCATTCACTGGTCCGATGACGCCCCATCCTCATCATTCGGCCGCCGCCAGCGGTGGAGGAGGTGGCGGCAGCGGTGGAACGATCATGAACTCATCACTACCCACTGCCACTGCAGCAGCCAGCACTGGTTATCATCATACACATTCGCAGTCCAACCAGGGTAACCCGGACTCGCTACCCTCGAGCAATGGATCGGCCACCCACATCTACTCCAACACTAGTCAGAACAACAATGCCCAAACGCCTCAGTCTGCGCCAAGCACGCCGCTCTCGCTGCCACTATCGTTACCTCCTCACGGCAAAAATCCGCCACTCTTTGCCACACCTCCAATTCTTCCTAATGGTTACAATCCTCAGTTGGGCTCCGCATCAGGCGGCGGCAGTGGTGGTGCTGGTCATCACCACTACAGCACATACGAGGATCGGAAAGGTAGCGGCTCCAGTGGTGGCTACCAGGGAAAGCGATCGAATGCCAACAGTGGAAACTACTTCAATTACAGCAACAACAACAACAGCCGTCAAATGACACCCAACAGTGTTGGGGGTGGTGGCGGCGGAGGCTATCAGAACCAAAGCAACTCCGGAACCAGTGGTCCCAAGAGCTACGTCAACTCGAACAATACAGGGAACAATCAAAATTCTAATAATGGCGGCAACGGCCCACTGATGCTAGGGCAACCCCCCAAAGAGTCAACCGCGATCGGACGGTCAGACAACCGTGACCAAGCCACCACTGATACCAACATTACCAACCAGTAACAATAACACTAGCAGTAATACCAACCCTAGCGATAAGACACGCATCAACCGATCATCCAAGCCACCAAATCTAGACTTAAAGCGGAATTACAACAATTTTAACGTAAACAGTAGAAATACGCCGAGCACAAACTCAACGGAAAGCAACAACTCACCTAACAGTATTACATCATCATCGGTGCACGAACATCACCTGCAGCAGCCACCGCAGCATCACCACCATCATCAGCATCCGCAGTCGCACCATCAGTTCGCCCATGGCGGTGGATCGAATCCGCCCCATCATCCCTACTACACGCCACAGCATCAGCATCAGCACCAGCAGCAGCAACAGCAGCAAACGTACTACCATCACAGCCAACGGGGTGGTAGCGTTGGTAGCAACAACGGCGGTTCCAACGTCACGCCTGGCAACAATGCCGCCGCGGCAGCTGCAGCAGCAGCAGCGGCTGCCCACACGATGCCATCGAATGCCACTCCAATCGGCGGCGCGTAGTCGCTGCGGCCGCATGTGCAGCGGCCATCGAGCCGTACCACTCGCAACTGATTCCGCCGAATGCCGCCGGGATGTCCTACGTCAAAATCGGCCAGACGTACTTTTACGCATGTGAGTATGGCATAGTTTGTTTTTAATTGGTTGCATCTTACAACTTTCTGTACGCGAATAATTCCGATCGACGAAGAAACGGAGAGTGAACTGTAAAAGTTTGCATCCGTGCAACAGGAACAGATAAAACCCTGCCCAGGAAGCTGTACATCTGCTCTGGACGTAATAGAGGAATCCAACTTGAAAAAAGAAGAAGACACCGAGTGGTGATAAATCTGACAGCTCCCATGTTAAAGTATAGGACGAAAATTTTAAAATGCTTCTAGAAAATTCAAATGAAATTTTAATTAAAAGCGGTTTGTTGTATGATGTAAGAAAAATCCAAAACTGCACAATAGGGGCATTATTTTAATTTTATTTTTATTTTTCTGAAAATGTCTTTATTGAGTAGTTTTGGATTTTTCTTACATCATACAACAAACCGCTTTTAATTAGAATTTCATTTGAATTTTCTAGAAGCATTTTAAAAGTTTCGTCCTATACTTTAACATGGGAGCTGTCAGATTTATCACCACTCGGTGTCTTCTTCTTTTTCAACCTGGATTCGTCCATACCCTCAAAAAAATCGAAACGTTGTTTCCACGTGAAACGCACGTAATTTTCGTCCACTGCCAAACCAGTAATAAACACGTGGAATTCACGTAAGAGATACGTGATTTCCACGTAAATCCACATTCTACGTGAATGTTCCGTCTTCGCCGAAAGTAGCATCATGCAAAACTCAAGCACCAATACGAACGACGTGAACCAACCACCTCTACTATCATCCATTAGCCCGTCCACCAATCAGAAACCGACACATCGAAGCGCACGGAGCGCTTCACCTATTTAAGCGGCACGCATTAGCGTGCACAGTATCAGTTTAATCCCAACCGCGCACCGTTAGCAGCAGCAGCAGAAGCAGTAAAAGAAAGAGACAGAGAAATAAAGAGTTGTTTGGTGTAGCTTGCTGTTTTCATCATTCCCGACCGTTTCCCTCTGTGATTTGGAACAACGTCAGTCAGCTCTTTTCAGAGCTCTAAGAGTTGATTGAGATTGATGCTTGATTCCTCCACCCTATACTGCCGAATACAGTCCACTCCGCCTGCCAGACCGTTCCAGTGCGAACATTTTCTGGTCCTTCGAGCCGGATCACGAGCCATTCCGAAGAAGTTTTCGCCGTGAAAGCTTGCCCAAAGCCTACCCCGCCAAGTGAAGCCGATAGCAATCGTTCCCGTTGAGTGAAAGCTGTACCGAGAAAAAATAACTGCTCTGCTCCTGCTGCTACGGTTGCGACTCGAGCGCGAAACAAAAATTGTCAGTGAGTGCGCGTTTATAAACGTTTGAAAAACCAAAACAAATTTGTGCGGGTGTACACGGTTTTGTGAAAACAACGCGTAGTGAGTAGAAAAAAGTGAAAATGCCGTTGCAACATTCGCCACCCCGCGACAGCCGACAAGAAAGCGCTGTGGGTGAGCAACAAGAAAACATTATTGACGAACAGCAAGAGGTCGTGCCCCAAGCACAAATACCGCACAGTTCTCCATCTTTCCACGGATTTGCCGACAGTGTAGTTCCAATGGATATCATCACTGTCAGTCAGTTGCAGGGATTTTACCGCCAACGGACTCAAGCCAAAAAGAAAGTGGTCCGGATCCAACGAACACTCATCAACAACGAGTCGCTTGGATTGGCACAACTGAACGTCCTCTCAAAGAGCCTGTCCGCTACGTATGCCAAATACAGCGAAATTCACAACAAGGTGCTGGCACTGGTGCCAGACGAAGCCATTGACGACCAGGAGGAGGAATATGCCAGCTTCGAGGACATTTTCTACACCGTGTCGAATGCCGTTGAAGAGCTGCTGTTAGAGGCAAAAAATAATGCAGCACCACAGCCTGGTCCAAGTGTCACACCGACGGTGGTCATCCAACAGCAGCCACTCAGAGCACCGATTCCAACATTCGATGGCAACTACTCTGGGTGGCCAAAATTCAAAGCCGTCTTCCAAGACCTGATGGCACATTCGGGGGATACAGACGCCATTAAACTGTACCACCTCGATAAGGCGCTCATCGGAAATGCATCCGGAGTGCTGGATACCAACGTATTGAGGGACGGAAACTACCAACAAGCTTGGACCATCTTGGAGGATCGCTACGAAAACAAGCGCCTGCTTGTAGAAACTCACATCCGTGGTCTGTTTTCACTCCGAGAGATGTCGTCCGAGTCCCATAAGGAACTGAGAACTCTGATTACCGAAGCTACTCACCACATCGAGAGCCTGAAGTTCCTCGAACAGCAGATCACTGGTGTATCGGAGCACATGGTAGTGTACCAGATTGTCTCTGCACTCGACAAATCAACTCGCAAATCCTGGGAAGGGACCCAGAAGAAAGGAGAGCTTCCCAAATACGATTCGACCATCGCCTTCCTGAAGTCGAGGTGCCAGATCCTCGAGAATTGCGAGACAGCGTTTCCAGCTAAATCATCGAAACTGAAGCAAGCCATTCCACCATCGAAGATTCAGCCGCAAAAGAGCCATGCAGCATCGACCAACCCATCACAATCGACAAGCGTGTGTGAAATTTGTGGCGGTTCCCATCGCAACGTTCAATGCTCGGTTTTGTCCAACCTCACTCCCGCCCAGAGAATTGATAAGATCCGAGCTGCTGGAATTTGCTTCAACTGCCTACGCAAAGGACATCGATGCCAGCAATGCCCTTCCGACAAGACGTGCCTCAAGTGTCAACGCCGACATCACACTTTGCTGCATGAGGATAGAGCACCCAGCCGAGGAACCACATCGAACGTTTCGCTCCCTGCAGAGACGATGACAAGCCCGCCATTGGTTCCTTCCAAACTGAGTCAACCGACTGCGGTGCAGATGCCCAACCATTCGGACCCGCCAGTGTCTACAACCTGTTCGTCGAATTTCGTCCAATCCACGAAGACGGTGTTACTATTAACTGCAGTTGTGCAGGTCCTCGATAAACAAAATCAGCCACACCCATGCCGAGTCCTTCTTGATAATGGGTCCCAAGTTAACTTCATGACGGTAGAGATGGCCAACCGCCTTGGTGTCACGAAGAAACCAGCCAATGTTCCAATCGTTGGCATCAACGCTCTGCGATCCCTAGCCCGTGAAAAAGTAGTCGTAAAGTTTCGTTCCCGTGTGTCCAGTTTCCACGCAAGCCTCGAGTGTCTGGTTACTCCAAAAGTGACCGGTATGATTCCGACATCCCAGATCGACATCTCCAACTGGACTATCCCCAAAGAGGTAACACTAGCTGATCCCATGTTCCACACGCCCGATAAAGTGGATATGCTGATCGGTGGTGAGCTCTTTTTCGACATCCTGAAACCCGGTAAGTTGAGCCTAGCCCAAGGCCTTCCACAGTTGCGAGATACCCACTTGGGATGGATCGTAGCTGGTGTCATCATCGACCCGCCCGTGTCGAATGTTTCGCTCCAGTACTCCCACGCATCCGTTGAAGAAATCGAGGAGAGAATGCACCAGTTCTGGCAGATTGAGGAGGTGCCGGACGTTCCCAAGCTGTCGACCGAAGAATCAGCATGCGAAGCCCACTTCCTTTCCACGTACCAGCGAGACAAAACTGGACGCTTCATTGTGAAACTGCCGTTCAAGGATAATCTTTCGCAGTTAGATAACTGCCGCCCCCTAGCGCTGAAGAGGTTCCTGATATTAGAGAAGCGACTGGTCCGTGATCTTGAACTGCAGGCGCAGTACGTGAACTTCATTCGAGAGTACGAGGCCCTCGGCCATTGCTGCGAGATCAACGAATCCGAAGATCCAAACCCACAGCAAGCCTACTACTTGCCACATCACGCAGTATTGCGTCCCTCTAGCTCGAGCACGAAATGTCGTGTCGTGTTCGACGCAAGCGCCAAAACGTCACCATCGGAACGCTCCCTGAATGATGTACTGCAAGTTGGTCCTGTAGTGCAGAACGACGTGCACCACATTACGCTACGGTTCCGGAAATTCAAGGTGGCCTTCACCGGAGATATTTCCAAAATGTATCGTCAAATACTCGAAGCCCCGTCGGATCGCCGGTTCCTGCGAATATTTTGGAGAGAGCACCCATCGTTACCCATGCGAGTTCTGGAACTTTGTACCGTTACTTACGGCACAGCATCGGCACCTTACCAAGCAACGCGGTGTTTGGTGCAGCTCGCAGAAGAAGAAGGAAAAGACTTTCCTGTCGCTGCTCGCATAGTGAAGGAAGAGACGTACATGGACGATGTACTCTCTGGTGCAGACTCGGTGGAAGCCGCCATCGATGCCCAACAACAACTAAAGCAACTTCTTGGACGTGGAGGGTTTCCCATACACAAGTGGTGCTCAAACTCGCAAGAATTTCTAGAGCACATCCCCGTGGAAGAACAAGAAAAGAAGGTCGCGTTAGAAGAGCATGGAGTGAATGATGCCATCCGAGTGCTTGGCTTAGTTTGGGATCCATCAGCAGACGCGATGCTCATCGCCTATCGTCCAAATCCGCCAACGTCACATCGACCCACGAAAAGGATGATGTACTCGGAGATCGCAAAGTTTTTCGACCCCTTGGGACTGGTTTCACCAGTTATTGTGCTTGCGAAGCTCCTAGCGCAGAGGTTGTGGCATCTGAAGACCGGTTGGGACGATCCAGTGGACAACGATACAGCACAGCAGTGGCAAGAACTCCAAGATTCCTTGTCGCATCTTCACGAAATCGAAATTCCAAGGCGTGTGACATTCGACAACGTGGTCACATACGAGCTGCACGGCTTTTCGGATGCCTCCAACAAGGCGTACGGAGCCTGCATTTATCTGCGAAGCATCTTTGTCGACGGTTCTGCGAAGCTCCGTCTCCTTACCAGCAAGTCGAAGTTGGCTCCCCTTAAAGAGCTCTCCATCCCACGGAAGGAGCTGTGCGCAGCTTTGCTATTAACCCGGTTGGTGCAGAAGGTATTTCCAGCCATGGATATGTCGTTCCGGAGCATTGTGCTGTGGTGCGACAGTACGGTCGTGCTAGCATGGATTAAAACCCCTCAACCACCTGCAGTTGTTCGTCCGCAATCGAATCGCTGTAATTCAAGAACTCACCGGTGAATATCGGTGGGAGTATATCCGGTCCCAAAGTAATCCAGCAGATATCGTTTCCCGGGGTCAACTTGCTGAGTCCCTGAAGAACAACAGCCTTTGGTGGAATGGGCCTGAATTCCTACAGAGAGTAGAGTACAACGCAGATACCCCCGACGAGATTCCAGACGACGAGCTTCCGGAACTTAAATCCGTAGTAGCTGTACCCGATGTGAGTATGGATCTTATATCGTTTTTTCGCAAGTTCAGCAACTTCCGCAAGGTTCAACGAGTTGTGGGTTATATCCTGCGATTCGTGGCCAACTGCCGCATAAGGAATTCGTCCGAACGTGAACGAAGCCCTCATTTGACTGTCCGTGAACTACGCCGTTCCATTGAAGCCATCCTGCATGTTGTGCAGCATGTACATTTCGTCGACGAGATCAAGCGAATTCGAGCGAATGAGCCTTGCAAGAAACTCGGAAACCTTCGCCCTATGTACCAAGACGGACTGCTTCGAGTGGGTGGTCGGTTGGATCGCTCGCAGTTACCCTTCGAGAGCCGTCATCCAATCATCCTACCGGATAAGGATCCGGTGGTACGACTACTAATCCAACAGATGCACGTTGAGCTTCTCCACGTTGGGCAAACGGGCCTGATAAACGCTATGAGACAACGGTACTGGCTACTGAACGCTCGATCCACCATCCGGTTAATCACACGTCGGTGCGTGAGATGCTTCCGGACCAATCCAACAACACCCAACCAATTGATGGGAAACCTGCCAGCATCGAGAGTAGTGCCTTCACCTCCATTTGCCGTGACCGGTGTGGATTACGCCGGGCCTTTCTGGACCAAGCAAGGAACACGCCGACCAACTCTGGTGAAATCATACGTGGCCGTGTATGTTTGCATGGCAACCAAAGCCGTACACTTGGAAGGCGTATACGATTTGAGCACCGATGCCTTTATGGCATCCCTTACACGTTTTATCGCACGCCGTGGAATGGTCCACGAAATCCATTCGGACAACGCTACCAATTTTCATGGAGCTAACCACGAGTTGAATCACCTTTACCAGCAGTTCCGTAACCAGCAAGCCATTGAGACCATCGCATCGTTCTGCCACAACCATGAGATCGAGTGGCATTTCATCCCACCAGACGCACCTGAGTTTGGTGGCTTGTGGGAGGCGGCTGTGAAATCGGCCAAAACCCATCTCAAACGTGTCGTCGGCAACACCAGTCTGACCTTCGAGGAACTCTGTACGATCCTGGCCGAAATCGAAGCCGTTCTCAACTCTCGTCCTTTGTACGCTGTTTCCAACGACCCGTCGGACCCGCTGGTAATAACTCCGGCACACTATTTGATCGGACGACCGCTTACCGCCCCAGCTGAACCATCCCTGGAGAATGTCAAGGCGTATCGTTTGACACGCTGGCAGCATCTCCAACTTCTACGTGAGCAATTTTGGCGTGCCTGGAGCCGAGACTATTTGAACACCTTGCTACCTCGGAAGAAGAACCAAAAGGAAATGCCCAACATCCGTGAAGATATGATCGTATTGATTCACGATCGGAACCAACCACCACTGAATTGGAAATTGGGGCGTATCGTGGCCGTCTATCCTGGAGCCGACGGCCTGGTCCGAGCAGTCGACGTTAACGCGAATGGTACCACATATCGTCGGCCAATCAACAAAGTGTCCATTTTGCCCATCGAAGATAATGGTCAACCGCTTGATAATTGTTGAGTTACCTCAACCGTGGGGATTATGTTCCGTCTTCGCCGAAAGTAGCATCATGCAAAACTCAAGCACCAATACGAACGACGTGAACCAACCACCTCTACTATCATCCATTAGCCCGTCCACCAATCAGAAACCGACACATCGAAGCGCACGGAGCGCTTCACCTATTTAAGCGGCACGCATTAGCGTGCACAGTATCAGTTTTATCCCAACCGCGCACCGTTAGCAGCAGCAGCAGAAGCAGTAAAAGAAAGAGACAGAGAAATAAAGAGTTGTTTGGTGTAGCTTGCTGTTTTCATCATTCCCGACCGTTTCCCTCTGTGATTTGGAACAACGTCAGTCAGCTCTTTTCAGAGCTCTAAGAGTTGATTGAGATTGATGCTTGATTCCTCCAACCTATACTGCCGAATACAGTCCACTCCGCCTGCCAGACCGTTCCAGTGCGAACAAATTTATAACTCCCAACAAACGAAATTCAACCACCACCAAAAACAATAAATTGTTTGCCACCAAACCAAAAAAGATAACACCCCGCCGCACATAATATATTTCTACAACACAAGGCCCCCAAAAAAAAAAAACCCCAAAAAAAAAGTTCCCCCCAAAAATGTTTTATAAGTCAGTTTTTCTAAAAACATTCAGAATAAACAAAAAAATTTGGACTATTTTTCACCAAAATTTTTTTTTTCAATTTTCTTTCCCCTCCCCGAAACCCCGCACCTTTCATTTAAGACCCCTCATTACATTTTGTGCAATGGTGGAGCCGACCTAGTGACCAAAAATAATCCATTCTTTCTTCAACTCCAGCTCGTTCTTAAGCACCTTGAACGATTTTTGAACTTTGGCCTTCATTATGGCCCAACATCTTTCCACCGGACGAATCTCTGGTGAATTTGGGGGGTTGGCGGTTTTTGGTACAAAAACAAGGCTATTGTCTCTGTACCAATCCAACGTCGATCGCACGTAATGGCATGATGCCAGGTCCGGCCAAAATAATGTCTCGCCTCCGTGGGACCGCAGGAAGGGCAACAGACGGTTCTGGAGGAACTCGGTGTGGTAAATTTTGCTGTTGATGGTACCTGTTGTGATGTACGGTTTACTCAGTCTACCGCATTGGCATATGGCCTGCCAGAACAAGTATTTTTTGGCGAATTTGCCCACTTTCTTCTTCCTTATGTCTTCCGGAACATCAAACCGTGAGTTGACAACGTAGAACTCCAGCGACCCTTGCGCTGAACTGGCCGGCTTGACGTGCCGCAAGGGCTCAGTAGGGATCAAGACCCGAAGCTAAGAGTCAGTTCCATTGTGGTTATATCACATTTATTAGCAGAGCAGCACATCGAAATTTTAGGTTCATTATTCTTTATATGCTATACAATTTCAGATCATCCATGGATATCCCAAGTTTTGTAAAATAATTTCAAATCAATTTTTTTTTGGTGGCCATGATACATTATCTAAGCTTTCAGGTTCATGGTGGATGTGCGGGTCCGTATACAATTGCAGCAGGACCACAATCTGCAGACACGTAAATACAAATGAAATTATTATCGTTTTATATTATAACATCCATTCACTACATTTTGTATGCTTTTTTATAAGTCATTTTCAGCTTCACATTTATGCATCCTTGTCAGTTATAGCTCATCTAACCTACGTTATGTATTTGAAAAGATAGGAAGGTTTTTAATTTTTTTTTAGAAAGGATCATATTCGAAAAATTCTACTTAAAACAGCACTTTCCTTCTTCATCAGAAATATATATTAATTCAAAACCTAACAGTTTACAATCATTCATTTCCTATTTCACAGACATGAGGAATCATTTATGGGTGTACAAGAGCTATAGAAAAATTCAATTTCCTAATTTTTTATTTTAGTTTTATTAAGATTCAGTTTTTAGATTCATACTCATCTGAAATTTATTTCGCCTTATTATTAGCTGTCTTCAGTTTTTCTAATATTATTATGACATTAATACACATCTAATTTTCATTTTCAGTAACATACCAGTAGATGTCATATATATCTTGTACCTACGCTTATTATGTTCTCTGACTATTATTGTGAAAACAAATTCTAATCTTAGTAGATCTTATTTCAATAGAAACTGCAACAGTCTTTCGATGAGTGGATGGTCAGATTAGTTACGGATATATGTATTCTACTATAGTTGACTGGCTTGCTGGTATTATTATTTTATATATTAACGTCAGTTTATTATTTTATGTTGTGATATTAAATGATGTGACATAATTGCATTTAAATTCATTTCATTAAAATCGCTATTTCAGATGAGACTCACTACATAAATTATTGCAAAGAAACGGAACAGCACATCGAAATTTTAGGTTTACTATTCTATTGCTATATAATTTCAGATTATACATGGATATTCCAAGTTTGATGAGATAATTTTAAATCAATTTTTTTTCTCGCAGCTACATTGTCTAAACTTTCAGGTCCACAAATGGAATTGTTATTATCATTCTTATATTCATTCACTATATTATTTGTCATTATAATATTCATTCGCTATATTTATTATAATTATAATATTAATTCACTATATTTTATACATTACTATATGACATTAAATATATATTGGGAAGGGAGGGAGCATCAGGGTATCACTCAAGCTGGAATTGGACAATGGAGTGGTATGACAGCCGGCGTCTAGGAGGGAACAAACAGTATCATTTTCTTTATCCTACCGATTCGATTGTGATGCTGTGAATTCTACTCCAACAGTTTCAGTGAGAGTGACGCGCCCTTCTTAACAAGCCATCCCGTAGAAAGCTTAATAAGTATTGCGAATTGGGTTATTCGATTTGTTGGATCGTATCGTTGGAAGGAGATTCTTATGTTCCCGCGGGTTTCGCGTAAGTGTCTCTGCTTACGGGTCCGCCCCACCGTTTTTGGCCCTTCATACAGCGTTACTGTGAATGCAAACCGGTATCTCAATTTGATCTTGCCATTAAGTGGAGCTGCATACATGACAAGGTCTTAGAAGGGATGGTGGCTACCTTACATACATACACCCGTTGTTTTTTTTACAGCTCTATCGGATCCGAGGAGCCCACGCTTTTTTTCTGTGCGGTTTGTTTTGAGGTTTTGAGATTTACGTTCATCTCGATGAGTGGGGAAGCTTCGTGTGAGTTTGTTAATTTTTTCGCATGTTTGGTTTCAGTGAATGAAATCTGTTGCAAATTGTTTGTTTACAGGAAGGTAATAGCTCTCTCGAGTTAATTTGAGCTCTCCTTTTTCTTGCTCATGGCCATTACGGTCGAACTGAAATTTCGCGCCTGCTCTCAATTAGGGATATTTTGTGCCATTAGATCGTATATTGTTACTTGAGTGCTCTTTTAGCGTGTTCCATTTTTTCATCCGTCCATTGTGAGGATGTTGGAGTGAGCCGGCAATCAAACCTACTTTTTCCATGATGGTATTGTTTCTATGCTACACCTTAATTGGAAGAGTGAAGGGTGTCCTTCAAACTGGAGACCAATTCTTTAAATGAATGCGAAGTGGCTATTTATGAAAGCTTTACCTGCAATCGTGAGTATTTTTACTGGAGATTTTTTAGGAATTCGCTTCCAAGATTTAACTGAATATAATTTTATTATGTGACCGTATTAATAAGGGCTCTTAATAATAATACACGTCTTGACATAAACCGTGAAGCATTTTTTTTCTATCCGCACTGACTTCTTATTTCATGTAGACTTGCATATAGGATATTTTTCTTTTCAAATCAGTGACATTAGAAAACAAATCTTCATTCACTAAATATTTGGGATCTGGATTTGAGGATTCGGATTGCACTCTCGGAAAAACATATTAGCAGTCTTATTCCCTTTGGTTGTCATGACATTACGAACTTTTCTTGATATATTTCGCATAATCTCTTGGACACTCTGTTTGTCAACATATACGACATTTTACGGTCAGTTTATTCTACTATTACTTCATTCCTGCATCAGCACAAGCCATTTTTCCAGTTTACCCTTAACAATTTCCCAAAAATTCTCGATTGAGTGACATTGAGGCAGTAGGTGGATGAAAGTCCTTTTCGATTAAATCTACCCTGTTGCGACGAATTGAAAAAAAGTGGGACATGGGTATTTGTGGAGAAACTATTAGGTGTGGCCATTGATGTCTTCTAGAATGTTTCTAAACTTTTTGAGTACTTAATTTTTGTTTTAACAAATTTGATTTAAAGGGTGTATACACCTAGATAAAAAAACTAACTTTTTTATTTCTGGTTCAAATTGATGACCATGTATGAAAACATTGTAGATTAGGTCATTTCATGAAACTTTGTAGAAGACAAAAACTTTCTATCTCATAACTGGATGAAATTGTAGGGTGAAAAAGGAATGACAAATGAAATACCCCCTTAAAACTCGTTTTTTTTTACCATAACTTTTTTATTTGAATTTTTCTATTTTTTCAATGCTCTACAAAGTTTTTGGGTATTTTAAAAATACACTTTTTTGTAGAAGACTGCTAATCAATATATCTTCATTTAAAGGATTAACGTCATGTTTAATACATTTTTTAAGCTCTCATCGAGGATGTGTAGATTACAGGTTAGCAGATATTAGAACCAAACCTTACCGTAATTTATACCACAAAAAACACACTATAAAAATAAAAAAAAAAAAAAGGGGGCCCAAAAGGGCCCCCCAAAAATTTTCAAGTAACTAAGCTTCTTAATATATTATGTTGCATTTAAAGGGTGTATTCGATAAAAATGGCACACAGAAAATCTTCTGTAACTTTTGAATCGTATGAGTAAAAATCCTCGAAATTTGAGTAGATCTTATCCATAGTGTATTATTTACATCTGCCAAGTTTCATAGTTAAACATTCAGTAGTTTCAGTCATGTCGTCGAAACAAGAAATTGTCCGTGAGAAAATTTTGTGCACTCACAATCCAAATCCAGGGGCGTCCCACCGGTGGATTGCTAAAAGGCTTGGAATTGCAAATACAACTGTGTTTCGTGTAATAAGAACCTTCAAGGAGCGTCTGAGTGTCCAAAGAAAGGAAGGGAGTGGTCGTAAAAGTGGTCCAATGGACAGTAAAATGGCCAGGAAAGTCGTACAACAATTCAAGAACCGTCCAAACATGTCAATTCGAGATGTCGCTAAAAAGTCTAAGGTGTCAGTCGGTTTTGTGCAGAAAACCATGAAACGTGCTGGGTTACATGTTTACAAAGTGCAAACCGGAATGAAAAACAAAACATTACTGCGAAAACCCGCGCCCGGAAACTTTACACGAAGCTGCTCACCAAATCCGCTTGCATCGTGATGGATGACGAAACATACGTCAAGGCCGACTTCCGTCAACTTCCTGGGCAAGAATATTTCGTTGCCAAGTCGAAGTTCAATATTCCGGAGGATGTTCGAAAGAAGTAACTATCGAAATTTGCAAAGAAGTTTCTAATCTGGCAGGCAATTTGCGGATGTGGTGAAATAAGTGCTCCCTTCATCACTTCCGGAACAATAAACGGTGCGATTTACACGGAAGAGTGCCTTAAGAAGCGTCTCTTGCCATTCATTAAGAAGCACAAAGGATCAACTCTGTTTTGGCCTGATCTAGCATCCTGCCACTACGCTCGAAACGTATTGGAGTGGTACCGAGCCAACGGAGTCAATTTTGTGCCAAAGGATATGAACCCACCAAATTCACCGGAACTTCGTCCAATTGAAAAATTCTGGGCAATTATGAAAACGGAACTTTGCAAACATCCCAAAACTATAAAAACAGAGCTAGAATTGAAGAAAATTTGGGTAAAAACAACAAAAACACTGGAAAAATCGGTTGTACAAAATATGATGGGTGGAGTGAAAAGGAAGGTGCGGGCATTCGAGATGGGAGACGAAATTGAATAAAACAAATGTTGTAAATCAAAACTCATTAGTAGTTCTTCATTCCCTGAAAATTTCAAGAAAATCCGATAATCAGCTCAATTTTGATGAGTATATATGTGTGTGCCATTTTTATCGAATACACCCTTTATTGGGATATTTTCACCTTTTTTTCGTTATTATATTCTATTAGGCTTCTGTATCTAATAAAATGGCGTTGTTTTTCTTTTAAACATTGATAGCACGTCTAAATATTTATTCAAAAAGATGAAAAACAAAAAATTGATTTGCAGTTCCGTTCAAACACAGCGTCTCGAACGATGGCGTAGTGCCACATAACCAAAACAAACGTTAACACACACTACGAAACACCAGGTTCGCTGGAACCGCTCTTCAAACAGTCATTTCTGGTTCACTTACAATCAATGTATCAATGTTCTAGTTGGATATTTTGTATCGAATACCGAACAAAATGTTTGTATTCGCAAAATTGACGGAGCAACACGTCAACTCAAACAAGTGGCATGCTGCGATCTACTCCTATTGAGAAATTTAATGGTAGTCACAAAAAATTTTTGCTGATTGATGAATTTTTTTTCGAAAATTCTCCATGAACTTATTGAGTTGTTATCGTTTAAAGTAATTCATATTTTTAACAGTAAAATAAAACAACAAAGAGCCGATGAACTAGAAATACTCGGATCGTCTCATCAGGGCATAGGACCTAAACCCTTTTGTGGTGCATCTGCATCTTCACTTAGAATGAAGATCAAAGCCTGGGAATGCTTGAAATTGGAAGTAAACTGGAACAACACTTTCATAGCTAGGCAATTAAATCGGTTCATTACTCCAAACATTTCAATGACTCTCAAATTTCTTGATCTCACCCCAAAAATATCTAACCTTATATCCAGGCCTTGTAACAGGCCACTGTCCGAGCCGATACCAACTTCAAGATGATTCATGTTCATTTTTTGACATGGATAAAGAAGACTCGGAACACGTGTTATGCCACTGCCTGGCAATCTCCAACAAACGATTTAAGTTCTTCAGCAAAGGGCTACTATAACCCTTTAAGATCTGGCGAACAAACCTCAGTACGGTAGTGCACTTTATACTGTGTGTTATACCGCCCTGGAACCTCGCTTCAAGTCAAACATTGGCTATAACTTCTAGCAACAGTGACAATATACAAAGCAAAAAAAAGGGAATATGTCACAATAGATCTGAAAATTGGTCGCAAAGATGAAGATACCCGACATGGATTAAAACACAAAAAAAAAAACAACAATAATCATGCTTTCCTACGTCAACCATGCGGTGATGTCTTCTGCACAAATCCTCAAGTTGGTTCCCTTATCTTGAGTGAACTCGACCAGTATGCACAAAATTTCAACATATTTCATAAGAACGTAGTTGAAACCAAAGTTGTTAATGCCGATTAAGGAGAATCGATTCAGAATCCTATGCCAACCATTATAAATAAATAAATTTGAGTGACCCTTCGCTCTCCCCCACACCAAAAGGCTCTTTATTGAGCCCCTTGCCAGTAGACACTCAGTAGCAAAAAAAGCCGGGCAAAATTTTGCTCCCAAAACACGCCATGTTCAACCTTATGTAACTTTGTGAATTGTCAATATTTTGGACTGAAAATTTTACAACACTATAACCAATGTATAGACCCTATATGACCGAGATCGTTTATAAGTTTATAAGGTTTATAGTTTTGAAGTTTACATATGTGTTTTTTTTGTCACACCATTTTCAAAAACACCATTTCCTTAAAAAAAATAAATAACAATTAAAAAAAATAACCACAACCCAAAAAAAAAAAAAAAAAAAAAATAGAAAAAAATTTGAATTTTTTTTTAAAAATGTTTTGACCCCCCCGCGCGCCACAACCCACACAACAACACAAGTATTTCCCCTTTCCCCCCAAAAAACAAAACACAAAAAAAACCGAAAAAAAAAAAAACCCAGGCGTATACATCTTATAAACACACATGATTTGTTACGCGTGAAACATCCCAAATAACTGGTGTAACCCACGAAGAACCTAAAAATATGGCATACAGTATGAATTGGTGTATGATCCCCATTGTAGCACGGAAACTAAGTCCGACAGCAATGGGCTCTCCTCTCTGTTAGACTTGATCAAACTTTAATAACCACTGATTATCCTTATCATGTCGTTGTATGAAGGGCCAAAAAGGGGTTGGGTGGATCGATATGCAACATCACTTATACGTATCCACAGGGATATAAAGAATCTCCTTCCAACAACAAGACTGAACAATTGGTCAAAAGAGCAAGCTATCTAACGTGAGGATGCCCCAATGGGCGGGGAGAAGAGCCCGCCCTCTATTCACAAACTGTTAGCAATGGGGAGTTGGCATTCCCACTCTCCCCATCCAGAGTGCTTCAATCGGGTGCCCTGATGGTCCCTCCCATTCCCATGAAATATTTATATAATGGTGTATATATTTATGTACATGAAAAATACTACAAGCATTCGTATCTATAATATATGATCTTCATTCGGTTGATCCTGAAATGCAAGAAATGTTGTAAAATGTTAAAGTGTAGAGTTCTGTGGTTCGCGCTTAAGCAGGTTTTCGTTCGTTTTCAGCGATAGCAGCATTTCACCAAAATCTTGATTTGAGGTATCCTGAAAAAGTTTATTAAATCTATTGAAATTTTACAAAACTAACATATAATATAATTTATACATTTTAATTTACTGTTGCCATGGTCACTATTTGCTACTTGATGCTGATTTTATGATAGCAATCCGCTTTTATTTTTGCTGACCTAATAGTTATTGCTACCGAGTTAGGAATGGGAAGATTTAACTGGAAGGGAGTTAAAGATAAATGGGCAAAAAAACAATAAGTAATGTTTTAATCATCTTTGAAGTAAAATCAATAGAACAATATTACCAAATATAATGATCTTGTGAGTTATGATCAAGTAAGGGAAGGTCCATTAATTATGTCACACAGTAAGGGGGGGGGGGGGTTTGAGAAAACGTGACGATCCATACAAAAAAATTCGGAGTATACAAAAAAAAAAAAAAAAGGGGGGGGGGGGGGGGTTATAAAAAGTCAAGTTTTGCGTGACGTAATTAATGGACGTTCCCTAATGACAACGATTGAAATGTAAAATCAAACACTAGCCAAATGGCACACAGCGCTGCATGAATCAGATCAGCTCAAAATTGGTAAAAAGTCCATTTGTGAACGGAAATGAAAAATACATTCAGCATTAAGTGCAAAAGCCTACCACAGATTCCGTAATTTTCAAAAGCCTACCACAGCTGTAATTTTCTGCGTTATATACTGGACATATATGGAATGCTAGATGTCATAAATTGAAAGTATGTTTCGTGTTTAAGCCACATACCGCCTAAATCAGGTTTAATGCATGAAAATGTGAAGGTCATGATATGATGGAAATAATACGATGTTGTAAAGAAATACTACATAATGTACATATAATAATTAAATGCCGCTATTTGCCTCTTCCGCTGCGATGTTAGATGATTAAAACTCTAAAATAGCAAAGAAAATTTAGGCAGATAAATTTCATACGAGTATGATTACTGCCCAAAAACGGAAACTCAATAAATCCAAAACAAACAAAAAATTAAAAATGAATGACAGGAAATTCTTTGATAACTCTTTTTTCCTATAAATGATTCTTTATGTCTGTAAAACAGAAAATGTAGGATCATAAACAATATTAGTTTTTGAATTAACTATTTTGGACGACTAATATTTTTTTTTTTTTTGTAGAATTTGTCGTACATAATCCTCTCTCTAAAAAAAATGTAAAAACCATCCTATCTTTTCAAATACATAACGTGAGTTAGGTGGGCCAAAACTTACAACGATGCAAATGCGAAGCTGAAAATAGCATTGAATAATATTGTGAAGGGATAAATATAAAATGATAATAAAAATTATATTTGTAATGTCTGCATGTCTGCTGATCCTGCTGCAATTGTAGAAGGACTTGCATTATCATAGCCACGGGGGAAGAAAACAATTCAAAATTATTATTCAATAATTGGGAATTCCATGGATGATCTGAAATTATATACCGTATAAAGAATACTTCCATTTTTCGTGGTAGGGTAAGATTTCAGCATGCTACCTTACCGGGGTCACGCTGCCTACATCGCCTTGGTGCGGCTGCCACCTAATGTATAGTTGACGCGATACAGCGTTTCTTACTTAACCGCTGGATGCCCGGACAGACGCTGTTTGAGCCGCACCTCCTTGGTGGACAGACGCTCGGCACGCACCTCCTCAATCTAGCTGAAGTCAGAAGGACAACAGTGCCCAGGCTGCACTACCAGCTAAGTACGCAACCCTTAGCTGGCGGTCTTTGTCATCTCTTGACCCGTGGAAGCATGAGGTAGGAACTTGTGAGGACCATAGCTATGTTGCGGGGACGCACGCTCCATCCCAGGTGTCTACTCACCATTTTGCAGACAAAATGGGGGAAAAAAAATAAAATATTATAAAACATTATTATTAGAATAAGTCCCCGCATTTTTTTTTCCACAATATTACAACATTGCAATAACCGGAAAAAAGAGAAAAAAAAAACGGGAAAAATTTTTTTAAACCCAAAGTTTTTTTTGGTTTTCCCCCCAAAAAAAAAAACAAAAAAAAAAACCCAAAACAATTTTCAAAACCCCCTAAAAGTTTTTTTTTTTAAAAAAAAAAATTAAAAGGAAATTTTTTTTATCCCCTAAAAAAACCCAAAAGGTGATTTTCGAGGGGAAATTCGTTTAAACGCACACTAACGTAAAGCCGCATTGACCGTACCTATGCTACTGTTATCTTGCGAATCTGTCATATTTACACTGTATAGCCCTCGTCCGCTATAAACACGAGTTTTGATTTGCGTTGCGCGGTAGATGTTGCTTGTTTTCGGCAAAATGGGTAAAGGAAAGTATTTAAGCCAGTCGGAGCAAATACTGGTTCGAGAACTCAAAAGTCGCGATGAGAGCAATCGCGAAATTGCACGTGTGATCCACAGATCGGAAGCAGCAATCAGGAACCTGCTGATTAAAGGCAAGACTTATGGCGTAAAAAAGAAAACAACGGGAAATTCGAAGATTACCAACCGTGTCCGGAACCAAATTATACAAATGGGTGACTATGGAAACTTCTCTGCTGCGAAAATCAAGCAAGGAATGGGGCTTTCCATTTCTAAGAGGCGTGTACGGCAGATTCTACATGGTTGTGGCCACTTAAAGTACACAAAAAAGCAAAATAAAAACCAATCTTCGACCGACTTACATTAACGCTAGATTGAATTTCGCTAAAAAAAATACATGTCGTAGACTACGAAATGGGACAATGTTATTTTTTCTGACGAGAAAAAAATCAATTTAGATGGCCCAGACTGCACCGCATATTATTGGCACGATTTGTGGAGATCTCCGCAGGTAAAGTTGAGCAGAAACTTTGGAGGTGGCACTCTAATGTCTTGGGCCGCTTTTTCGATCCATGGAAAGTCCCCTATTGCCACCATTTCAACCAGGATGAATCCGGAAAAGTACTTGGAGCTTCTGGAAGATGTTTTGATCCCAATAACTGAAGACGTTATGCTGGAAAATTTCGTATTTCAACAGGATAATACAGCAATTCATGTCAGCAAGCAATCTTTGAAATGGTTTTCTGAACGAGACATCAGTCTTCTGGATTGGCCAGCTCGTAGTCTGGATCTAAATCCTATCGAGAACTTGTGCGGCATCCTGGCACGACAGGTTTACAAAAGCAGAAGGCAGTTTAAAACAGTTCGTGAACTTGAGTCAGCCGTAAGAGAAGCCTGGAGCTTGATACCTGATAAAACTCTCCAGAAGCTGGTGAAATCAATGCCGAACAGAATTTTCGAAACTATTCAGAAAAACGGAAAGCAAACGTAGTATTAACTATTGTTTATTTTTGATTTTTGAACTGTAAATTCGATTTGATTAATAAAACTACAGGTGCGTTCAAACGAAATTTCCGATAGGCTATGACAAACTATATTTGATTGTTCGTATCGATCTTTTCGATAAACGCTAAAATGACATTGCGTTTAAACGAATTTCCCCCACTGTACTCATGTTGGTGCGTCAACTTTGACGCCAGCTGTAGTCCAAACCACTGAAAGGAAACAATTCAAATTTGGTCCACATTAAAGGGTGTTCCGATTAAAATTTGGTCAAAAAGTAATGTCTGTGAGTTGATCAAAGCTTTAAGTAATAATTCAAATTCTTTTTCTTTTTCAAGTTCAGTTCATACAGAATACAGGAGAAATTTTTAGCTAAGCATCCTTTTTACCGAATGCGAATTGCCGGGTCTTTCGTTTAACACCTATTTAACAAGATGTTTTAATGCACGATGGAAGGAAATGCGTCCACTTTAAGTTTATAATAAGGTTTCTGATGAAAAACCAAGAAGAGAGAGCTGTCACATGGCATGTTTTGAGTAAAATAAAGATAATCATAACCGCATTCAGGACCCTTTATAAGAACCTGTTTCACGGAAATGGTAATATCTCTGTCGATTCAAGGCTGATTCTTGTACTCGACATTTCATTCGCTTGAAAAATATTTTGTCGTTACGTGTGTTTAACTACTACAAAAAATTGATTTACTACGGCATCTTGTACAAAATCTCATCACAAATTCAACATGTGAGATATCCTTTCCGGAAGCCCGGTGTCTGGGGGCCATAGCCATTTATGTTACCGAGATATAGAACAACATCAAATTCCCAGTCAAATGCTCGTTGGCGAAATTATATCGGATAATATTCAATGAAGTAAGAGCACTACAAAGTTGATCAAAAATTTTCCTGTCTCGATCATTTTGTCTATTCCCTGTACACTAAGTCTCACAATAGGTGTCACCTTTTTTCAGTCTTGGTTATTTCAGCTGGGTAATTTAACAGTGGAACTGATTATACCCGTTTTGAGTGTATTCTTTTGACAGCTTATCGCTGAAGATAAATAAGCGATTCCGTTTGTTTAAATTTATCAGCTACCACGGAAGCCATACGGGAGCAAGCTTTAAAATTACATTTGCAAAAGCTTAGACCGTGTCAGCTATTCAATAGCCTTAAGCAGTTTGGAGTGAGTAAGCGTTTTGTTTTTCGTACCTTGAAACGGTTCAAGGAAATTGGAAATGTCCATATTCAACACAAAGGAGGTGCCAGACGAACTGCCAGAACGAACGAAAAGATCAAATTTGTGAGGGAGCGAATAAGACGTAAACCGGCCGTATCTGGCCGTAAATTGAGCAAACAATTTCAAATGTCCTCTGCTTCAATGAACAGGCTCCTCAGACATGATCTGGAATGCGAGCCGTACAGGAAACAACGGGGCCACGGGTTGACGGAGCGTCGTCAAAAGTAAGCCAGGGTCCAAAGAAGCAGAAATCTTTTGGTTCGGCACGGTGACTGCGAGATTTTATTTTCGGATGCAAAGCTCTTCCTCCTTCAGGACAGTCATAATCAACAAAATGATCGTGTGTATGGCAAAAGTCTTTCCAATATTCCAAGAGATAAACTAGCTGTTGAACGCTATCAGAATGTATCGAAAATCATGGTATGGGGCGCCGTTTAACGAAAAGGAAAACTTCCACTTCTTTTCATAGAACCTAACGTAAAAATCAACACTGAATATTTCATCGAGTGGGTTTTGAAGAACCATCTGCTTCCTCATGCTTCAACGCTCTATGGGAATACACCATATTGTTTCCAACAGGACTCAGCTTCAGCTCACAAGGCAAAGAAGACACAAGCGTGGTGCGCAGAAAATTTGCCGATTTCATCACAAGCGAAGAATGGCCTGCATCTTCACCGGATCTCAACCCACTTGACTACTTTGTAAGAGGTTATATGATTCAACATATAGGCCCTACGAAAGAGCTTTCATTAGATCGATTCAAGAAACATTTGGTTGACATTTGGGACCAAATTCTTCAGGAAATCGTGCGTGCCAGCTGCGAAGAGCTTACAAAGCGTTCGCACAAAATTATCAAGGAAAAGGGCGAGAGATTCGAATTGAATTAATATGGTTTATTTCTATAACATTTATCTTTCAAATGAAAAATAAATGCTATGATTTGGTTGATTTGTTTTGCTGTTTTGAGGATTGTGAGACACCCTGTACAATCCATATCAACTCCCAGATATTTGAATGACTCTACTTTCTTCACGGTGTCTATGGTCTCCCACATTCAAGTTTACTTGGTTTTCTACAAGTTTAGTGAGCGTAAGTAGTCTCGAAAATAATCCTGGAGAATTTGAAGATCTTTTTCCAAACTAGTTATTATTGAACCTGCATTTTCACCAGGATAAAACAGAGCTGTATCATCGGCAAAAAGTCTAGAAATGGCAATAAGAGAAGTATTACTTGTATTAGTATTATGTAAATTAGGAATAAGGGTTGTTATTGGTCTTAAGGAACTATTTACCCCACAATATGTTACAAGCTGAGTTCTTTTCTGCAAGTAGCTACAAATTATATCATTAGCAATGCCTCTGATACCATAATGGTCTAATTTACATAGCAATATACGGTGATTCAATGTATCGAATGCTTTCTTGACACTTGATGTCAATTTTTTTCCAGAATTTGATCAACAAATTCAGTTGAAGCAACAGTTGTGCTACTTTCGTGACGAAATCTATACTGCATGTTGTAAATAATCTAATGTCTATCTAACAATCTAAGTATGCGAGTAATCAAGTATTGTAAACTGAGAGAGTCTCCTGACTTAAGGTGAAACTGGAGGGAGTCCTTTTTCCATATGATTTATAGATTCGGTTAATAATCACTTGACGTTTTCGAGACTAAAAATCACAAACGAAACAAAACAAACAACGCTCAAATTTCTTAACAATAGATGCTCCAGCAAAGCAAATGATTCTTGAAAATTTCACGCCTGAAATCCTAATGAGGTTTGTGCTCAGAAAACTTCGAAGTGATAGGGACTTGATCCCGTGTGTCCTTAAAGATAGGAGTTACTTTCGCAGTTTTAAGACAGTCGGGCTAAACACCTCTTTCAATAATTTAATTGAAACAATCGGATAAAATCCTAGAGAAAGTAACAACGTTATTTTTCATCATATATGCTGGTATAAGATCAAGACAAGGACTCTTTTTTGTGTCTAAGGCCTGTACTCGAAAAAAATGCACCATTTTCATCCATGTGTAACTTTTTTGTCCGTGGGTAAAAATTGATGAAAATCTTGGTATAACTAATTTGGACTTGTTTACATGTACAAAATTTCATAATAATCGGTTCAGCGGTTATTGAGATGTCATCGAAACAAGAAGAAAATCACCGGAGAATTTTGCGCGCCATCATGGAAAATCCGACTGCGACCATGAGATGGATCGGAAGACAACTGGGAATCACCCAAACAACTGTGTCTCGGGTGGTAAAATCGTTTAAAGAGTCCCAGACTACCGAGCGGTGGGCTGGAAGTGAAAGAATATCGAAGACAGCTGACCTTGTGAATGCCCGGAAGGTGTTGGATTATTTCAAGTGTAATCCGAACCTTTCGATTCACGACACGGCTCTGAAGGCAAAGTGTTCCGCCTGGTTCGTTCAGCAAACCATGAAACGAGCTGGGCTTCTTGTATTCAAGGTCCGCAAGGCACTGAACCGGCGTGATCAACAAAACACGGCGGCCACATCCCGCGCAAGGAAGCTGTATCGAGAGTGGTTAACAATACCGATTTGTGTGGTTATGGATGACGAAACCTACATCAAGGCAGACGCAAAGCAGATACCGGGGCTGGAGTTCTACGCTGCCAAAACATGGTTTGATGTTCCGGAAGACATAAGGAAGAAGAAAGTGGACAAATTCGCCAAAAAATACTTGCTCTGGCAAGCCATATGCCAATGCCGTAAACTGAGTAAACCGTACATCACAACGGGTACTATCAACAGCGAAATTTACCGCACCGAGTGCCTCCAGAAGCGTCTGTTGCCCTTCCTGCAGTCCCACGGAGGCGAGACATTATTTTGGCCGGACCTGGTATCATGCCATTACGCTCGATCGCCGTTGGATTGGTACAGAGACAATAACGTTGTTTTTTAACCAAAAACCGCCAACCCACCAAATTCACCAGAGATTCGTCCGGTGGAAAGATTTTGGGCCATAATGAAGGCCAAAGTTCGAAAATCGTCCAATGTGTTTAAGAACGAGCTGGAGTTGAAGAAAGAATGGATGAAAGTGACCAAAAAAATCGGCTCCACCATTGTACAAAATGTAATGAGGGGTCTTAAGGGAATGGTGCGGGCTTTCAGCGATGGAAAAGAAATTGAATAAAGTAATTATGCCGCAAAATTATCTATATGTATTCGTTCATTCCCTGAAAGTTTCAAGAAAATCCGACTTGAAATAAGTTTTTGGCGAACACTTTTGTCTGGTGCATTTTTTTCGAGTACAGGCCTTATATCATTGATCAACAGCACAACTTCATTAACACATGATGGTTGCAAAAACATTGAGCTTCGAATCGATTCTGCATGTCGTAGTGGATTTCTGTTCGTCAGGGTGATGTTTTCTGCCAACTTTGGACCAACAGTTGAATAGTGTTCGTTCAAAGCTTCACATATTGTTTTAATGTCAGTTGTATCGATGCCATTAATTCCCAAAGATACACGTGTTTTAAAAAGCACAAATCTCAGCAAGAAAGCAACAATCAATTACGACTTTCTTATTCTAGATTTGTTGCACTGCAGCAATTTTTAAATAACAATATCAGAAGCGACAGTCCAAAATTTTTTGAGATTTCCAAGTGCGGCCATTATTTGATTCCGCGCCATTTCGCCTTAAAATCGAGCCAATAAAATAAACCCGGTTCTTGCCGATTGGTCATTTCTGCTCACTGGAACATTTGTTTAGAAATGTTGCTTACATCTGTTGTTCGAAAGGAAGCAAATGGTAGCCACATGTACGAAAATTTGTTACCATCTGCAAAATTTTACTTAAACTACTTTCACCCATAAATTTGGCGAAATAAGCTCCAACCCCCAACTTTAAACGTTCAACGGAAAAAAGCCAATGAAAAATCCTCCCGAGCCCAACGCATTTATCAATATTAAATTACAGGTGGTAAACCCACCTCCGGCTTCCACCGGCGAATGCATGTTTAATGCAGCTTAATCGCTGTCTTGGGACCGTCAGGCCGGATGTTGGGGAGGACTTCTGCAAACTTACCCCGCCGTGTTTGCTGCCGGGGCTGCTGTTGACCCGTTTTCCTTTTTGTCACCGTATTTCAGCAGCGAAATTTTCAACACTCGCTGGTCGTGTCGTTTTGTCGCCAAGTGACGAAACGACGACAAAGGACTTTCATTGTTATAAATAATGAAAATATTGGAAATCCATTATGGGTGCAAAATTTTTGTGCAAAGATTTGTACATGCACAGCTGTGTCGTGTCGAGAGCAAAGCGACGATGGCAATGGAAAACGACTACAATGACGAAGATGAGAACATCAGGACAATGTTGATGTCGTCGCCGGTGGGAGGTGGGAGTTTGAACAAATACTATGGTCCCGAATGGAACGCTCGAAGAATGGGATATGCACTTTGGTGTAAGCTGCGAAAAAGCTTTTCACCTCAAAATGTTCTCGTTTTTTGTGGTAACAGAACCACTGCTTATTTTCTCCCAAGAAGGAGCGATCGTGGAACCTTCTTGTGTGCATTGAATGAATATTTTTGATAACAATTCCCGTCGCTCCAATGCAATACGACCGTCTCAAACATGGTCCTGCATACAAGGCTAAATATGTAGGTCAATCTGAGTACACCCACATACAAACAAACTGCGCGTGTGGCAAATAATCGAGAGTGGGGACTCCAATGGTTGCATTGTAGGTGCACTAATACTGTCTAAGAAAGGATGAAGACGGCGACTGAAACTATTGGAATATGGCAGCGGTATCAGCAATGAGAACGGGAAGAAGAGCTGCGAAGATGATTATTGGGAGCTTTGGTGTAGAACGAAGTCGTGAACTGCAATCAGGCGTGAGCTAGATCCGCACCAGTGAATTCACCAAGGGCACGTGTTAATAATTGAAAGTGGATTAGCTCAAGATTTCGAGTGTTCTAAGCTGGCAAATTCTCTGCAGGCTTGTTACCCTTAGAGTGATAAAAGAGCACACACAGAGAAATCATACGAATTCAAAGAAAAAGAAGAAATTACTGTCGTGAACAAACAAACTACAGAAAAAAGTATTCCCCATTTTCTGGGCAATGGGCAGTTTATCAGCGAAGAATGAAATACAGTCACTACATCAAGTGGATCGGAAAATTTATTCCTTTCCTCTGTGCCAACCGAAGATAAATTATTCCATCAAAATCCACGATGATGATGATAATACAACATCGAACGATAAATATTCCCTCTCCCCACCACCCATTCACGTAAGGGATGAAATTCCAAGCTTGAGAACTGGTCATTATCGTTGCTTGCGATAGATTTGAATGTCCGAGTCATTGAACCAACAACGGAACAGGCATGCTAATGCTACTGGTGCTGCTCGATACTCTGGAAATTCTATTTTTATCTCGTGGCCAAACTTTTGGCCAGTCATGGACAAAACAAGCCAACAGCCAGACGAGGAAAAGCAGCTCAGAATGTCGAATTTGTTTCGACGAGAGAATCAATTAGCTTTCTCTTTCCACATAGCTCGGCGGAGGGTGGAAAACCGTTGGATTCTGATCGGTCACCATCATAAAACACACTCCAGTGCGACTGCATTCCATGTGGCATGTGGGATGTGGCACGAACCTGACGTTGAAAATGCAACGAACTGCATCAGCAGCCCAGCACCACTTGAGTATCCATTTGTGCTTCCTGCTCGAAACTGTGTACGATTCCGGTTGACCGTGAAATATTGCCAATGAAATTCGACCCACCCTTCTATGCAACAGCCTGGCTTCGTGTACCACCGTAGATCTATTTGTGGCCGCGGACCCGTCCGTCATTCATTTGGAACACTTATCGTTCATATTCTAAAATTATTCACACTGAACTGCAAGCGTAATGAATGTCGATGGCAAGTTCAACCCGCCCCTTCCCTCATGCAATAATTTGGAAACGTTTCCAGGAAAAAAGAAGCATGCAGGGCTGGGGAAAATAATCACTCCACATGTTTGTATATCATGCTCAAATTTGCCACTTTTCGCGCTCGCACACGTTTATACGTACCATCGTTGTGGTGGCCGCTGCTTGATCTGCTACCCTCGAAATGATTTATGAACATGGCCGGTTTGACTTTTTCGTTTCACTTCATCCGGACGAGATGAGCGATGCTGAGGGGGTAATGCAGAATAAAGTGCTCTCGGTGTGGTGGTCATGCTGATGCTGAGAGTGCAGTTTTCATACGCCTCCCTCTCCCCTCTACACCTTCTTACGACCAGGTTCCGGTTCCTTCTGATCTGCGTCGTTGCGTGCGGGAGAAGTTGCTAGAGTTGTCGGTTCAAGTAAATAATGGGCTTGACTTATTACTGTTAGCCAGTTCGGTGTTCGCGTTTGAGGAAAATAATGGCTGTGAAATGGACCGCAGGTTTTAATGACTCCGTGACAAAATGAACGAATGAAAATGAATGTGGGTGTGTGGAGGAACGATTAATATCAATATGCTAGTGTTTCTGTAGGAGCATGAGTGAAAACCCACTGTTACTATTGCCTAATCATCTGTAGTGCCTAAAAGATGCAAGAGATCATGTTTGGGACTAACATACATCCTTCTTGAGTGAAGAATAGGTTATAATGTGTTGCCATGAATTTTGGAAGCACCACTAGAGCTAGAAATATGGAGAATGAACAGTATCATTTTCTTTATCCTACCGATTCGATTGTAATGCTGTGAATTCTACTCCAACAGTTTCAGTGAGAGTGACGCGCCCTTCTTAACAAGCCATCCTGTAGAAAGCTTAATAAGTATTGCGAATCGGGTTATTCGAATTGTTGGATCCTATCGTTTGAAGGAGATTCTTAATTTCCCGTGGATTTCGTGTGAGTGTCTCTGCTTACGGGTCCACCCCTCCGTTTTTGGCCCTTCATACAGCGATATTTTGAATTCAGATTGGTGGCTCAATTTGATCTTGCTATTAAGTGGAGCTGCATCCAAGCCAAGCGCTACAAGGGATGGTGGCTACCTTACATACACATACACATAAACACCACTAGAGCAAGAAATACTACCGTTTTTGACTACAAAATGGGCACAGCCAGCATGACTAGGGTTGATACTGTCCATGATTCATCCCCCCCCCCCCTCCCCCCCCCCCCCCCCCCCCAACCCCCCCCAAATTTCCCTCTTTTCCCCCACAAAAACTTCTCTCCCCCACCCCCCCCCCCCCCCCCCCCCCCCCCCCCATCCTTTTTCTCCCCTTTCCTCCCCCCCTCCATTATCTCCCTCCTATCCCATTTTTATTGTGTCCACTATTATCCACAGTTTAATACTTACATAATAAGGACTGGTTAGGCAGCATTCTAATTTAATTATGTCACGCAAATCTGGCCGAAAATTAACCCCCCCCCCCCCCCCCCCCCCCATGTCACAAATTGTCACAATTTTTGTAACCCCCCCCCCCAGGCAATTATGTCACGTTTTTGTTAACCCCCCCCCCCCCTCCCCACTCAAAACTTTTTATTCAAATAGCCAATATTAGTCACAAAAAATCATTTTTATTTCATACAGAAACAAATTCAACTTTCCTCATATTATATCAAATTGCATTCTCAAATAATACCATTCAAAAATAGATTCAATCCTCAGTCCAAGGGTTTTGCAGATGTTGGTCAGCATTGATGACCGGGAAGATATCTGCGTCCGCTGAAGCACTCGTAATGGTTTCTGCCACATCAGTCAGATCAAGTTCTTCGTCATCTATCCATTCGCAATCGAAGTTGTCTTTGTTGGTTACAACCATACATTCCTGTTTACGTTTTGCCACAACTTTAAACGGACGCAATTTTCTCTGAAATTGAACGGATGTATGCTTGTGCATCTTTATGTGCTCGCGAAGCATGACTAAAGATGCAAAGTATAGGCCACAGCTGGAACACACTCGTTCGTTCAATGAGTTTTTAATTGAAGGACAGTAAAGATCATACGGAATCGTTCCATATCCGGACATCGATTTAGGTAGAATCTGTTGAGCTTGTAATGAGTTCAATACGAACATTGATGGGAAATGCTGTGGTTCGTCCTTCGATGACCCAATCAATCCTCGAGATGTTTGCGTCAGAGAGATTGGTGGAGGCAAAAATCCATTGCAGATAACGTGATCGATGCTACTTCGCAGTGGTGAGCAGCATTTCCTGTAAAAATATAAATTTATGCACATATAACAATTATTTGACCATCAAATGCATCTCAAAATTTTACCTATCTGTGCATTTCCGAATCTGGAGTAAATATTGGCTGGTTCGCACATGAGTTCCAAACCAGTGTTGGTCATAGTCACGAATTGACTTCGGATCTATTTCAGAAGCATCAGGATCGATATATTCAGCCAACGTCGGATGACCGTCGATGACCACATCATTCCAGACTTCTGCCAAAACTTCACCAGCGTACTGGAAATTTTGCTTCTCCAAAGCTGAATCAGTTGTACGCAATTGGGAATCCAGATGACTACCAAACTGGTCGTGTGGTATTATCAATCCAGAAAGCTCCTTACTCAAGGGTGACATACGTCGCTCCACTCTATTGAAAGCACTCCTTCCCGGAGCGTTCGTTGCAATGAACAGCGTGTCAAGGTTGTACTCTTTAAAATGGTGTATTGCTATCTGTATTACCTTGCGATATCTCGGATTTTCATCAGGTCCACCGTCGACGGTAAAGATTAGGACTGGTTTGACCAATCCATCAAACTTAAAAATACCATCAAACGATTCAAGAGTTAGAAGCCGCTTGATGTCTAACGCATGAGAAAACGCCGTTGACGAAGCGTGTTTGCCTGACCGAATTGCAATGTAAGTGGGGCCCGAAAAACCAACAGCCTCCGGTTTGCCAAGACCATTCGGTTTGATTTCGATTCCAGCGTACACGGACGGAATTAGTTTATGCTTATTTGCAACTATCCAATCGTGGTCAGGAAGCGTGATTTTGTACTCCACATGCATTAGCATGGGAGACTGCTTATTGGCAGCCGTTAGGCCTATCGCCACTCTCGCCTTATCATCCTGACTGATAAATCCTACTTCATTGGGCCCTAGCACAGATGCCAGTTCTTCCAATGATCTTATGGTCGCTGTACAGAATCGGCCATCGGGATGATCGTTGTGTTTTGCATTACTTGCGCGCATCAACTTCAGTGGTACAGTATTTACGTGATATTTACCTTGATGGGAATTGGCTCGTTTTGGGATTAACCGCAGATATGTTGCTGTTCTTTTGATATTGAATCCCTTGCCTTGTATTGCAGAAGTCAACTCATCTAAAGTTTTAACGCTTCTGACGCTCTCATCACTGCGCTTTTCGTGGGCCGCAGATCCATGAAGTGCGATATCGCATATTGCCTTGAGCAGCTCCGGTTGCTGCTCTTCAACACGAGGGCGGCCAGGAGAATTTCGGAATGAAAGATAATTTCCTGAAATTTGATATTTATATCTACTGTGCAAACAAACTAGTTAATATATCATATTTACCAGCCTCTGGGATGTCCCGAATTAACAGTTGTTTAGCCTGCTTCATTTTCAGACGATGCTTCTGCTGCCGCTCTTGCTCGTCTTCCTTGATTTTGAGATTCTTTTCAAGTTTGATCTTTTTAATTTTTAGCCCTTCGAGTCTCGACTGATCATCATCCGTCAATAGTCCAGCAGACTTCTTGTCAATCAGAAGCACTACCTCAGAGTTCAGATTATTTAGCTCAGCTTTAAGTTGTTCCTGTACTGGTGCAGGGCGTTTATTTGATGATGACGGCTGAGCCATATACTCAATTTCCTTGATGGGTTGCGCGGGTTTCACTGTCGGCGCTGATTCCTTAGGAGCACTCATAGACTTTCCCCATAGTTGAAGAAGTTTACCTTTTTTCTTTAGCTGCAAGGCATGAAGCTCTTTTATTTTGTTATTGACTTGCTCTTCAAGTGCGGTGTTGTCATTGCCCTTCCGTTCATTCCAGAAATTAGTAGCATCCAATTGGCACTCCCTTTTCTTCTTATCCGGGTAAGCCTTTACATACGCATTGTACAGCGTATTAAAAAGTTCTCCACGATTCATTTTCCAAAATACACTAACTGCGCGAACCAATTTTTCACCAATAAACACTGGACTTTATTCACTGACGCACACTGAATGAGCTGCAGCTGTCATTCATGAACGGTGGAATAGTATTCACTCTAACTTGAAAGTACCCATTAATGAGTCGAAAAGTACGCATTTTGAAGAAAAGTGGCTTAACTCATTATTAAGAGTATACTTTCCTCATTTCTGAGTATTGCTTACTCATTTATGAGTATCAATTAATCATTAATGGGTAACGAATACTCAATTAATGAGGAAAATATACTCCTAATAATGAGTTAAGCCACTTTTCTTCAAAATGCGTACTTTTCGACTCATTAATGGGTACTTTCAAGTTAGCGTGTTAGGTATGGTAGGTGTCGGAGCCAAACACCGGATCCGTAGGGTACTTGAAGTAGCTTGCTAGCTCTCTTGCGACAGAACTCAAACGTGTCCTAACACGGTAGGAAAGGAAATAGGTGTCGCTCAAACTAGCAACTGTCGGGTAAAACGAGTGCTCTGTCTTGGCTCATGGGTGGAAAATTCAACTCTTCTTACCCTGAAAAGGCCGGGTTGGGTTCCAAGGCCGTTGACAGCAAACACTCTAGTCGTAGGGTGGACTGTATTCAACACTGTATAACACTGGGCTGTTGCACCGGATAATGGATCCAGAAGATATTGATAGAAAAACTACTGCTTCTATTCACTTATCCTTTATTGCTTTTTCCTTTTGATCTTAACACCTTAGAATTGATATAATGACTGAATGACTGCGCCACTGCGGTGCCGTTTTTATATTGTGCCGCTACTGCTAGAAGTTCCAGAACATGGAAAGTTCCAGAACAATGGAAAGTTCCAGAACATGGAAAGTTCCAGAACGATGGAAAGGTCCAGAACATGGAAAGTTCCAGAACGATGGAAAGTTCCAAAACAATGGAAAGTTCCAGAACATGGAAAGTTCCAGAACGATGGAAAGTTGCAGAACAGGGCGTGGCATAGTTAATGCGAGCGGTGTGTGAGTGCTGCATGATTACTGCTGTTGCTGTTCGTTTACGAAGGGGCGTGAACAGTAGGGATAGTAGTAGTAGGCGATATTGCATAAGAATATCATTTTGTTTTTGTTTTTTTTTCAAAAATGTGATGTCACGATTCAGCTTACCCCCCTCCCTCGTTTGTCACAAAATGTCACGGTTTTCTGAACCCCTCCCCCCCTAAAAGCGTGACATAATTAATGAATGCTGCCTAAAAACTTTAAAAATAAAAAAATAAATAAAAAAAAAAAAAAAAAAATAAACTAACATATAAATAAATTAACGAATAAACACATATTTTAATCAATATTTATATGAAAAAACCACAATAAACATATTTATATACAGCCATTCCATAAAACACCGATAAAGTGGGTCTCAGAATCTCGTAAACATTGGTAGTTTTGTTCCTCACAAAATATTAAACACGATTTTTTTTTACTTTTGCATAAAGGTGACCATTTCCACGTAAGAGCGGTTTAAAAAGTCGTTTTATTTTTCAGTTTTCCTGAAAATGACTTTTTTCAAGAAATCATAACTTTAGAATCACTGAACCGCTTTCAAATTAAAAGACACCAAATGAATGATAGTTAAACATACTCTTAAGTAATATAACTGAAATGTTTGTATTTTCCGTACGTGAAGTAAGTAGAAAGGAGATGTTCGCTCATCATCATAAGGCCCCAAGAGTGGTCAGACATGTTTTCTAGAATGAAAGATATGAAGAGAAAGTGTTGATACCTCCGTCAGTGTACGGCAGGCAGAGAAAATCGAATTGAAGTTTGAAAATTGAGCAAAGGGCTTGGATATAGTAGTACTCGAACCAAGGACGCATTCTTTGCCGCTCATCCCCAATGTGGGGTTGGTCAAGGCACGAACCTTGACAGGCAAAAAATGCGCGCTTGATCCGATTAGCAATGGTCAATGTTAATAAATGGTTAAATCTTTTAAAAAATCTGATAATATACACAAATAAATGAATGTTAGAGAAAATAAATGAAGAAATTAACAGATGCATAATTTAATAAACAAATAAATTGTCAATATTTATTCAAAAAAATTAAACAATGAACAAGCAAACATATATAAAGATACCAATATATTAAGAAAAAAAACAAATAATATAAGAGATGAAGCAATAAAAAATTAAAATGAGCAATAAATAACAGAATGAAAGAATAAATAAATAAATAAATGAATATTTCATTGAATTTACTAAGAAATTAAATTAAAAAAATGATAAAAACACTTAATTAAAAATAATATGAATAATTTAAAGATGTATACGTTAATAAGTTAATAAATAAGTTTATATGTAAATGAATTAATTCAGTGATTAATATAAATAAATAAATTAATAAATTAATTAATAACAATATTCAAATAAAAAACTAAATAAATAAATCAACATAAAAATAAAAAAATTAAAAATATTCACAGATTAAAAAATAAATATATATATTAATAAATAAAAACTTTTAAAAAACAAATAAACACAAAAATAAGTTAATAGATGAAAAAAAATTAACCAATATATAAATCAAAAAAAAAATATAAACAAATAAATTCGTATGTAAAAGAAAATAATAAATAAACAAATAAATAAATAAATTTATTCATAAACAATTCAATAAATGAATAAATAAACTGAATATATATGAAGAAATAAATTTAAAAATATAATGATAATGTACATGTTTGAAAATAATTAAATAAATAAATGCAAAACAAATAATTGATACATTAATTTATTAATAATAAGATTTTATTAAAAAATAAAAATAATTAATTAATTTAAAGATCAGTCATTGAACAATAAATAAATTCATCAATTAATTATTTCATTAATCAATCAATAAATGAATGGAGTAAATAAAAACGTATAGTAAAATATTACATAAATACATATCGAAATAAATATATCAACAAAAATAATGAAAAAAATGAAAATAAATCAACTCTGAATCCAGAACTTGGTTGTGCTTCCTTAAAAAAAAAACTTTGGGTTAAACTACAAATAACAAGGTTCAATTAAAGGAGGTAAATCTTCAATTAAAATCATGTCAATTTGTTTAAATAAGTATAAGGAACAAAATGGCAAGAGCTCTAAGCATGATGATAAGATGTGCCATCCATAATTTCTGTAAAAAAATTCAAAATTAGGTCAAATTAAAATGAGCCATGAAGCATGAGAATCAATTTGAACCAACAGTAAATATGCTCTTTATTATCCTGGAGACCAAACACCGCTCTGCTATTCACGGTTTTGATAGTTGGGTGGCTACGCGTGATCTGGATTTCCCTAGCTGCTCTCTTGTAGACAATCAGTTAACGTAACTTCAATGTGACTCAACTTAGTTCAACTTAAGTTGCTGCTTCCAGTTTTGACAGTTTTGTGCTGTTTGGGTTAAATTGGGAAGTTTTGCCACCTGTATATATTTTTTTTCAATGACTTACATTCTTCGATTGCTCTTTCCATACATTGAATCGTGGACAATGATTAGTATGCAAACCCATAGTTCTCTGCTTAGCAAGTGAAAACGGATACCATTTAGTAACTGAATCCACTATTATCACAACAAACAATTATGAGCGACAACCATTTACTTTGGACAATTTTAAGATACTTAAATGGTTCATTATTCCATAGGATCTTTGATTGACTTTATCCGCCAACGATACAACTTTTCGCGATAGCCTGAATTTTTCATTTAAAATCCTACTTATAATACTGTACTATATAATAGACCACTTGATTACCGTTCAAAAATTCCCAAATTTTTCTCGATGTTTTTACATTATTCCAGACGTTTCCCGGATAGGTTTTAAGGGTCGTTTTAAGGTTTGAGGACGATAGCAAGCACTGGGATATCTTACGGTATTGATACAAATAGCAACTTTTGAGAGATTTGTGACATCATTGCATATTTCATATTGATTTGATAAATGGTAGTGTTCAATCACCGTAACTGAATTGCCTAAGGGCATCAGTTTTGGCCAAAGTTTCCTATTTGGCCACCTCTTAGAAACACGATAAAATAAAAACCTCCATGAATTTTGCAAGGACACTGTATTCATGTTTACGTCAACCATTGAACGTCGAATCAACAGTTCAAACGCATTGTCGGATATCATTCCAGCTTGAGTGATACCCTGATGCTCCCTCCCTTCCCAATATATATTCAATTTCATATAGTAATGTTTAAAAAAATAGTGAATTAATATTATAATTATCAAAAATATAGTGAATGAATATTATTATGACAAATAATATAGTGAATGAATTTAAGAATGATAATAACAATTCCATTTGTGGGCCTTAAAGTTTACACAACGAGAAAAAAAAATTGATTTAAAATTATCTCATAGAACTTGGGATATCCAAGGAAGATCTGAAATTGTAAAGCATATAAAGAATAATGAACCAAAAATTTCGATGTACTGCTCTGCTAATAAATGTGATATAACCACAATGGAACTGACTCGTAGCTTCGGGTCTTGATCCCTACTGAGCTCTTGCGGCACGTCAAGCCGGCCAGTTCAGCGCAAGGCATTAAAAGTACTATGCGGAATTTGTTATAAAATCAGAGATGGATTTGTTATTTAAAAAAAACAGAAACGTTGCTTAGGATTTGCTAAGAGTTTTGAAAAAGCTTGGCTCAAGGTTTCTAGCCTAAGGCATTGTTAAATGAAACCAGAATCTTGATAGAGATTTGCCCAAAATTATAAGAAAGATCTTTTTCATATATTTCGGACAAAACCCCCTCAACATACGAACTAGATAAGCCCAAAATATTATGAAATTTTTTATGTGAATCTTGAAGTCAATTGAGTCCGAATATTACATAAAATACATTAAAAATACTGACTTAAATTGGCTGTGATGCAGAGAAAACTTTTATTCAAAATACCGACCAAGAAATGCTCTTTTGTAATCCTCGGCAACATTCGTTAACAGTTCTGACCATGACATGCTTTTTATCCTTAGCAAGAGCATCGGTTTAGACTCTTGAGCAAATTTTCAATTTTTTTGATCATAATAATTCAAATACTACGCACCATAATATTGTTGCGACAACGATCGTTCAACATTTTGAGTATAATTTGCTAATAATAACCCTTTATAATAGTACATCTCCCTACTAGCACAAATTGTTGCGAACAATTTGGAAATGATTTCATTCCTTTCCCTCCCCAGCCAAACACGCTGAGAATTCTTAAATAGGAATTGCAAAAAATCATAGCATGAGCAGTGTAAAAAACTCGAAAATAATTTGCTAAAATTTTTCCAAAAAAAATATTGCATTGGTTTATTACTAGGTAACTAAAATTCATGAGTTTGTGAAGAAGATAAGACCGCATTGTTGACGGCAGATGGTCGGGAGTTCAATTCCAGGCCCGTCTCCTTCCTTGCCATTTGTCACTTGCCTCTTTCTATCACCACTAGATTTAAAATAAAAATAGCAATCTACTGCGCTTTCATTGATCGCATCACTTACCACACTTAATTTATTATCTTAAAATAACCTGCCTCACTAACACAAAACTATCCTTCCCTTGACAATTGGGTAAACACGGTCTCTACCCAATGATTGTCAAACTAATCATCCTTCCACCATCCCCCGAAGACCATGAAGACGTTGCAGGCGCCGGTACTGATCTATAAATATAATGAACTAGTGAACTTGTACGTTGAAGATGTAAAGCTATCCAAGCTCAATTTTAGTGGTTCTCTGAGCAATTACACTAGTTCTGGTCAGTAACGGAGTAGCAACTACGAAACGCACGGTCTTTAAAAAAAAAAAAAAAAAAAAAAAAAAAAGGATACGACCGCATGGTTGACGTAGGCAACGTTACGTCATTTTTGCATTAACTTGTTTATGACCTTGAAAAGTTCTATTAATGACTCTGGAACAATATTTGGATTAACCCTCTTTTAAGTCACCCTTAACAGAATTTATCTAAGGCCACCTCTGTCCGAATGATCAAATTCTGAACGGAAAATTATAAAAACTGTCTCTTCTAGGACAGAAACTAGTCTTTCCTAGCAATTGTATGACTTGCAGTCCTTATGCAAGGCCACACATGAATTTTCTCTACTTCGTAGTTTCTCACACAATTTGCATGAAAATAATTAAGACAGAATTTTCATACATAATTTTTTTGGCACAAAATCACGAAGTTCGAAAAACACAGAAAAAAGTTACAACTAACAAAAACTAAACCGTCTCCAGCGAGCGCTTGCTGCGATCTCATTTGTTATGCCACTCCGCCGATTCGAAGTAGGGTGGAACACTACTTTGACAACACAACCCTGCAGTCAATCATCGCTATAACTCAATTATTTTAAAACCAAACGACTAGATTTGCTTAGCGTGTAGAGTGCCACTCATACTTTAATCATTGATAAGTATATTTAATAAAAAATAAACAATTGAGGAATCTCAATGATCAATAACCTGAGGCTGCTATATTATGTCAGGGAGACGACCTGGACCTTACATATTTAACCCGTCAACACAGGAAGGAAGACATAATCAGAAATTTTTCGTCTCAAACCATGACTTTAATCAGAGTTCAAGGTGAAAGGCATTGTTAATAATTCATGCGATGCTAAAATGAACATTATCCAGTCGCAGTGGAAAATTTGAACTCAAAGAAAAACGAATTCACACAGCACATCTTGTGATATCTATAAATAAAGTTCTTTTGGTCACTTCTGGATATAAGTTCTAGAGATTAATAAAAAAATTGTGTAGGAAACTTGCTGTTTTATGTCATTTGAACTACATTTAACGAAATGCCTACTATACCAAAGGTGATTAGCACATTGTGTACCAAAAATTTGTTGGTTTGATATATTTATGTATAGACCGAACAAAATACTAAAAAAAATCAAGTTCTTCAATTAAAACCCTGAATGATTTTCTTGTCAGCATCCATCTGTTAATCACAGTAAGCAAAACACCATCCCTTCTTGGATCCCTTTTATGTCCCCTCGAGGAACCGACTACCAAATTGTCTGTATTGAAGATATCGAATGGATAAATATCTATGAGCTCCCACCCCGATATGCGCACATCGTTCTCCGTGGCTCTATGCTCGTTCCAAATTCCGTCTCTCAATTCCTCCGTCACTAGAGCCCATCCATTGAAACCATTCCGTTTCGGACAAGTAGTAGACGAAAACTTCATAGCCATAGCTAAACATCCCTCTCGAGCTCCGCAGTCAGTCAATTTGCTCTTTCTCTGCGAAAGTGCTGGAATAAATTGAAAGCACACTGGCGTTGCTGCGGTGATCCTTGCTTCACGCACACGATCACATGTTTTCCATTCTCGCCAAACAAGCTTGATGGAGATGAATTAAACCACCCACATAGCCATAACAATCCCGACTATGGCAACGAGAATCCCACTCTCTGGTGTTCTCACAGCTGGTTTTCTCCCCGCATGGCTCTGAAAGCCTCTCTATAGTTGGCGAGTTTGGTGTTTAGATTGAGTGTCCTGCGTTTGTGGTCCGGATGCGGAACTCACTCTCTCCGAGGTCACGTTTTCGCAATTTTTTTTTTTTTTTTTTTGCATGTAGGGATGGGATGAGAAGAGACGAAGAACGAGGCCACACGACTTACATGTGGTACGGGAGAGTCCTGGTGCTAGGTTGGTGAATCTGCTTATGTTGACAGGCAGGCAGTTGATTCCGAGTCCTAATTATGATTCAGGATTAATGTGTTTCCGGGAATTTAAACAAATAATTGAAATAGAGTAGATTTGCTGCTTTGCGGCCTGGGGGAGGCCGAAGAGAGGGCAACAGCGTTCTAATGAAGAGAGCGGTTCCATATCATTTCAGCAACGAGTAATTTTCATATTTTTTGATTTGCATGAAACCTTGCATACAAGTTTTTGGGGAAGAAAAACGCCGTTTTGCATACTTGGTTCGCCATTTTGAATCTAGCCTTACTTATGAGAAGGGCCTATGAAAAATGCACATGATATCTTCAAAAAATTGTATCTCGGAAACGGTTTGTCCGATTGGTTTGGTGTCTTCGGCGAAGTTTTAGACAATTGTTGGTGCTATATGGAAAAAATATGCACGGTAAAAAAAAAGTTTGGTTTTTGTGTTTTGAACTAAAATATAGATTTTCCCTTAAAAGTTACATGTCAATAATTTTTTAATTATTCTTATGTTATAGCTGACTGAAAATGCTATCTAGTGCACAGTGGGTTGTTCTGGAGAAAAATAGGTTACAATGAAATTTTTTTTTTTTTAAAAATTACAATTTTCAAAAAAGCTATTAAGAAAAGTCAAAAAAGTTTGTCACCCTAATTTTATGAAAGTACATCAAATTTGCAAGCAAAAAGTACTTCGGTAACATTTTTCTAAGATGCACCGTTTAGAAGATATTACTGATTTAATATTGATTTTTTTGATAACTTAATAAGTTTTGGCCCTTTTCGGATGTACTCCGTGTTTTTCCAGTTTCAAAAGTATTTTTTTCGGAAAGATTGGAAAATTTTGAGTTAAAATGACACTGACAGCTTAAAGATTCGAGTGAAATTCTCTGCCTTAAAAGTATTTTGAAAAACAAGTTACAAAATCCCACTATCAGGAACAATGATTTCTTCCAGTTATTTTTGGTGTATTGTGTTGAAAATGTGCATTCAACTCTTGCATATCGCCTAACAGTTTAATCCATTTAAACTGGATGTGTTTATACTGTGCATATTTTCTCTCTATTGCCGAACATCGCCACAGACATCAAACCGATGAGACAACTCGATTTCGAGATACACCTTTTTGAGAACTGCAAATGCAAGCTCCTCAATTAGCAAGATTCAAAAGAGCGAATTAAGCTTATTTTTCAGGGATGGTGATTGTGCGCAATAAAAAATAACATTATATGTTGGATATCATCAGTTTATTTTTATTCCTGTATTTTTATAAAATTATTGTTTACACAACTTTCTTAACAATATCGAATATTTTGGCATCATTGTCAGGACAGTTTGAATAAAGCTTTGCCTTTATTGTATTTTCTGATAGAGGAAGAAATGAGTGGAATTTTTGAGTTCCTTGAATTGTTTTTGCATTATTATATTGATTATTTAGCTGCAAAGACATATTTTCGTATTCTTCTGTAGTAGAATAACAAAATGACAACTTTGTAAGTTCTTCTTCTTTTCGTTTGTTTGCCCAATTAAACAACTCTCTTGCAGTCTTTATCGGGTGTTCGCGTTCTTTGGCTAAACTTGCTCTGGTAGCCATGCGTTTTATCGTACCTCCAATAGCATCGCATGGACCTTTTCCGTGCGATGTTGCGAAGAAATGCCATTCAGCGTCAATACCATACTTTGACTTAAATTTACAAAGGCTAGAAAAGTTTTTTCGGTTTTTATACTGTGAAGCAGCACCATCTGACATAAAATAATTTTTTTTTATGTTTTTATTTTGATCAATTTGTAAAAAGTTTATCATTTTATCAATAAACAAATTAACAGCGACTGAATCATGTCTTAGTTCTTCAGAAATTATAATGAAGCTAAAATGTTTAATTTGCATATTTTCAGTATAATATATTACGAAAGGATGGATTGTGGCCTGTTGCACGTTCCAATGGTGTGATTGAACTTCATCCTGCAAAATGAAGCTGTAATTTTCAGAAAAGTCACAAATAGCTAAAAATTCACCATCTTGCAAGTTTTGTTTTGTAGTTTTCAAAAATTGGATTGTTCGGTTTTTACAAAATCATGCGGAATCAAACTTTCTAATTTTGAGCTGAAAAATGAAACAAACTCATCGGTTTGCTTTACAATAGTTTCTAAATCACATCTGTCAGTGGTAACCCATTGTTCGAATGAAAGCTTTTCAACAAAGTTTTCTTCCAGTTGTTTCAATAAACTGTCTTCTAAAACTGAGGTATCTGGGCAGTTTTTACATCTTCGTAGATGGCAATGAGTTGTCTTATTTTCGCAAAGTAATCTATTCGTTAATGTTTTTAGATCATTCAAGACATTGTATTTTTTTAAGCTATGTAGAATTAAATTGACATTTTCATGCGTAGTGCAAACGCAAACATTATGTGTTCCTGTGATAGTCAATAGTTTACATTGCCTTGGCCGGAGGCTTGCAAATGATGAAAACCCTATTTTTACATTGACGTACATTTCATTAAAGCGATTAAAAGCTTCTCTCAATGTCATCATTAACAATCTTTTCTGAACAGCTAATCTCTTATTTCCTGTCTTTACGCTAACAAAATCTCTTTGGCCTGGCATTGCACGGCTTATATCATCGTCCTCAAAAAAATTCAAAACCAGTTCTTTTGTTTCATTACTCAAAGCTTTTCCAGAGCTTGAACCTTGAGATGAATCAAATACATTATCTCTTTCCTTTCTTGCATCTGATGCCATATTTCTACTGGTTTTAAATTCGTCTACAATTTTTTGTACTGACCATGATTTTGGTAACAATGATAAAATTGATAGTTTTTCTTGCCTTGTGGCTGAATTTAAAAATTTAATTTTCATATTTTCTATGACTTCATCAAACTCGTTTGCTTTTTCTGTTTTAGCGTCTAATTTAAAAAGATTTCTTCGTACACCTTCGACGATTTCAGCGCACTTTTTTTCAGGATAGTGAACATTTTTAACCTTACCTAAATCTATAGGCGAAACACGAATAGCTGCTATTCCTCGGTTGAATATTTCGACGTCTACAGGCATCGTGAAGTCTTCATTTGATTGAATTGTGCTTAGCGTTGACGCTGATGGTATCGTGACCAAACTTTCATAGCTTTGCGAATCAGGTACATCAGGTATGGTCTGAACAGTTGGCATCCTTGAGCCGCCGGCTACGCTTTGTTCTTCGTTTTGGGTGAGGTGAGCTCTTGAATCAATATGTAGACGGCAAGACGAACAAATACGAAAATCCTTGGTGTTCAGTGTGGATACCTTGGAAAATCCAATTGATTTTAGTTTTTGGATGATACCATCCGTGAGATATCGCAGCTCTTTCGAACACTGAATGTCTTTGAATGGGCGAATACATCTTATTTTACTCATTTTGTAATCTGTAACATAGAAAATATTTTCCAATTGTTAGTTTTGTACGAAAATATCACAAAACATATAATTAAAATGTGTATTTAAAACTTACCTTTGCACCAAAACGTGTTACACTTTCCTTTACAATTATTATGTTATCAAACAACACTGGATCTCGTTCAAAAACACAGGATTATGAGCTGAAATTACTATAATCACTATGCTACTAGCAACCTTTCTGCATTTACTGTTTGGTAGATACTGGATGAATTCAGAACCGAGTCAGACATTATTATACAGCTCACGGGTAGAAATCATAGAATGCTGGGTAAAGACTGTTGGAAGATAGGTAGAGTTGAACGCTCAGGTATCGTCGAACCTTCAGGTACGAGTTTGGAGAGTTGGAGCGAGGTAGATTTGCTGGCGTAGGTATATTGTTATTGAAGAAGATTGTAAATTGTATATACCTGGAATGAATAAAGAGTGCGGCGGTTGTTGATTGAGGTATCAGTCGGCAGCCGTCTAGTTTGATGGAAGGTGACTAAGACTGCGTTCTTTTTATTTATTATTAAGAAACGGTCATCGACGGAGCTAGCCTCGTTATGGCCAGCGTGGCCATGGTGGACTAGTTCCAACAAAGACCATGTTTACAATCACCAACTGTACGTAGTACAGCTAACTGGTATCTAATTACCTGTATCTAATACTTGTTAGCACGTTTTCAGCACAACGCACCAAAAATCACTTGAAGAAATCATTGTTCCTGATAGTGGGATTTTGTAACTTGTTTTTCAAAATACTTTTAAGGCAGAGAATTTCACTCGAATCTTTAAGCTGTCAGTGTCATTTTAACTCAAAATTTTCCAATCTTTCCGAAAAAAATACTTTTGAAACTGGAAAAACACGGAGTACATCCGAAAAGGGCCAAAACTTATTAAGTTATCAAAAAAATCAATATTAAATCAGTAATATCTTCTAAACGGTGCATCTTAGAAAAATGTTACCGAAGTACTTTTTGCTTGCAAATTTGATGTACTTTCATAAAATTAGGGTGACAAACTTTTTTGACTTTTCTTAATAGCTTTTTTGAAAATTGTAATTTTTTTTTAAAAAAAAAATTTTTTTTTCATTGTAACCTATTTTTCTCCAGAACAACCCACTGTGCACTAGATAGCATTTTCAGTCAGCTATAACATAAGGATAATTAAAAAATTATTGACATGTAACTTTTAAGGGAAAATCTATATTTTAGTTCAAAACACAAAAACCAAACTTTTTTTTACCGTGCATATTTTCTCCATATAGCACCAACAATTGTCTAAAACTTCGCCGAAGACACCAAACCAATCGGACAAACCGTTTCCGAGATACAATTTTTTGAAGATATCATGTGCATTTTTCATAGGCCCTTCTCATAAGTAAGGCTAGATTCAAAATGGCGAACCAAGTATGCAAAACGGCGTTTTTCTTCCCCAAAAACTTGTATGCAAGGTTTCATGCAAATCAAAAAATACAAAAAATAAAAACTGGAAAAATTTCCCACTTGTTCGTGGAATCGCTCCTAGAATAGCTGAATAGCTTCTCCAAATTTGTTTGAACAAGCTTTAATTCAACACCGATGTGTGTTGGGATGTGCAACGTAAAATGTTTTGATCGTATATGGGTCATGAAAGTTTAGACCAAAATGTTTAATGAAACCTAGCATATTGGTTGTTTTATGAATAATTGCGTTGTAATGGTCGAAAAAATTGAGCTAAGAATCTACAATAACACCTAAATCTCTGACTTTCTCGCATTTTTCTACAATTTCAGTTCCTAAAGAAACAGTAATTTGTGGTGCATTTCGTTTTTTACTGAGAGTTGTTAAGTTACATTTCTTAACGTTTATTTCTAGTAAGCTTTTATTGCACCATATGTCAAATAGTAATATTTCGTTTATATAAGTTACATGATCTTGGTAATTCTGAATTTCCATAAACAGTTTCATGTCGTCTGCATAAATGAGAACTCTGACCTGCTTAAGGACATACACGATGGAATCCCCTTATGGCAGGAGCGATGGCACTTCCACTTCCCGTAGCCACCTGAACACTATTTACTTTCACTGAAAGATTAATTATCATCGCGCTCTTGAAAACAGTGGACGAAAAAACTGTTTAATTAACGAGAATGTTGCAAAAATTCAGCAGCCGGTCTCAAAACTACGCGTTTTGCTTTTTTCTCATTTACACTCAGCTGTGCGTAGCGTAGCAGAGCGCAGTGTTGTCAGCAACTGTTTGCGCGAGTGTGCTGGACTGATAAAAGTTTTGATTATCGAAGTAAAAAATGCCGCGTCTTACTAAAAGAAGAAAAGCGGCTGTTTTGCGTGAACGAGCTAAAAGAGTGATAAGAAGTGCTGTTGATCCCTTAACGTGGACATTCGAAAACCCGTGGAATAGTAGTTTTACTTCACCGTCAACTGATGCTGAATTTCATCGAAAAATAAGTTCCGGAGAAGAATCTGTCGGCGAATCTTCCGACTTTACAAATGACGTTCCTATACCTGGCCCAAATGATACTGGTTTTGAAAATCCCGGTCATACTTCCGAATCCGATGGTGAGTGTGTTTTTGATTTGCTTTGCATTTGCTTGTTGATTTGTTTGTTGTTTGGAAAGAAAAGGTAATCAGCTTTCATTCCCTTCCTTTTCTTTGGAAGCACAAGCCAGGGGTAGGGGAGTCTGGGTTGACTTGATCCCCCTTTTTCGTTATGGATATATCTCAGCGGAAAAAAACCAAACATGATGCGGTTTTTACACAGGCTCATAGTTCATCATAAGGGTAAATTTATGAGTTTGACTAAAAAAAAACACCTTTAAGTGTTCGGCAGGGTACCCGGGTATCCACCAAACTCAAATGATTGTAACTCTGGCAATTATTGACCGATTTCAATTTTTTAAGCACTGTTGGATGCAAAATCTCATTTGCTTTATGGAAATTATATGCAATATCCATTTGAGTGCATCTGGTTTCCGGAAATCCGGATTACCGGGGCTGTGGTTCTGTAAGGACTATTTGGGAATATCAATTGAATTTCCTGGAATTCAACCCCCCCCCCCAATTTTAATATTTTTTTTTTTTTTTTTCAGAGTAAGGAAACAGAAGAGGCGATGCACAAAGAAAGCGAGGAAATGAAATGGAAGGAGGTCCCGGAATCGGTTTTCAACTGCAAAATCCCATTTATTATCTCAGATGCATAATTTAAAACATTGTTAATACATTTCATGTTTCAGCCATCTACTGAAGGACCTATTCGATAGTTTATGATTGAAATAAGAGCTGAACATTAACGTTTGAAATTCACCAATATTTGAATTCAACTAGATGTATGGCTTAATATTTAGCTTGCTAATTATTCCCCAGACTCCCCCCAACCTTAAAAAAGGATTCTTATTTTGAGGCTTTATGCTTTTTTAAAAAATGTGAATATTGTAGGGAATATGTGGGGGTGACCCCGGCGTAGTGGTTAACATCCATACCTCTCACGCCAAAGTCACGAGTTCGAATCTCACCTCCGAACAAGTTACGAAAATACCCCAAACAAGGGAATTTGAGTAACTACGACGGGAGATGAAATCAAGACAAAAAACAAAAACAAAAAAAAAATTGTAGGGAATAATTAAATGGATGTACTGTAATTCACAAAGAAAAATTAAAATTGCTGGCAACCATGACCGTTTTCTTCATGATGCACTAATACTATCATATGAGAGCAAAAAAGTGTTTGCACTACTACATGCATGTTGAATACTAAGGATTCGAGGGAGTTTCAGCTTAAGAATGTAAAAAATATCATTGACATAAAGATAAAGATAAAGATAGAGATAAAAAGAAGAGGTCCTAGATGTGAGCCTTGGGGAGCTCTAAATAATAAATGAACAGGGTGTGACTTTTTCCCATTAAAACTGACAACCTGTTGCGGGTTTATTAAATACGATTGTATCTATTTAAGAAATTTATCCTCAAATCCTATTTTTCCAAATTTGTAGAGAAATGTCAATACGGCCGAAGGCTTTGCTAAAATCAGTGTTCAGCGTTTCGACATGGTTGCCGTTGTCCATTGCGTTCAATGAATAGTTTACAAATTCTAACAAGTTTGTGGAATTTGAACGTCCTTTGAAAAATCCATGAATTTGTTATAACATTTTCTACTTGGATGAACAGTTTTCTATTGAAGACATCTTCAAAAAGCTTTGGGATGCTAGACATAAGAGTAATTTCACTGTTATTGCGAATACCGGATTTTTTTCCTGACTTATAAATAAGTTTTACGTATGAGTTTTTCCAAATTTTAGGGAACTAACCTGAATCAAGTGGCGAATTGAAGTGCCAAAATAAAGGCGAAGTTAGTTCATATGCAAGATTATTCAAAAATACTGGAGGGATTCCATCAGGTCCCGCACCCTTCGAATCATCAATATTTTTCAAACCAACAAGAATGTCTCGAACATGTACCTGACTAGCTCTAATGTCATTTGAAGATGCAGGAAAGAATAAAAAAATAATCTAGATTGCGATCACCATCTGAAAATATCGTGTAAATTTCTTGGAAAAAACTTTGCAACAAGTCACAAATCTCACCAGGGTTTCGAGAGTTTGTGTCATCAAGATGAATTTTTGAAGAAAAGTAGTTTGATTTTAATTTTGTTCTGACATTCTTGAAAAACTGTTTAGGACATGATTTGATTTCGCTCTCTGTTCTGAAATTACAGAGAATTCGTTGTTTTTTTTTTTTATAACATGCGTGTCAAAATACTATGTTTAGTAGGACATGGACCGTTCAATCGCGGTTGACCCGAAGTTTGTTGGGGATGGACGAACAAAGGAGCATGGAAATTAAATTCTGTAGACTCATAAGAGAGTTGCCACCAGAACTAGTTCGCTGTGCGATATGATCAGGGATCCCTGTTTGTGTTTGACCGGTTATGGTGATCGTTGGGCGACGATAAGGTTCTTCAAGATGTTGGAATTAAATGAACACAAACTAATAAGTAAATAAACAACACAAACATATTAAACTCTTATACTTAAAACATGGAAAAACACATAAATCGCCAACCTTTACAAGCGAGTACGCTTTCTCATTGCCTGGAACTGACAAATGTGAAGAAACTCACACAGAAGTAATTCAATATGACCATTCGACCAACCCACGCATCACATTGCCTTCGGAAGGAAATGCGATGTGTGTCTACAAGATTTCATCGACCGAAGAGCCTCAACCGAACTGGAGGGTGTCCAAAAAGATGAAGTAATGGTCTGCAGGCATGTTCGAAATCCTCCCCAATGTGGAATTGGTTGCTGAAAGCTCAGCAACATAAACAGAACAAGGTTCCTGAAGTTTGCGGAAGGCGCTAATGTTTTAATTGAAAACGCTGAAGCCAGGCTTCATTGAGGCGAGACCCATAAATGAAAAATCTTTTTTTCCGGAATTGACGTGTTGGTACTTTTTAGTAAAAATACGTGGAAGTATAATAGAAGGAAATTGTTCCGAAATACATACAATTAGATGCTTGTTCCATGGAACAATCATAATGAATTGAGGAACTGCTAAAGGTGAAGTGAACCCGGTTTGGCACATATCCGACGATAAGTAGTGGTGGTAAATGAATAAAGTTGCCACCTTGCTCGTTGTGCGCCTCTTTTATTTTGTAGCAGTCGTTTCGTTTTTGAGAACCATTTTAATTGGGTCGTAATCAGCCCATCGTGGACCACCGTTTTTTTTGGGGTGTGAGAGATAGACTCTCCCAAATAGTAGTTCATACGCTTTCTCAGCACACCACAGCTTCTTCTGCTTCTGTTTGACAATTTCCCAATATTTCTCAAGAGAGCGGAATTGAGGGCACTTGGGTGGACTGACGTCCTTTTTGAAGAAATTCAACCCGTTATCTCGATACCACAGCTCGGTGGCAGTTTGCCAAATCAGGAAAAAAAAACTTCAAAGGGCCGTTGTGAGCATTAATGAACCAAAGAGTCGGTTTCTTTGGCACTTCTGCTTGTAGGTTTTGGAGTCCATAGTCTCGGTTGTCACGAAAACTTGGGTTTTTTGTCCGCAGCTGCCGTAAAACCTTGCTAGATCTAAATTTATCGGCAAAAACGAATTTGAAGTTGCAGGGAACATCACCTCGAACAGTGGCTTCATGGGAAGCTGCCCATAATCCATCTTCATGTACGTTTTGTACATCCTTCGTACTTCTTAAGAACCTCATTGTACAACATCTGGGCACTTCTTTTGGCTTGTTTGGCACTAGATTTTGTTTCACTTTCCTTCTGACGTTGGATGTTTCTATGGTAGTTCAAGACTCCTCCCCTTTGTGGGCTTTCATACAAATGAAACACACATTTCCGCATAACTCGAGAACTAATCAAGCAAATGGAACCAAATTTGTCATGTAGGGGATTCTGAAGGCAATGATTGTATGGTGGTTTGAGAAACCTGCTCCCTCTAGAAGGGACGGCTCCCATACAAATGTAACACAAATTTCTACCAAACATGAGAATTATCCAGGTTACTAAAACACAAAACGTGTGTTTCTTGGGTGAGAAACATGTTCTGATAGAAGTTTGAACCCCTGCTTATTTAGTCAAGAAAAAAATTCATTACAAAAAAACACAAAAATAAACCAGCCGGTTCTTTTAAATTTTCATTCATTTAGTTGCAAGCGTAGCAGCGCTCGTACCGAGTTCAGCTAGTAGCTATCAAAAAAAACTTCCAACGCCCAGACACCAGGAAAAGTTTGTTTTGATGGATTTATCGATATATGAAACAAGTGAGTTGCAAAAGACATGGCATGCTTTATCGACCAGTCAAAACCTAAAACTAGTGCAGTTTTGTGTTTCAGTTTTCTGTTACTGTTCAAGAAAACATGCAATACAATAAAACGAAATTCGATTGAAATGTTACCATTTCCTTCTATGATAGTAAATTACACCATATCTCTATTTCACTTGCAAAAAAAAATCACCTGGATTTATCATGAGATTTTTTATCCATGTTTGTTTCGGCATAAAAATTCAGAACTTAACGAATATTGTAAAATCTCTAACGATGTGACAACAGTATAGCATTTCGAAATTCACATTTTTTTTTCAGCTGCTTTGATGTTTGTTTCATTAATGTTTCAGTAGCAGTACAGTATGGCTGATAAATAGATCCGTTACCCTTATTGGAAAACAAGTAATTTAAAAATTACACATCACTACTTCTATTTATCATAAGTAATCGTGAGCAAATTTCTTGAAATTCCACTAGAAAAAGCTTATATTTTGACAAATAGACCAACTTCATCTGCCACTTGCAGATTTCGTCAGTGTCGAGTGTTTGATTGGGTTTAACAATAACCTTATATAAAAGTCTCATTACTATAATGGAGAAAATTGCCGCAACATTCCTGATAAGAACTCTAAATACTGTTAATTTTGTTTAATACGAAACAATTGTGATAATTTACCGTGAAAAGAAATGTTAGCTTAGGTCTTTCGGGACCATTATCTCGACTGTATAAACATGCTGTTTATCCAAAGAGCATTCGGAGAATATCCGGCATCAAAAGCACTTTAGAAAAACTTCATTCCAATAAAAAATGCTTCCTTTAACATTAGCATTAGCATTGATGTTTGCACGTCTCGTGGATGGAGCTACGATGAGGAATAATTTGCTAAAGAGATTGCATTTCTCAATGAAACGGTACCAGTTACCGATACGTTTTTTCACGCAATAATCTCCCCGAATACACTCCTCGATTGCTCTTCTGGCCACGTCCAAGCAACCGTTGGAGATAGGGAGAACTTGATATCCACCTGCGAACTCACGTAGCCTTCCGTAGATATACTAGGAAAAGGGAAATGAATAGTCGAAGAGAAGAGTTAATCAGAATGCTCGGTTTGGTGTACAGAAGCTTCCAAAATAGTTTCTCTAAAACTAACTGAATCGTGCTAGAAAGCTTGCACAATGATTTTAAGATTCTCTCAGACTTGTTCTGAGATGCTTAAATAATTGTTCAAACATTATTTCTGTGTGCCTGCTATGGTGGCTTTTATGGTAAAACTAGAATATTTTCGGAGTAGTATAGGAAGTAATTAACGATGCCCCAGTAGATTTTTTTTTAGTTTCTTCATTATCGAGATTTTCAGCTGGTTTACCGCCCGTCGTAAGGTCTGTGTCCGCAATAATCCGGACACCTCAAAACATGAATAAAACATAAATTTCGAATTATATTTCCGTCGTAGTTGTTTATTTCAGATTCATGGGTTTTAACAATTCGTGAAGACAAAACATAGTTATTCGGTATTTCCATAAAATTTTCGAACTTTGCGCTTAACTCCGTCCATTAGGGTTTGTACAGACTCTTCAGAAATCGTAGAAGCCGTCTTTGTCCAAATGTGCTGGAAGTGTTTGATGCTTGCTTCTTTTCAGAAAGCTTTCACTTCATCAGAGCCCAGTATCTCTCGATTGGTCGTAGCTCTGGGCAATTTGGCGGGTTTGAGGTTTTTGGTACAATGTTAACTTGATTTGCTTGGTACCACTCGAACACAGTTTTAGCATAGTGGCCAAATCGGGCCAAAACAAAGGTTTTTCTTTGTGACTTTTGATGAAGTGTAGCAATCGCTTCTGCAGACACTCTTTTTGATAGATCGTGCAAAATTGTTTGCCACACAAGGTATTTTTTGGGAAATTTCGATGCCTTCTTTGTTCTGTAATGCTCAGCTGTACCATTTCTGGCCATAGCAGAATAAAAAGCCAGCCCTGGAAGCTGCTTGAAATCCTCCAGGACATAAGTTTCATCGTTCATAACAACGCATGAAAATTTCGTCAAATATTCGCAGTACAAACGTTGAGCCCGTGATTTTGCTGCCAAGTTCTGTTTGTCGTTGCGATTTGGAACTGTTTTTTTTTTATACGACTTAAGTCCCCGTTGTTTTGATTTTTGGACAAAACCAGGCGACATCCCTATTTTACGAGCCACCGTTCGAATGGAGAGATTTGGGTTTTTCGTTAATATCCTTTTCACCTTTCGGTCCATGACAGGATTAGCGCATCCAATGTTTGTCACTTCTCGGTTTCCTCCAATGTCCTATGTTTTGTCACTTCTCGGTTTTCTCTCCACCGTCAAACGTTCTGAAAATGATTTGAGCACATCGTGAACAGTGGATTCAGGCAAATCCAATGTTTTTGCAAGGTCCCGTATTGACAAGTCAGGATTTGCCGTACGCCCGTACAAAATTGGCTCGCGCATTTGTTTTCCTTTCGTCGCCATCTTGCATACTAAACATGAAATGTAAACATCAATCATAGTCTTTTTCATAATAGACACTCAGCTATACCACAGTGAAATTTTTCATTCCTACGTGCAATATTTCAAAAGTTACAATGATTTGAAAGTGTCCGGATTAATGTGGATACAGACCTTAGTCACTCAAATACCTTTTGGATATTTTCGTTACTTGTCCGGGGGTGAAATTCAAACCCGTGACTTTGGGGTATGGGTGCTAAACAGGCCGAAGACAAATGATTAACTTTGGTTTTTGTTTAACTTTTTGATTATAACCAATGAAAGCAAGCGTGACGGCACGGGCTCTTTAAAACACTACCAAAAAAGTAATACACAAAAGATGATAATTAATAAAATAATAAAATAAATAAAAAAAAAAAAAAAAAATTAAAAATATTATGTATAAAACAAAATATAAATGCAGAATTTATCTGCTCCGTGATATATCGGCGCTGTCTCTCTCCTCTCTTTTTTCCACACATCTATAATATCCCCCGATATATTCTCAAAATTTTTTTTCTTTTATATGGGGCATCCACCAAAGATCTCCCAAAAACTTCCACAAAAAGTTTTAAAAGTTTTTTTAGAAATGTATAACAAGCTATCAGAGTGGTTATGGGCTGTTGTCAAACTGATTCCTCGATAATTCTAGAGTTGATATCAGACTAACTATTTTCTTCGCTCATCAAAAATGCCCGCTTCATCTTCATTACCCGCTTTCTTAAAAGAGAATAACGTTTGCATTTAAAAAAATGGACTTTTTTAGGATGATGAATTATACAAAAGCTAAGACAGATATTTGCTCTTGATAAATTTCGCATGGAAGGTAATTATTTGAGCTTACTCTCAAAAAAAATTCTACGCCCTTGTGAGCGGCCTTCCGGAAGTAAATCGGAACATTCGGCGTACGAAAACATGCGTGTAGGCATGTTTTTGAGTTCTTTTTATTCGTTTTATTTATCAATTCCTCCTCAGTTTTCACGACAAAATTGTTGGAGTAGATCTTACGCTTCAGGTTGACCCAGAAATTCTCGATGGGACGCAGCTGGGGGACGTTGGGTGGGTTCGCCGACTTGGGTACCACATCGATATTCAGCCGCTCCATCTCCTCCAACGATCGCTTCGAGTAGTTGGCCGACGCCAGATCCGGCCAGAACACCGCATCTTCGCTTTTATGGTATTTCGTGATGAACGACGCAACTTCCGGCAGGCAAGTCGTACTATAAATTTCCCCGTTCACGGCCAGTCCGGAGCGAAAGAAGAGCGGCTTTGACATCCCCTTCTCGCTGATTGTCAGCCACAGCAGCATCTTTTTGGGGAATTTGCTGTGTGAAATGAACTTCACCTCGGAGCTCACTTCCTTCGTGGGGGAAGTGGAATACGAAGTGCCCTGCCAGTCGTTGCCATCCAGGATGAGATAGGTCTCGTCGTCTATCACCACCGCCACGTTGCGATTTGCCGGGAAAATCGAGCTGACCATCTTATTCAGCCGCTGCCACTGCGTCATTGCCTGCAGCTCCGAAACAAGTGGACGGACTTCCGCTTCTTGACATGTAGGTTCATGTTTGCCAGATACTTTTTCGCTGTTTGGCCGGTTGACCTCCCGGCCAAGCGCACGCAGCGATGTAGCCACTTTTCCCTCGGTCTTCCTCTTCAGCATCCTTTGGAGCTGCTTGTCGCTCTGGGTCGTCGGCCGTCCGGAACCGGGCTTTCTTTCGATGCTCTGATTGTTGTCCAATAGTGCCAAGATGTTGTAGATGCCAGAACGGGCGTATCCGGCGTCCACAATGAGCCGCACGATGTCCATTTTCGACGCGGCGGGGTTCCGTTCTTTTGAACGCGCACACTTCAGAACGGAGTTGCTTCACTGTTTTTGCCATCACGGTTAGAATTCGGATGATAGAGCTGTCAAATTTTTTCTGCTGACTCATGGGTTACTATGATTGATGCTGCATGGGTAGTTTCGTAAGTGCAGGTGAAGGCAAATCCATCAAAAATCGTCAATTTTTGTCCATATAAAAACAGTGTATATTTTTCCTTCTTTCTAAAACCTATATTAAAACATTCAATATATAAGTAAAATGGGACCCACCCAACCAACACACAGACGCAGACCCCACCCAATTTTTAATTTCATAATTCAACCAGGGTCTTCTTTATGTATTTTTTCAACAAATAAAAAATATATTTTACAAAACACTATAACAGAACACACCACCCAAAATAAAACGAAAAATGTTAACATAAATATTAATCTCAAAACACAGGTGTGACGTGCGATCAATGTCTAACCGACAACCATGGAAAATATAATCACATCGATAGAAGGAAATTATTTCTGCAGATTTATAAAATGAAACGGCCTTACAAAAATGATTGCCTTACGTATGACTGTAATACATAAATGCGATCACCAGAAACTGCTGTTTTTCACTTGAGAGTTTTAAAACGATGGCTGCACCGGAAGTTGAATTTCGACGGGTTTTTTATTCGGATTTTTTCTTCTAGATATTTGAATTGTACTTACATTATTTTAGTTAAAAACTATTTAACTCAAAATCTCCTCTCAGTTCCTAAATAATAACTTTATTTCTGGAAACAAAATGTGAAGATGAAAAATTTGTTTCTTATTTTACCATGGCCTACTTATCATTCTTATGCATAATGGTTCTTGTGCACATAAAATTAATAAAACTGGTATTCGTTTGGTCAATTTGAGCATTCCGTCAGGTGTCAAAGCTTGCCTTTCAAAAGAACATGGAAACAATGTTGTTGTCTCATATTTGCTCCATTTCAGCAAGCTTGTATTAAGAATAACTGATGCGTTGGATGATTGATTCAACATTTCTGCCATCCAAAACCGCGTGTAGGAGACACAAGTCGACCAATTGCGGTCAAAATTTTAATTTTGTGTCACAAATCCCACCCGAATGTTCTGCCTTAAAAAAACTTTGAACTCGCTGAGCACTCCCACCCTCTTCCTTTCAGGACAAAAAGAAAAGTTGAAACAGATTCAGAAAATGTTATTACTTTTAAAAAAAATCTCCCATTACACGGCAACCATCCAGCACGAACGCATTGTGCTATGCAACGGAAATGACTAAATTACTGCTCATAGCAATGGTTTCCTCCTGCCGGATCCAGACCTTCTGAATACATACCTACACGGACTTCTTCCCAACACCAGCCAGTTGCACTGCACCGATGGTGTACAAGTTAAACGCCTATTCAATTCGTGCCCACTCCTGGCTGAAAGGCGGCTCTTGCTTCTCGTAATTCCCATCCCACGCATCGACCATACTCTGCTTCGGTCTGCACGTGTCTATCGGATCAGATTTTCGACACATCCAGGGCCTTACTTAACAGCAGCAGAGACCAGCTAGCCAGCGTGCGGATCTTCTCAGCCTGGCACATAATCAACTGAACTTAGCAAAGTTAATGAAAAGAGAATTTCCTCAAGTTTTTCTTTCCTACTACGACTTCGCAACGGGACCGGGAGCGGGAAGGTCGACCGCGAAGGGGCCGTCCGTTGCTGGAAAATTCCCTCCTAACCGCGTGTATCGTCGTCGGCCTCCGAGTGGAGGCAAGACAGGAGGAAACTGGATCACCTTCCTCATATTTCTCGTCGTCCTCAAAACCAGTCTGCGTGGGTGTGAGTGTCTAGGATCGTGCTGAATCCCTCCTAAGGATGCCTGGTATCGCTTGAATAATAATGCACGCAAAAGAGAAACAGCTTTCACGTGATTAGGCACGTTTATGACTCTCTTTTTCTTTTTCGAACCGACTGCTGCTCGGCCTGACTTTTCCATTGGTCTCAGCACATTCTGCTTCTGCCATCCTCATGCATAAAGGGTTGCCATGAAAAGGAGTAGCGGATTTGGGGTATGCTGTCGGGGAGGCTATTCATGGCCGATTGTTTTGTTTCTGATGAGTTTATTCTTCCATTCCAGCAGGGTTGGACACAGAAAACAACGAAGCTTTATTAGCAATGCATAATGATTATTGATTGTTTAGGTTGTTCTTGTGAGTTGAAATTAAGTACAACCCTGCCGTTACCCATTCGGTACGCAAGCTTTACTCTGTTTTCTTCAATTTTTTCGTTGATAAATTCATCAGAATCAGATCCGAACCATTGTTTTTCAGTCCCAAACATATTACGTTCGTGTGAAACAGAGGCCTTCCAAATCTTTCCTTGGTTTGGAAAGGTGCCAGTGGCACATTGCTGCCAGTATTGAAAATTGGGTTCGCTACACCTTTTAGCGGCATGAATGTTTCGTTCGTGCTTTCATTTCCCGAAAGTATCGTTGACTGTGTTGACTCACTAGCCAGCCAAAAGCATTAAAGTGATTATGACGATGTGCTTTTCCTCTGTTGGTCCGGAGCTCATTTCGTTCGTTTTCATTTTCGGCTGTTTGGGTTGGTTCTGACTACTGGGGCTTCACCATAGGATGTGAATCATGTGTAGCGTTATTACATAACCAGAGCTGAGAGTGGAAAGCAAGATTCCAGAAAACGACGTCAGAGTTTTGAATTTCATATCCTTCTCATTTCTGGCTTTTGAGTGAGCCCGTTCTCAAATGACAAGCGTTATCCAGTACGCGCCTCTCTTATACTGTCAACGGCTTCCCCACGCACTTTCAGCTATTGAGTAACTGTACCTTATGCGTTGATACAAGGGAATGGTTTAGCTGTCAAATCCTATACATGATCCACACATTTAGAAAACATCATATAAAATTGAATCTTTTTAGATGACGATGATGATTATGTAATACTACCATCTATTATAGCAAGGTATCTTTCCATAGCAGAGGAATAATCTGAAAAATCGTATTGTTGTTTGTGATCATCAAGCTCCTGTATGAAGGGCTAAAAACGTTTGTGCGGGCCCGTAAGCAGAGCCACTTACGCAAAAGCCTAAAATATAGGGATGAGAATCTCCTTCCGAAAGCAAGTTCACACTCAGAGCACTAGAATCGAGCCCTCGATTGAAAGAATAAACCCAATAGATGGGGTCAAAGAGCCCGCCCTCGTTCCGCGAAATGTTAACAATAGGAAGGAGGCAGCCCCATGCTCCCTATCCAAATTGTTTCACTTGGGTGTCCTGATGGTCCCTTTCCCCGTTATGTTATTCAGTGTTTAGTATAATTTGTACACAAAAATAGAGATAACATAAAAACAAAAATGCGAAATTTCAAACTTGAATGATGTACACGGAATTACAAATTACACATTACACAAATTAAATTACTTGACCATGTAAAAAGCGGCTACAGTAAGTCAAAACGAGAACATATTATGCGTACTTACAAAATATATTTGACACCCACTGGATTGTAACTGAAAAAAAAAATGAGACATGTATTAATATTCTACTAGTCCTGGAAAAGCTGAAAACAGAATAGATCATTCCAAATATCTGAGATAAAATTTCAATAAAAGATATTATTTTACAAGACATATTGTAATAATTCTTCTTTATACCGTTCTACTTACATCTCAAGGATAGCAACTGGAATGATCGAAGAGTCCGGTTTGATGATTTCTGAAATAAATGGCTTAACTTACCATAATACCGCTGAACACAATATCTAAATATAATCGTACATTGCTTATAAGCACATGCCAGTCTTTAATGAATATAGTAGTTGAAGTTCAGAAGTGCAAATTAAATTAAATGTTGAGCTGAAATCCTTTAAAAGAAATCGAGTCTTTGATGCTTGTCATGTTGCTCCGGGCTCTTAAATGGTTTTGGAATGCAATTTCTTAGTTAAATTATAATGGCAAATAATATCATATAATTCACAGGTATGGGGATATATAATTTGATTTATAGGTACACGATTTTCAGTCACACAGACTTCGCTGTTGCCAAAATGACAGCATTGCCCAGGCAACGCCAACCAGCGTCTCCATGTTTCAGCTGGCAGTCTTTTGTGATCATATGACTCGTGGAGGCGTGAGGTAGGAACTTGCACAGAGAACAGACGTCCAGGCTCAAACGACCGCTTGTGATCATAAACGGAACTGTCAATTCAAATTAGTATGGAATGACTTATGGGGTGGCGCTAGTGTTTCAATTTTGACATAGGGACATTGACAGAGTCGTTCTGTTACGTCATCAATGTTGGTAAACAGAACGATGGTGAAAGGTTCAAATGGGATGAAAATGTGAATACTATTGGTGCACAATTCAGCAAGGAAATACTTTGGGAAAAACATTCCACAGGCCTCCCAAACATAATGATTTGTAAATGTGGAGCTTTAGCTTCCACGGGCTACCCGAGCAGGAACGAATAACTTGATAACTGCCCGAGCAGAACACAAAAGCATATGAATACCTAATTTTGATCTTGATAACTGGCCTTGGTATTTATGAGCTCAGATTAAGAGGTAAAATACCTAAGCGAAATACCTAAGAATTGCAAGCAAAATGTCTCTAGAACAACTAAACTTGATATTTCGGATACCTGGGTAAGTATCTGGTCACCTTAAAGGTATTATTTTGGTATTGTCTTACCTCAATTCGGTATTCGCATGACATTGTGGGAACAATTTGATGGTATTATCCTCAGGTATTTTACCTCTTAATCTGAGCTCATAAATACCAAGGCCAGTTATCAAGTTATTTGCTTCTGCTCGGGTGGCCTTAATTTTTAAGAGCTCAGGTTAAGAGGTAAAATACCTGAGGATAATACCATAAAATTGTTCCCGCAATGTAATGCAAATACCAAATTGAGGTAAGATAATACCATAATAATACCTATCAGGTATTCCCAGGTATCCGAAATAACAAGTTTTGTTTTTCGAGAGATTTCCCGAGCAGAACACAAAAGCATATGAATATCTAATGTTGATCTTGATAACTGGCCTTGGTATTAAAGAGCTCAGATTAAGAGGTAAAATACCTAAGCAAAATACCTAAGAATTGCAAGCAAAATATCTCTCGAATAACTAAACTTGATATTTTGGATACCTGGATAAGTATCTGGTCACCTTAGAGGTATTATTTTGGTATTGTCTTACCTCAATTTAGTATTCGCATGACATTGTGGGAACAATTTTATGGTATTATCCTCAGGTAGTTTACCTCTTAATCTGAGCTCTTAAATACCAAGGCCAGTTATCAAGTTATTCGCTTCTACTCGGGTTTGCTTGCAATTCTTAGGTATTGTGTTAAGGTATTTTACCTCTTAATCTGAGCTCTTTAATACCAAGGCCAGTTATCAAGATAAAAATTAGGTATTCATATGTTGTTGTCTCCTGCTCGGGTACCAATATATTTGGAACTGGTGGGTACCTACCAAAGCGTCCGTTCGTGTTGACCGTCATAGAAGTAAGAGGACGAGCCGAGTTTGTTGCTAGCCTACTTCGATGCTTTCGGGAGCTTGTGGCAGAGGGTGGCTGTCACATGATGCGGGTTACAACCCACAGGGCAGTGAGCGACTAACATCTCTTATCGAGGGATATCGATAGCCCACAGTAAGTTAATTACGCAAACATTTGAGAAAAGAGCAATTAACCCTCTAACGCTGTTCCACGCATGAATTGCCTTGTGGTTCCGGCGAAGGTTCCGGTGAGGATTCCGATGAGCTGGAGCTTGATTGGGAAACAGCATAGCAAGAATTTGCCAACAGATAACGCAATAAAATGCGATTCTCTAGAAGATGATGTAGACTTCCAAAAGTGGATGGGAACAACTTCACATGCAGATACATCAAACTTGGTTGATGTTCAAACGGATGAAAAAGATGTTCATTATGATACGTCGGTTGAAAATATGCCTCCAGAATCAGCAGGCCCAAGTGATATTGCCAGATCTGTTTTTTTACATGGGTGCCGGATGATAGATCGAAAATTGATCTGCACGGTGAACGCTTCTTACCCAAGGGAACAGTAATATATTTTTACCACTTTTTTCGCAGGCCATCTTTCTTTATTCGTGGAAACCAAGGGCAATAGAACTTAAATTTGTTAAACGTGAGGTTTGTATACAACTTCCTAACTTTTTTCAACTTTACGGTAGGTCCATTTCTGCTAGTTTTTCCCATGAAATAGAAATGACATTGCGAAAAATAACTCTTTCCATGGGTGGATTGCTTTCACCGTGATGGCAGTAACTAGTATGGAATGTCGCTGCTCTATGGCCCCACTATATTAGCATACACATGATTTTTTGCTATTTTCGTATGAGCCAATTCGTCTGTTCTCTGTGGAACTTGTGAGGACCAGAGATCGGTTGCACCCTCCTTCAAAGTTGTCAACTCGGCATTTAAAGCCCATAAAATTGAATCTCTTTAGACTTCCTTCCGCTGATCATTGACGTGACGCCAAAAGCTTTTAGAGTTGGACTTAAGGATTTTTTGCTTCCACGTTACACGATTTTGTAGAATGCGTGCGATATTTGCTGTGTCGTCTCAGAGCTGCCTGCTTCACTCTTTTGAGGCGCTTGAGAGCCAAATTCGACCAAGCTGGTTTAGTTGATTCAAGTTTCATCCTCACTGGAACAAACTGGATCAATGGCATACAGCAGTACATCAGACTTTGTCGATGCCACGAGGTTTACGTCAGAAACATCGAGAATCTCGTCCCAGTCAACAAGTCCCAACAAATCGTTCATTTCAGTGAAATCAGCCTTACTGAAATCGTAGAACACTTTCAGAGGAATCACGAAAGCGACCCAATTGATTTACCGCAAGTTGCAAAACTAATGGTGGATGATGCCGACAGATTTTAACTAGCGGTGCTGGTGCTTCAATAACTGTGCAATCCTTACACAAATAGTCACTTACAAAGCACAGATCAAGCATGCGATTATTCTCGTTTTGAACGCCAGTCAGCTGCCTGAGTTGAGCGGTACTATACGCATCAAGCAGTTCTCGTGATGTCATGCCAATCGTAGATCGAGAAACGATAGGAAAGTAGTGCCCAAGAGAATTTTGCTGCCAAAAAATCGTGTCCAAGTTGAAATCGCCGAGAATGATCACCTTGGTCCCTTGGATTCAACTGCGAAACGACCCAGTCCAGACACATTTTTTATCAGAGTTGCGTCATTTACTCGGTAGGGAGGAAAGTAAATCACGCAATCGTAGAAAGAAGCATCATCGGTAGCCAATGCAACCCATATTTGCTACGCCGATGAGCTGATGTAGGATTGACCGAACGGGATTTGAATCTAAAGGGCGAACACGAAATTATTGCGACACATTCAACAGGGCATAACTTTTTTACCATTGGGTAAAAATCAACCAAATTTTGCACACTTTCTCATTGATGTGTATTGTTTACATGCTGTCAAATTCGAAGTCGTGTTTTTCGATTCAACGAAAATGGAGGTGAACCAACGCGAGTCGAGAGAACAAATTCTTTCCAAATACCTGGAATTTCCTGACCTGTCGCACCGGCAGTTGGGAAAAATGTTGAACATTCACCATTCAACCGTCTTCAGAGTGTTGAAGCGGTTCCAGGAGCGGTTGACGTTGGACCACGGCAAAGGAGCTGGAAGAAAACCGGGACCGGAGAACAAAAAGACGGAGGGAAAGGTGAAGCGGATGATTAAAGCAAATCCCTACGTCTCAAGCCGTGATTTGGCTAAAAAGATCGGCATGTCGCAGAGCTACGTCCAGAATGCAAAGAAGAGAGCTGGACTACATACATACAAGGTACAGAACTTCCCAAACCGCGATGAGCGGCAACAATCGACGGCTAAAACTCGGGCACGGAAGCTCTACGAGAAGATGCTGACAAAATATGGCTGCTGTGTGATGGACGACGAAACGTATATAAAAGCCGATTTTAAGCAAATTCCGGGGTTGGAGTTTTTCACCGGCAAGAGCAAGTTCTATGTGGACGACAAATTTAAGAAGAAGAAAATGTCGAAGTTCGCCTCCAAATATCTCATTTGGCAGGCCATCTGCTCTTGCGGACTGAGGAGTGAGCCTTTCGTGACAAAGGGCACAGTAAATGGCGAGATCTACAAATCTGAGTGCCTCGAGAAGCGCATTTTGCCGTTCTTGCAGCAGCACGACATAGCTCCGCTATTCTGGCCAGATTTGGCATCATGCCACTATTCTAAAAGTGTCCTGGAGTGGTATGAGGCCAATTCTGTCCATTTTGTTCCAAAGGACATGAATCCGCCAAACTGTCCAGGGAGCTGCGCCCGGTGGAGCAGTACTGGGCAATGATGAAGCGGGAACTTCGGAAGAGCAAGAAGACAGTCAAAGACGAGAAGGACATGTTAAGAAAATGGAAAAAAAAACTGAGAAACTGGTACCGGATGATACTGTAAAGACTGATGGAGGGCATCAAGCGAAAATACACTCAAGGCTCCATCGATTAACTTTTCTTTTGATTTTTGAAGTAAATATATGTATAAAACTACCCTAAAATTTTGGTTTGATTCTAAACATTATAAGAAAATTGGCATGACATTTTCGGTGTCGCAATAATTTCGTGTTCGCCCTTTATAATTAACAGCTAGCAGAACACCACCACCGATACTCTTGTTGCTGTTAGAAGGTGACCGATCTTGTCGATAAACGGTGTAGGAATCGTCAAAGAGTTGATTCGTTGTAGTATTCCCGTTAAGGCAGGTCTCGATGAGCGCGTAAATGTCATAACAACCATCACTAAGGGCCAATTGTTACTCGGCGAGAAAACTGTTGGTCTCACCAACATTTTTGTAGTACACTAGGACACTCGAAGTAGCAGCTGCAGCTTGTTTGGTCCTCGGGGGGCAGTCATGGGAATTACAGTTCCCGGCGTAACGGTTTGTCTCGTTATCTCAGATGGATGTGCGCCCGATTGATCAGCCGCAGAGCGAGGCTGATGGTTGTGGCTAGAATGAGTGGTTTCGATTAGACTCTGGACATTCGTAGACATAAAGGAATACTCGCCGGGTAGAGGTTGCTGGAAGACCCTTCACCACATTCGACCACAGGACCAGGACGACTATGTAGAACGACGGCAGCATGTGGCAGGACTGGGTTGAAAGAATCAGGGTTTCTAAAGGGCTTTCTACGGCGCGTCCTGGTGTCCGGAGCGGCTGACAGTGTGATCTGGGTGTCTCGTAGCGATTGGTCGAAACTTTATCATTACTGTCCAGTTGTGTATCTAGATGCGAATTCGCAAGGGCATCAGGTATGGATTGACTTTGTAGAGCATCGCTGCAAACGAGGTGGAATTCAGGATTTGGATTTTCAATAATAACATGGTGCTTGCCTGAGCAAGCAGAGTGGATGACCGTCTCATCAATACCGATCACAGGAACGGAACGACTACGATGGCCGGAACAATCAGCAAAGCTAGAAAATCAGCTGTGCTCGACTGGGACGGGTGGCCTAGGGACATCCATCGTGCTTTTTGTCGTGCGTTCCGTTGTTGAAAAATATCGATAAGAGGCACTCAGTGCTGTAAACGAACTACTGTGTGGGCTTTCGAGTACATCGCTGCAAACGGGGTGGAATTTAGCGTTTGAATGTCCGAGATTAACTAATGCGATGGAGTCACTAAGGAATCCATTACTAACGTTCCTGTGTCTGTTCGGGGAACTTTTGCCTGTTTCCAAAAATCCCGTTCAGATTGATGGTTCTCAAATTCTCGGAAAAAGATTCCTTTCGGCCATATGGAAGGATCCAACGCAATATCCTTAATCTTTAACAACTCCAACTTTGAAAGAGCCATTACCGGCGCAGCTACAAAGCAATACCATACTGGAGGTGACTGGGTTCGATTCCCGGTCTGGTCTTGAATTTTTCGTTAGGGAAAATTGCTCGCCTCCCTGGACATATATGGTATGAGTGTACTTGCTACACAATCATACTAATGCAGAAATGGTACCTGGCATCGAAAGCTCTCAATTAATAACTGTGGAAGTGCATCTTGAACACAAAGTTGAGAGCAAGCAATAAGCGAAATGTGAAAGCAATAAACTGAAAATGCTAAAAAAAAATTATCTTAAGGGGTGAATTGAAAAGATGTTTAAAATATTCTTCGACGAGAATTAAGTATAAACGTTGATTAAAGAAATCAAAAGGCAGTCCTGTTTTTCAGTATGAGAAGGTAAAAGTGCATTTTGAGATCAAACTCAGAAAGTTCATTCCTGACGTATAAACTAATTTTGTGTTTTATTCCACTCATCAAATTCTGCACAGTAGCCTAACTACATTCCTCCGTCGCAGGATTCAAAAGAATCCTGCAAAAGCAACAGGTTGTTCAGAACATGGTTCAGAACCAGTTCAAAAGCATTTAGAAAACTCAATGCTTTTGAACTGGTTCTGAACCATGTTCTGAACAACCTCTTCCTTTTGCAGGATTCTCTTGACAATTGCCCAATAACGCTCAATTGGGTGGAGCTGCGGGCAATTTGGTGGGTTGGTGTCCTTTTCCACGTAATCGATATGGTTTTTCTGCAATCATGCAATCGTCGAACGAGCAAAGTGGGCAGATGCCAAATCCGGCCAGAACAGTGGTGGAGATGTGCTTCTGTAGGCACTCTTTCCGGTATACTTCGGCGTCGATAGTCCCTTACGTGAAAAAACTGGATGAACGTAAACCACAACTGCAAATCGCCTGCCAACAAACACTTTTTGTTCCAACTTCTCATCCTGAACGAACTTCTCCGAGTCACACACATCCTTTTTAATGACCTTCGTGTAATATTGCGGACCAGAAAGAGTTTTTGAACCTTCATTAACGTAAGTTTCGTCATCCAATAATATGCACTGGTCTTCTTCCTCCAACTTTTTTATTTAATTTTTTGGGGGTGGTTTTTTTTTTTTTTTTTTTTATTTTGTGGTGCCGTCTTCTTTTTTTTTGTTGTTTTCCCCTCCACAATCCCAACCCCTTTTTTTCTACACACCCCGAAAAAAAAGTTTTTTTTTTTTTTAAAAAATTTTGTTTTTGGATTTTAATTTTTTTTGTCGAAAATTATTACTTATTTTGCTAGTCCATTTTTTTAGAGTCTCATCATGTGAAATTCTATGTAATTCAATAACGTTTACGTTATTAAAAATGGACTTTTTCGGATGGTGATAAAAAAAGCTAAGGAAGATAATTGCTTATGATAAATTTCCCATGGAAGGTATTTATTTAAGCTCACTTGCAAAAATTCTTCGCGCTTGCGAGCGGCCTTCCGGCAGTTTACCGGAACATTCGCCATGGCGGACAAAAACATGCATGTAGGCATGTTTTTGAGTTCTTTCTTTGGTTTATTTATCAATTCCTCCTCAGTTTTCGCGACAAAATTGTTGGAGTAGATCTTACGCTTCAGGTTGGTATAGAAATTCTCGATGGGACGCAGCTGGGGGACGTTGGTCAGGTTCGCCAACATGGGTACCACATCGATATTCAGCCGCTCCATCTCCTCCAACGTTCGCTTCCAGTAGTTGGCTGACGCCAGATCCAGCCAGAACACCGCGTCTTCGCCATTATGGTATTTCTTGATGAACGACGCAAATTCCGGTAGGCATTTCGTACTATAAATTTCCCCGTTCATGGCCAGTCCGGAGCGAAAAAAGAGCGGCTTTGGCATCCCTTTCTCGCTGATTGTTAGCCACCGCAGCACCTTTTTGGGGAACTTGGTGTGTGAAATGAACTTCACCCCGGAGCTCACTTCCTTCGTGGGGGAAGTAAAATATGAAGTGCCCTGATAGTCCTTGCCATCCAGGGTGAGATAGGTCTCGTCGTCCATCGCCACCTCCACGTCGCGATTCACCGGGTAAATCGAGTTGACCATCTTATTCAGCCGCTGCCACTGCGTCATTGCCTGTAGCTCCGAAACCAGTGGACGCGACTTCCGCTTCCTGACATGTATGTTCATGTTTGCCGGGTACTTTTTCAATGTTTGGCTGGTTGAACCGACCTCCCGGCTAAGCGCACGCAGCGATGTAGCCACTTTTCCCTCGGTCTTTCTCTTCAGCATCCTTTGGAGCTTCTTGTCGCTCAGGGTCGTCGGCCGTCCGGAACCGGGCTTTCTTTCGATACTCTGATTGTTGTCTTATAGTGCCAAGCTGTTGTAGATGCCGGAGCGGGCGTAACCGGCGTCCACAAAGTGCCCCACGATGTCCGTTTTTGATTCGGCGAGGTACAGTTCTTTGAACGCGCACACTTCTGAACGGAGTTATTTCACTGTTTTTACCATCACGGTTAGAGTTCGACTGATAGAGCTGTCAAATTTTGTCTGCTGACTCGTGGGTTACTATGATTGATGCTACATGGGTAATTTCGTCAGTGCGGGTGAAGGTACATCCATTAAAAATCGGCAATTTTTGTCAATTTTTATTAAATGCGTACGTTAGTGCACTGTACTAAAGGGTGTTCCGATCAAAATTTGGTCAAACAGTAATGTGTGTGACTCGATCAAAGTTTTTATTAATAAGTCAAATTCTTTTTCTTTTTCAAGTTCAGTTAATACAAAATACAAGAGAAATATTCTGTTAAGCTTCTTTTTTATCGAATGCCAATGGCTGGGTCTTTCGTTTAACACTTGCCGTAGGGTTTTGTACAGTCTCCTTGTCCACTTTATTCGCCGTAGAACGCCCGTTTGCCTTAAACTGTTTCTCGCTCACAACAGCGTTTTGAGTCTTCTTAAGGTTCCGCTTGACGATGGCCCAATATTGTTCGACTGGGCGGAGCTCTGACGTCTTGTCCTTGAGCACCACTTGAACGTTGTTGGCAGCACACCACTCCATGGCCTTTTTTCCGTAATGGCAAGATGCCAAATCCGGCCAAAATAGTTGAATTTTTTTGTATGCACTCGCTCAGATAAATTTCCTGGTTGACGGCTCCGGTTGCAATGTAAACGTTGCTCTTCAAGCCACATGTACAGATGGCCTGCCACACCAGATATTTCTTCGCGAACTTAGATAGTTTAATGTGCTTGAAAATATCTGTCACCTTTCCCTGTCCGGTTTCCGTATGAAATTCCTGCCCAGGAAGCTGTTCAAAGTCTGCCTTGACGTAAGTTTCATCGTCCTGTAACACGCAATCAAACTTCGTCATCATCGTTGTGTACAACTTTCGCGAGCGTACTTTGGAAGACGTGTTTTGTTTATCGTCGCGATTTGGAGTCACCACTTTCTTTTAAGTTGACAGTCCAGCTCGTTTTTAGCTCCATCCACTGTTGAAGGCGCCACTCCCAGCTTTTTTTGCGACATCTCGGACGGAGAGGTTGGGGTTCCACTCGACACAGCGGGTAACTCTTTTTGTCGTCGCTGTGGCCTCCGGCTTTCGATTTCCCCCGATCCAGCTTTCCTGGCTGTCGACAAACGTTCACCGAACACTTTTAATACGTTGGTAACAGTTGATTTAGCCACATTCAACAATTTCGCCAAATTGGCGTGAGAGTAGTTTGGATTTCCCGCCATGTACGTGCAAAATTTCGATCCGTTGCTTCTCTTCCTTCGACGACATTTTGATAACTGAAATGCTAATTTCAAAATCAAAATAGAGGCATGATGCTACACGCACACATCTTCAAAATGAGAGGTGTGCAAAAAATGTTTAATGCACGATGAAAGGAAATGCGTCAAGCTTAAGTCGACCAAATTTTGATCGAAACACCCCTTAGGGTGGCAGCCTCATAACCATTTTCAGAACTTCGCTCTGAATCTTTTAAAGTGTTTTTTTTTTTTCAAGTAGCACAGCAACAAGACCTTAGTGGTTCATGTAAAGCATGGATGGTCTAAAAATTTGTTTGAATATTGAAGTTTGTTTTTCAAACAAAGCTTGGATTTTCTGTTCATAATAGTTTAAAAAATCACTTAGATACCATTCTGCCCATTGTGCATTCAAAAGCGATAGATGCATTCAATAGCGACGACAGAAGCATCCCGTTATACCGCATTTTCTTCAATATTTCTCAAACGCGATGAATTAACTTGACATGTACGAAACAAATAAGATGGGTTGTACTAGAAAAATCAGAACTCATTGGTATATCATGATTCAAATGTTCTTGTAATGTTCTATCAAATCTCTATATAACTATCAATGTTACTTGAGAAGGAGCTAGTCTTTTGATATATTAAAATTTGCAGTGTTTCTTAACAATTCATTGAAAATAAAACAATGGTCAAAACAGCCAAAAGTTACACGGTTAACCTATAGTAGGTTCCGGAGGCCTAAAAAAAGTTGGCAATTTATGGATTCAAAGGAAACTAGTCTTGTGACACATAATTTTTTTTCAGAATTTCACAGGAAAATCATGTGACATAAAGACAATCGACAAAATATGCGTATGATTAATACATAGCAGGTTCTAGGAGCACCATTTAAGTGGTCAATTTATGATTCTAGTTGCTTTCAGAATCAACATGTTGAACTTTGAACGTTATTGAGTCGGGCTTTCTTCTCACTCAATCCGAGTTTTCGGCCCTCTTCTGGTGAAATCAATGACCTCCAATCACTCTTCAAGACAGTTTTGCTATGCGGATCTGACCCTTAGCACATAACTGACCACGAACTCGACTTCATCTTGCAGCTACAGTGCTGCTTTTGAGCCTTGCCCTGCGCACAAACCAGATCCTGAGTGCAGGAACACAGTTGTCAGTGTTGATACAATCATGGAAGCTAAATATTTAAATGAATGCATTATCATTTTCACTTCCCAGCACCGAAAAATAGGTCAGCTGGAGGTTAAACATAACGATTGCGGTTGCCACCAGCCACCATTTGCAACGGCGATATTTCTTTCTCGGCCTGGTCGGACTCCTCCGTCTTCCCGAGTGTATGGAGCTGAGGCGGTTCGAAAGATCGGCTGCAGCATCATTCCCGTGCAATTTGGGTGGCGTATAGCAAGGCGAGGATGATGATGATGATGATGATGATGATGATGATGTGGTGCTGGAATGGTATTTCACATCGCCTTGCTGCACAACTTCGAGAGGAAAATTTTCGAAAAAGCACAAGAAGACGGGAGTTTGGCCTCAAGCAGTGAGAGTGTGTCGAACACTGAACCAGGTACTTCTACAGTACCGGGAAAATGTATAGTTTCGGGTGTGATTGGATGAGTCTACGTAAAACTGCTTAAGTTAAGCTCTGTTTGAAGGTTTTAAACTTGAATTCGGATGAAATCAGCTCTATAGATGGTGCAAGATTTTGTCCGACACTGTAGCTCATTTTAAATACTCTTCCTTGACATCTTATGAGACTCGATTGATGCATGTTGTTCGGTCGTGTTTGTTATGCAAGTATTCGCTGAAAAATGGTGTTATTTGGAGGTGAACATGCAAACAAATAGTGAATCCGATGTTTTCAACACACTGTTCGAACCCCTGTTTGTTTTTCGATTGTCATTCTATGTTTCTGTTGATCTAGATCGTATTCCAACGTACATAAGGCATTTATGTTTGATGCAGCTAGATTTTCACAAGTTTTAAGCACCGGCAACAGAACAATAACTCTTGTCTGTAATAAAAATCAACTCCCTAACCAATTGAACGATAAATGTTTAATCCAAGACTGTCCGTTTCTTTCCAGGAGGCATATCGGAGGTGGGGTTGTACCATTTTACTGCCATACTTTGCGACGACGGAGGAGGTAGCGGACATGAGTAGTAGCATGAGCAGCAGTAGTAGAGACAGCAGCAGTGGAAGTGGAAGTTCCTCCCGGGGAAGCAGTTCCAGCACCAGCAACAAAAGTGTTAACAATAAAACCGGAAACGACGGTGATCGAAGGGCGACCCAAGGTAAATCGAACGCCAACTACCGTGGGGACGCACCAACCAAGCAGACTGAACCGAATTTGAACGATGCGAGTAAGCAACAACTAGCAGCAAAAAATATATCAATCACTCCGAAAAGGTAGGTGGCCCAGTCTTCTCATAGGCGGTTTTATACAGTTCGGTTTTATGGGATACTAAGAATGAGGTAGCAACAAGGCGTTCTTTAAAATTTTGGGTCATCATTCTAATCAGCATGCTTTCGTTGCTATCCGAACAGTTGAGGTACTATTTACCTACTTGCCATTTGTTTTAGGGAAAATGAAAACAGAATAAGTTAAGGGTTTAATATTATTCATCTGATTTCAATTCTGGGTAGGATGAATGGTTTAAAAAATAATATTAATTTGTTTGGTGCAAATTTTGATCTTTCGTTGATTTATTGATAATTTATTCGTGTTTAATTTTTAGTTATTGAGCATGAGCATGAGCATATTGATCACCCGTGGTTTGCTACTTCGTTATTGATCGAGACCAGCTGAAATTGCACAGAGAACCAACAGAATGTCACCTGGGAGTAGTGAATCATTCTCAATGTGCAATTCCTGGTGGTCTCAGTTTTTGGATCAATACCGACGCTGGCCACGCCCGTGTAGATCAATTAGGGAAGGGCAGGAATGTTAGTTGGATACTTGTTGCTGCAAGAGGCCGTATATACTACTGCACCCCCACAAGTATCTCAGGGAAGGAGTTTGTTAGAGGGAAAGGGTTTGTTCGTAGGTCCATCTTGGTAAATGGTGATTATAAGTCCGTTTTTTAATTGTTTAGTCGTTTTCGATTTACTCTCCTATCAGCCGGCTGACTAGAGATGTGGAATGAACTTATTTAGGTTTGAATGCTGATTTAAACCAACAGTAACGATGCTATTGGGGACACGCGTGTGGTTTGTTTCAATGTAAAACACATATATTAGTTCACTTTGTTTGCGCTGTCTGTGGAATGCACGCTGCATGCAAGCAGAAAACTGGTGGGCCGGATCTTGGGATACGTGACATCGACTAAGTCGCACCTGCAAACAGTGGCCCCCCATCAAACCTCCGAGAATGAAAATTTCTCCAAGCCTAAATTCGGGAAAAGATGTCACACGAATGTCCAAAATAATTAACAGTCTCATACCCGCAAGCTCTGAATGTCAACAGAATGTGGGGTTTGTTCGAGTTTTGAGCCTTTATGCGATCGACATGATAAACGGGTGGTTGGATATTTCAAGTATCACGGTGTGAAAAAGGATAGAACATAAGATAAATGATACTTATCGCCATTTGCTCCTACTTCGCCGGGGGCATGTCCAATATCTATTTTTCCGGAAGGGCAATGCAGGGCCGGAATTATCATTACTGTATTCTAGTGAACACCGGCTCAAATTCTTCTTCTCATTCACAAAGCACACCGCGAGTTGGTTTTACGTGCACACGCACACTCGCGCAATCAAAAGCGGGTAGAGAGAGAGAGAGAAAAAAAAATGGCCTGGAGTGCGATTTGTAGTCGTTTCCGAATTTCACATCTAAACTCATCATTTCTTTTCTCTTCTTCGGCAATTTCATTATTTTCCACTACACTGAACAACGATACAAATGATTAACCATGATTTTCTTCTGAATCGACCGAAAAACACATAAAATTAACCAAAAGTATTTTAGGCGAAAAAAAACACGACCAGCTCTTATGCAGTGCTGCCAGCTCTCCGTGTTTAATTTTTAGTTATTGTACATTAATAATTTTCCCAATATTGATTAGACAATGCAATAATGCAACAGCTAAGGAATGTATCGAAAATAAGCTATCCACAAACTTTCTCTCAAATTTTGTTGAAAACCGATATTTTATTCATACAAAAAATTGATCCTTTATTGTACGAGGTTAAACTTGAACATAATGAAGACCGGATGAAATTTAAGTTATTCCTTCACGAATTTTCGAATTTTGGATTGAATGCTCTTCATCAAGTTCCGGACAAGTGTTGCATCGCATTTTTTGGACGCTTGAGCCCAAATTTTTTTGAACTCCTGCATGCTCCCAGCTGCCTTACCAGTCTTCTTGAAGACCCTCTTCACGATTGCCCAGTAACGTTCGATGGGTCGAAGCTGAGGGCAATTTGGTGGATTGATATTTTTCACAACGAAATCTATACCCTTTTCCGCAAGCCAATTGAGAGTGGTTTTGGCATAGTGAGCCGACGCTAAATCCGGCCAAAACAGTGGAGGTGTACTATGCTTCTTATATAAAGGCAACAATTTCTTCTGGAGACACTCAGATCGATAGATTTCCGCATTTATAGTTCCGGTAGTGTACAAAATGGTTGATTTCAAGCCACAGGAACATATTGCTTGCCATACCAGTACTTTTCGACAGAAGTTCTCCACTTGAATTGACCTGTCCGCATCGCTCACATCCTCCCCAACGACGGCAGTAAAGTTTTGTGGACCTGGAAGGGTTTTTGAGTTCTCCTTTACATATGTCTCATCGTCCATCAAAACGCATGCATCCGGACGCTGCAAAAGACGCGAATACAATTTCCGGGCCCTTGTTGCTGCTCGCTTCTTCTGTTCTGCACTTTGTTTCGAGATTTTCTGCTTCTTGTAGGTCTTCAGGTGGTTTCGCCTCTTGATACACTGGATCATTCCGACACTCGTTCCTGCTTTTTTGGCCAATTCACGTATTGACATTGATTTGTTCTTCATGAGAGATACCACTTTCTGCTCTAGTTTCGGGTTGGAATAACCGGGTTTTCTGGCTCTTCCTGGTAGCTCATCCAAAGAATAGTGTTCCCCAAACTTATTAATGATGGTTTTAACACTCGCATGATGAATTCCAAACCGCTTCGCCAATTTTCGCATAGTAATACCCTTCTCACTTAGCCATGTGTCCAGAACCTTAATTTTCACTTCCTTTTCAATACGCGACATTTTGAAAACGCAGAATTTGAACCGCACAAACAAGTAAACAAAAGAAAGCTGACAGTCAAACGTGCAGCATTCAGTGTTCAGAGCATAAAAAACCATCACAAATACATGCGTACAACGCAAATGTATGTGGATAGCTTATAATCGATACACTCCTTAGACAATAGAGTCGCTCTAATTACAATTACTCAAGCAGTTATTCTATTTCCCATGTATTGAAATTCAATGAAGGATATAGAATTATAGTATGGTTTGAAGGTCAAAGCAAAATTTACTGAAATTGTACTCATTCGAAAATTTATTATTGATTTCAGACCACGAATAAAAATGCCTCTGTAATGAATAATGCTTCTTTTCAAGAAGTGTCTGAACTCACATTTGAGGATAAGTAAAGCATGATTCAAAAACTTGCCATTCATGAATTTGTTCCGCATTTAAATAGTCACAGTCTTCAAACCTGCTCATCATCTATCCATCAACGTACCTGTTAATTCAAATAATAAAACTCCTTCCACTAGGAACTGCCCTTTTTTTTCTTTGAACTGTTGTCTTGCATCGAATATTAAGATGTTCTAAAAACAAAATTTCGTATAATGTTGCAAAGTTTTTCTAGAAAAAAATTTATTTCTATGACAAAGTAAGAAACGTTTGCGCAATGAGGTATAGGTAAACTGAAATTACCCAGGTACCCAATAAGCAGTTTCAAAGCGTCCTTATCAAGCAACTAAGTCGCCTTAAATGCAACATAAATGCCGCTTTTGGCCCAATATACGGCTGCTTTACTGGAATGTTATGATAATGCTTCATTAATGCTGTTTCGCATTCGAAATGCTTATTACAGGCTTCAAGCATTTAAATAGCATTTGAAATTCAACTTTAACACAGGTAGCATTCAAGGTGTTGATATAATGCTAATATAATGCTTGTAGCATCTGAAATGCAGATTTATGGTTGATTTACTGCATATGCTAATGTTTATTGCTTACCTGGGTAGTGTGCACACAAAAATTGACGCCGACATTTGCACAGGCAGCAAAATGAGCCCTGCGTATGTAGTTGTGACATCGCTTCCATCGTACAGTGGTGTCACCTGTTCAACCTCGGGTATATAGCTCAGTGACATATGCGTACATTTCGACAAAAAAATTTCTTTATGGCCTAACTGACAAACGTAAACAATGGCTTTGTCCGCGAATTTCTCGTCATCGAAAAGTCACCTAATCAATCCACCACGGTAATTTTGAAGAGGAAGAGTTCACATTTGCGATTGGATGGGTAGCCTTTCTGCCACGAAAAATTTACGGAAGAAACCATTGTTTACGTTTGTCAGTTAGGCCCTAATGAAAAATCTTTGTCGATTTGTATGATGATGATGTATATTCCATTCAATATTTTCCAATATTTGGGAATAAGAAAATCATTACTGAAAGTTTCAAAGAAAAGAAATAATCAAGTACAACCGAATATCAAAGATATTTTATAATTGCAATTAAAATTAAAATCACCAGTATGACACTATCTCACAAATATTTGAGAAACCATACCCATGAAGAACAGCCACCTTGTCCACTTTGTTGGCCGCAGTACGCTAGTTTGCTTTGAACGGATTATCGCTTTCATCAGATTGTTGAGCCTCCTTAAGGTCTTGCTTGCTTGCTTCAATATATCTGGATTGGCTGGGCTGGCTCCATGCCGTTTTTACATTTTACTTTAATCGTAAAATGCGCTTTGAATAACAGGCATCTACATATACCACAGCATTTATCGAAAAGCATGCTTTCGAGTGATTTGCTCCGAAGAAAAATAAAATTCTGTCGTCGAAAGTAAAATGAGAACTCTGGTGCACATCGGCAGTTACATCATCGGAAATCATCCTAATAAGGATCCTAATCATTTACAGAGCACCATGCAATATCGATGTTACCCGTATAACCAAAAAAGGCCACAAGAGGCTAAGAGCAGTACCAAAAGTATGCACATTCATTGCTTAATATCAGTGACCTCAAATCCTACTCTTAAAATCCTGCTACAAATATTCTTCGATGGTGCGTGGCCTTACGGCAGTTAATCAGAACCTTAGCCATGGCCGATGAACAAATCGATGTCAGCATGTACTTAAGCTGTCTTGTTACCAGCTCTGTTTTGGCCACGAAATTATTGGAGTAGATCCTCGGTTTTAGTATTGCCCAATTTTTTTTCTATCGGTCGCAGTTGGGAGACGTTGGGACGATGACAACGTTTGTCTTCAGCCGGTCCATCTTCTCCTGTGATATTAGGCCAAGTCCAAGTCTGGCCAAAAGACCACGTCCTCCTTTCTTGGCGAAGGTAGCCACTTCCGGTTGGCACTTCGTACTGTATATTTCCCCATACGCAAAGAACAGCGGCTTGGCCATTCCGTTCTCGCTGATCGTCAGCCACAGAAGAACGTTCTTCGGGTACTCGATGTGGCTGATAAATATGACGTTAACACTTACATCCTTGGTGGGGTACGTAAAATACCCATTCCCCTACCCGTAGTTGTAGTTCTGCGTCAAGTAGGTCTCTTTATGCACTATGACCACGACGTCACGCTTCACCGGAAAGATTTGGTTTCACCAGAACCTTCGCCGCTCTTTCTGGTCGATTGCCTGCTGCTAAGACACTGATACAGCTTCCGCATAATAATGCCCATCTTGCACAGGTAGTTTTTCGTCGTTTGACCGGTTCCACCATCTTCTGGGCTCATGGCGCGGAACGATGAGACCACCTTACTCTCGGTATTCTTCTTCAGCTTCTGGTGCACTGGACGCGCAGCACAGTCGGATGGGTGGAGCAAGGCTTCCGTTTGACGCTCTCGCCTTTCTCTAGAAAAGAGAGGGTGTTTTAAATGCTGGATCGGCTATATCTAGAGGACATGAAGTGTCTCACAATGTCAAACTTCTTCGCTACGGGGTGAAGCTGGCATTACGAACAAACCATCCAGCGTCCTTCCTTGACTGCCATGCTGCAGCAAATCAACTGACAACTCTGTCATTATTTGTTCTGCGCACAACAGGGCTGCTACGATTGGCGATGAATAGGTGGATTCATCTCAACGTGGCAGAGGAATTGAATGAATAATAGTTGTGTCGCATGAACTTACTGTTTTTTTTTTACACTTTACACCAGGGGTGCATCCGTGTCCAATATTCGTGTTTCGTGTTGTGGATAACGATGCGCTTTGTATTGATGGTCTTTGGCTTGACGATGTGGCTGTAAAAAAGACGTCTTGTCCCACAATTTAGCCATTGCTGAGACTACAACACGATTGCTTCCAGAAAAACCGACAACACTGGGGACACCTTTTGTGTAGATACTAATAACTGGGTTTCACCGTGAACGTGTACTATTTGGATTTAAGTTGTTTTTTTTTCGGTGAAAAAGGACATTAAAACAGCTATTTGTGCGTAACGCGTTTCGGCTTACTTCTCTTCAGCCATCATCAGACGCCTAGAACAACTATTTATACAACTATTTAAAATGATGGCAACGGTCACCCGTTACCTACCCCAAATGAACAAGAGCAAAAATTAAAAATTCTATCTTCTATGCCCTTTAAACGTTGAAACTTTGCAAACGACAATAAAATGTTGCGCACCTGTTTTGGTGAAAACTTTTGGCGCATCCTCTATTACGTTACACCCTCTCGATTTGCGTAAATTTCTTTATCTTTCAAACTTTTCCCCCATATTTTTTCCGAAAAAGCCTTCTGTCCAACGCACCGCAACACCCCACCTTCTTCTTCTTCTTTAGCATTTCAAGCTTATTGTTTTCACAATTAGCTTATTGCTTGCTCTCAACTTAGTGTTCTAAATGCACTTCCACAGTTATTAATTAAGAGCTTTAGATGCCAAGTACCAGTTTTGCATTAGTATGATTGTATGGCAAGTCCAATCATACGCTATGCCCAGGGAGTCGATAAATTTTCCTTTACGAAAAAATCGTAGACCAGACCGGGAATCGAACCCAGCCACCTCCAGCATGGTGTTGCTTTGTAGCTGCGCCTTTACCGACTGAGCTAAGGGAGGACCTCCCCACCTAGTGGGCTTCAAAAACAGCTGAGAAGCCGAGCGACGGCTGTTTGGTGTTTTAAAAACCACGAGGAGCCTATACAAAATCACAGTCTAAACCATTTCAGCACCGTTTTTCACCAAACCTTCACTGTAAGCAGCTAACGTAGCACTTCACACACTGATCGGTGTACATTTCGACGACGACAATCGCTAAAAACTCGGAAAAACACCTTGCTTCAGTTTCAGCAATCACTTCCTCATCTGAGCCAAATCTCTTTCCACTGAGTATCTTTTTGAGTTCTGCGAAGAGCCAGTAGTGACTGGGGACCAGATCTGAGGAATACGGTGGGTGCGGTAGCATTTCGAAACCCAATTCGACCATTGCGAATGTTTTAATTGACTTGTGACTCAGAGCATTGTCTTGGTGAAAGAGCACCTTTTTCTTCTTCAAATGAGGCCTTTTCTGGGCGATTTCGGCCTTCAAACGATCCAACAAGCCGATATAATAGTCGCTGTTGATTGTTTTGCCATGTTCCAAGCAGTCAATGAATAACATTCCATGCGCATCCCTAAATTCAGAGGCCATTACCTTCCCAGCCAATGTTTGAGTCTTTGGACGCTTTGGACGGCTTTCTCCATCTGCACGCCGCTCAGCAGACTCCCGTTTTGATTTCGGAGTGAAGTGGTGAATCCATGTTTCATCTATTGTGAAGTATCGACGCAAACACTCCTTCTTATTTCGCGTGAACATCTCCAAACAGCTCTTTGAATCATCGACTCGTTGTTGTTTTTCCTCTGGTGTGAACAAACGCGGCACCCATTTGGGAAACAGCTTTTTCATACCCAAATGTTCGTGTATGATGGTGTAAATTTTCCGGAATAACTGCCTCATTTGGCATCATCGGTGTCCGTACGACCACGTTTGAAATAGGCAGACCCTCGTTTGATGGCCGTTTTCGATGGGGCAGAGTTCGGATTACATTTTTCAAGCCAAGCTTGGGCTTGAACGGTGTTTTTCCCACCAAAAAGCAATGATATATCAACACACGAAATTGCTTTGAATCCATCGTATTTAAGAATCACAAAAGTTGCGTCACTTAAACCACTGTAATTCGATAAATAATAAACCAAACGTCATGAAATTTTGACAGTAATATTTTGAAGGTTGATCCTTTCGAAAACTCGTATGGATATTTTATTAGTGGTGCCATCTGGTAGTTAGACCTGGGACTTATTGACCGATGTGTTACTGTTGTTTAAACAATGTCACCCTTTTCAATAAATGTTTTTGGACAACGTGCGGCAATTTCCATTTATCGATTTGGTTATCAAACCCCACATTTGCCTAGTAGTATCACTTGAAGTGCCGTTGCATTTCTCCAGAGACCAACTAACTTCCACCGTAACCTATTTAACCCTCGACTCAGGAAATCACTCCCTTATCGCACCATCGACTTTCTGCATTAGGCTGCTCCCCTGCCAAACGATTCTTATCCAAACTTATTTCATCCTTTGTCTCATCCCAGTTCCATCAGCATTGTTGTCCATAGTTATCGCTTTCCAGACTTGCAAAATTACTCAAGAAACTGGAAGCCTAATTGATTAGATAAAAGGATATGTGTTTGTGGTTCTCTGTGAGCGCTACTGGTTTGTCCCTATGCAAACACATTGTCCGGTTGGTGCAGAGGCACACACACACACACATACCGAGCCTGATAAATAATAGATCTGGGCAAATTAATAAGCACTCCAGTCGAAGCTCCCTCAAGACGAAACCGACCGAAACCGAATTGGACTTCTGGATTTGCTAACAAACAGATTCCCCTGTCCATTAGGATGCTGCCTTCGTTCTGGGCTCTTGAATTGACCAGTTGTGGTATGTGAATAGAGTATTTTTTCCCGGCAATTTCACACGAATGAATAAATTAGAGCGTTGCCCACAACCAGTGCTGGTACAGTATCTCATTGTGTGGTCAGATGGTGGCATAGACGTTGCCAGTAAAGCTGATTTGTACTGGCTGATAAACGAAACTTCTTTCTTCGCCTCGAACCTGGTCGATTCCTAGCTAGCCAACAGAAAAGGGACGCAGCGCTTCGGTTGCTGCAGAGTGAAACAAATGGAGTGTTTATTGAGTGGTTTGACAAGCTTTTCTAACGAATCAATTAGAATAAAGGAAAGACTGAGGCTCGTCAATTTACCACTGAACGGTAGGGGGGAAGTCGTATTCTTCGAAAGCCTTCTTTCCCATGGTTGGTTAGCGATAAATTATTCAACTGATATGTAGAATGTCTTACTAGTTTTGTTTTGTCGGTTCACGGGAAGAAGCAGTAGATGGAAGGAACATGGCTTTACTGTATTTGCTGTTGCACCGGCAAGCTGCCGCCGATCGGTAGGGCTGACAGCTAAAAGAGCAAGTTTTGCAATAAAACTGAATAATGATCTGCCTGCTTTTTTTATGGCTTCGAATTAAATTCTCTTTCAGCTGCTTGGGACACATTATTAAGACATAATACTAAGCGAGAGGCAAGCTTTCGAATGGCCTAAGTTTTACTAGTAGTCATTATCATTTGTAATCATGTCCTCTTATCGTTTGAGTAGAAAATGACTATATGGCAATCAATATTACAGTTTACAACCGTCACTTTCCAGGTTCATAGGTTAATTTTTTTTTCATTTGATTCATTTCCAGTTCACGCCGAAAAACGCAACGAGTACGAATACGACCGTGTCTAGATGTATGTCAAACCGTGGAGCAAAAGTGTCCGTACATGCTGCCGGGTGACCGGGCACCAGCGTTACCCACTCAGTACGCTGGTGAGCCGACGTTTCTTTGTCGAGGTGAGTATCAGCATTCCTATTTAGCTTTTACGGGGTGGGAAAACAGTTTCGGTGGACGGGGTTCTATCCAGCTTGTAAAGAAACAATATTTATGGTGGTTGAAGAACAGGCACTCACAAATTATAAGAGAGCACACTGTTCAATTGACTCTGCATCCTAAACACCCAGTTTGTGAAATTCAAACTAACGAATATATACGATTAATCAACAGACTATTGGCGAATTTCAACAAAGTTTGGCTTGAATAAAGTTTGGCCAGAAGAGAACATCAAGTTTTTAGTGAATTAAGTAGGTGCAATTATTTTTTGTTGGTAGCTAATACTTCGCTCGATCCTTTCATGAAATCTCCGTACGCTTCGAATGTTGTTTGTTGTCGCTTTTTCACGTCTGTACCAATATGACTCTCAGCCTGAAGCTGGTTCGTCACCCAGGAAGCCAACCTTAAGGGCTTACGCTGAAGTACTCTCGGCGGTACCCATTACCTCTAAAATTAGAATTAATATAACTACGAATCTTTACTAAATATTCCTAGTTTATTCACATCAGTTTGTATGCTTACTTGCTGCAATTTGATGGAGTTCGATTCAATGTCCATTCACTAACAATCGAGATATATAAATTTTAAATAGCAAGGTGAGTATGCGAGAGAGAAATAAGAGATAGAAAAAAAATATTACAAGCAGCAATTCACCTTATCTCTACTTAACCCACGAAAATGTTGCAATCATTTCTTGAGGAAGCCGCGTGATCCGTAAAAAGGCATTTTTTTCTATGTTGATCCACGAAGCTTTTATGAAGTAAATAAACGAAGCCATGCAAATGTGAGCGAACGAATGGCTGCACACAGATCCCTCGAAAACAAATTCATTTGCTTGATCGCAGTACGCCTTAGTGCCTTGACAGTCGAAGCAACCGTAGGGTCTTTTTTAGTTTACAATATGGTTGAGTGGTTACCACAGAGAGTTTTAAAGGCCACAGTTAAGGCCTCTCCAAACTGCAGCGTTTTTTTGCCGCCGCCGTCGCAGCAAAATCACGGCGAAAAAATCGTCGCGATGAGATAACATGGCGGCTTATGGGAGCGCACAAACCGACGCGATCAAAAAACACATCGCGTCGTTTGTGCGCTCTCATAAGCCGCCATGTAATCTCATCGCGGCGATTTTTTCGCCGCGATTTCGCAGTGGCAGCGGCAAAAAACGCTGCGGTGGCGGCAAAAAAACGATGCAATTCAGGGCCTTTTTTTTTTTTTTTTTTTTTTTTTTTTTTTTTTCCCTCCAGTCGCGGCGCCAACCGCACACCCCCCGGGGAACCCCCCCCCCCCCCCAATTTTTTTTCACAACCCCCCCAAACAAAAAAACCCCTTTCCAACCAAGCAAAAGTTCCCAAAAAAAAGGTTAGTTCTAAAACACAAAACTTTTCCCAAAAAAAATTTCGAGGTATTAATACGTTCGACAATAACAAAATTTCCATAAGCTAGACAGAATGCAGTTCAAAAAGAGTGAGGCGGCTGGAGTGCCGAAAAATTCTCATCTAAAGGGTGTCCACGATGAAATTGCCACACACAAAATTGATTCGCAAAATTCGAGTTTTCATCCGATTGCCATCAAATTTTCAGGGATTGAGAAATAACTATTAAACTTCATTTTACCATTTTACTCGTATTTTATTTACAGTCCATACGCAAATGCCCGCACCTTGGCCTTAACCCCGGCCATAAGATTCTGCACAACCTGTGAATCAACCGTGTTTTGCATGTAAACCCATACTTTCTTTAGTTCCTCGACTGTCTTCACTACCTTAGGTCGTTTAAGAAGGTGCTGCTTCATAATCGCCCAGTACTTCTCGATGGGGCGGAGCTCCGGTGTGTTGGGAGGGTTGAACATTTTCGGCACGAAATTGACCTTATTGTCCGCATACCACTTCAGCACGTCCTTGGAGTAGTGGCATGAGGCCAAATCCGGCCAGAAGATTGTTGAGACGTTGTGGGCCTTCAGGAGAGGAAGCAGCCGCTTCTGGAGGCACTCTTTTATGTACACCTGTCCGTTCATCGTGTCCTGGGTCACGAAAGGTGCACTCCGCTTCCCGCACGTGCAGATGGCTTGCCAAACCAGGAATTTCTTCTCAAATTTGGACATCTTCTGAGTGCGAACATGCTCCGGAACGCTGAACTTATCTTTGGCCGTGAAAAACAGGTTGCCGGGGATCTGTTTGAAGTCGGCCTTCACATATGTTTCGTCGTCCATGATGCAGCATTCAACTTTCGTCAGCATGTTGAGGTACAACTTCCTGGCACGGGTTTTGGCGGACTTGTTCTGCTTCTCGTCGCGATTAGGGGCCTTTTGTACCTTGAACGTTCAAAGCCCAGCCTTAGTTTTGGCCTTCTGGACAAAACTTCGGCTTAGGTGCAGCTTCTTAGCCACATCCCGAACGGAAGCGTTCGGATTTCGGTTGAAGGCCCCAACTACGCGGTTGTGATTTTTGGTGTTGTACGGAATACTTTTTCCTTCACTTCTGGGCTTCCGATTGGTGGTCAACCGTTCCTCGAACCGCTTAATCACTCGCGACACCGTGGAATTCGCGATTCCCGACGTTTTAGCGATGGAACGATGCGAGAGATCCTTGTTCTCGTGATGAATGCGCAAGATTTTATCACGCACGAGCTGTTCTTTCGACTCCATTTCCGCGAGTTTTGATCACAGGACTTTAAAACTTGCAGGATGTAAATAATGCACTATGAACTAAATCCACCCAAATTTTCATTAAATTCTACCCAACGGTTAAAAAGTTAGAGCAATTTCATAGTGTGGCAATTTCATCGTGGACACCCTTTATGCTTTTTTTAATTATTTTGTTTTAATTTCCCCTCACTTCCCCTGGCTTTGGCTTTGCGTACTTTTTTATTAATTATTTTTTATTTTTTAATCTATCAAAAAAACCAAAAAAAAAAAAAAAAAACAAAAAAATTTTTTTTAAAAAAAAAAAAAAAAATTTTTTTTTTTTTTAAATTTAAAAATAAAAAAAAAAAAAAAAAGGGGGTTAGGATAGGATTTTAAAAAAAAACACCTTAAACCCAAAGCCCCCAATGCAACAAAAATTTGTTCTGTTTGCTGTCAAAAAAGAGTAACACAAAAATGCGGTGTTTTTGCCGGGCCGAGCAAAAACCTATCTAAATTTACCTACTTTAACTTTTGAACGCGATTCATTATCCGATTTGGTTCAATACATCTTACTCTTTGTCAATTCAACCATAATATACGGAAGCGATAAAGATAAATGAATTCCAGCATAGGCAACAGTAATTATGTGCTTACAAAAACTTTATTGTACATTTCAAAGTAAAACTTATTCACGTGAAAAACATTTTCCGGTGGTGAATTCTTTCGAGGCACAATTCCTCAAACTGCAATATTATTATGCTTATAAGTTTTTAAATATAGCTATGGAAAGCTTGTTTCATATTCAAAATATTTTCTTTTTTTCTTTGCAGAAGTTGGTCAAAGTCGAATGAAATTAATCAATCCCTTTTCAACTCGATTAATAATAAATGGCCGAATGTTGCTTTTTGTTGAAGTCATATTGCTTTTACAGCAGTTTATGCAAAGTTTTTTATTAGCGCTAATAGTTAATCAATCGTGAAGTGCCTCTAGAACATACTCCTCAAAAACCCTTCGCATGGTGAGCCAACTATCCTTTACGTACACTTGGCCAGTTAAGGTTAAAGTCGTCACGAATGGAGCACTTCGCATCCCGCACATACAATTCGCTTGCCATACCATTAATTTCATGGCATATTTCGAGATTTTTAGTTTCCATGGCTGCCGACAAACGTTCATCGAACACTTTTTATACGTTGGTAACAGTTGATTTAGCCACATTCGACAATTTCGCCAACTTGGCGTGAGAGTAGTTTGGATTTTCGCCACGCACGTGCAAAATTTGGATGCGTTGCTTCTCTTTCTTCGACGAAAATTTGATAACTGAAGTGCTAATCTCAAAATCAGAATAGAGACATGATGCTACACGCACACATCTTAGAAATAGCCTTGGCTTAGACACTGCTAATTTAATGTTGAGCAATCGTGGGGCCAATTTTTTCGGTAGTCTTCACCTTTTATTCTCTTTGTCTTGATTTATCTATTTAATCCATACGACAATATTGTTTCTATGAATACCTAGCCTTCTTTAATAAAGATTACAATCTCATTAATATAATAAATTTTATCTTAAAACATTACATGAGGGCTGAACATTTTGTTAAAAATAAAAGCGTTGAATATACAGTACACACCAATAAAGAGTTTTTACATAAAGCGAATTTGATAGTTCTTATTGTACTCGGTGCGCCTGTATTTCAAATGAAAGAAGTCAGTTTTACGCATAAAACGAGGAGGAACGTTCATGTTCATTTGCCTCAAAATCATTGCTGAGTCAATCTTGCCTGAAAGTGTGTTTCTTACCAAAAAAAAAATCCTTGGCAAGTCGCGTCTTCAAGCTAGTGTGTCAAAGAAGAAATCTTAACGAATATTTGATGAACTTGGACTGGACTGCCTCTATTCTAGATTTCCAGATGTCCATGTATGGACTCCAGACTAAGGGATGCATATTCAAGACCCACTCGCACCAGTGAATAAACCAGATTACGTAGACTATACGGATCATGAAACTCACCAGAAAATTTGACAGGTAATCCTCAATTTTTGTTTGCCTCTGAACGGCAAAATTGCGTCTTATAAAACACTGAGATCCTTTATAAGGGCTGTATCCGCAATAATCCGGACACCTCAAAACATGAATAAAACATAGATTTCGCATTATATTTCCGTCGTAGTTGTTTATTTCAGATTCATGGGATGTGTTTGAACAATTCGTGAAGACAAAACATAGTTATTCGGTATTTGCATAAAATTTTCGAACTTTGTGCTTAACTCCGTCCATTAGGGTTTGTACAGACTCTTCAGAAATCGTAGAAGCCGTCTTTGTCCAAATTTGCTGGAAGTGTTTGATGTCTTTGATTCCTTGCTTCTTTCCAGAAAACTTCCGCTTTATCAGAGCCCAATATCTCTCGATTGGTCGTAGCTCTGGGCAATTTGGCAGGTTTGAGGTTTTTGGTACAATGTTCACTTGATTTGCTTGGTACCACTCCATCACAGTTTTAGCATAGTGGCATGATGCCAAATCGGGCCAGAACAAAGGTTTTTCTTTGTGACTTTTGATGAAGGGTAGCAATCGCTTCTGCAGACACTCTTTCTGATAGATCTCCTTGTTGATTGTGCCTGTAGTGACGAAAGATTTACTCTTTTTGCCACACGTGCAAATTGCTTGCCACATAAGGTATTTTTTGGGAAATTTCGATGCCTTCTTCGTTCTGTAATGCTCAGCTGTAGCATTTCTGGCCATAGCAGAATAAAAAGCCAGTCCTGGAAGCTGCTTGAAATCCTCCAGGACATAAGTTTCATCGTCCATAACAACGCATGAAAACTTCGTCAAATATTCGCAGTACAAACGTCGAGCCCGTGATTTTGCTGCCAAGTTCTGTTTGTCGTTGCGATTTGGAACTGTTTTTACTTTATACGACTTAAGTCCCAAATGTTGTTTTGATTTTTGGACAAAACCAGGCGACATCCCTATTTTACGAGCCACCGTTCGAATTGAGAGATTTGGGTTTTTCGTTAATATCCTTTTCACCTTTCGGTCCATGACAGGATCAGCGCGTCCAATGTTTTTGTCACTTCTCGGTTTCTTCTTCACCGTCAAACGTTCCGCAAATGATTTGAGCACATCGTGAACAGTGAATGAAGGCAAATCCAATGTTTTTGCAAGGTCCCGTATTGACAAGTCAGGATTTGCCGTACGCCCGTACAAAATTCGCTCGCGCACTTGTTTTTCTTTTGTCGCCATCTTGAATACAAAACATGAAATGTAAACATCAATCATACACTCTCAACTATACCACAGTGAAATTTTTCATTCCTACGTGCAATATTTCAAAAGTTGCAATGATTTGAAGGTCTCTGGATTAATGTGGATACAGACCTTAGACGTGTAGCGTGTTATTGAGTAGCGCTAATCAATTGGGGTTTTCTTGCATGTGTAGGAAATAACTGCACATCTTTTGACACATACTATAAGTCTATTCCTGCTGCTGCATACCGTGAACATATCAACCATCCTTTTGAGCTCCAGATAGTCTTTAAATTATATTACTACACAAAAGACTTTTAGATCATCTGCGTTGACAACTCTGCATCATAAAGGGAGTACGAGGCACACATCATTATAAAACATAAAGAACAAAAGAGGCCTCATATTACTTCCTTGTAGAACACCGGAACGGTGAGAGAAACTGTACGACTCAACACCACTTAGTTTTACATTCGACGGTTGATCAAGTATAACTCCAGTCAGAGAACGTAACTATTAGCAGTACCTGCATATATATATATATATATATATATATATATATATATATATATATATATATATATATATATATATATATATATATATATATATATATATATATATATATATATATATATATATATATATATATATATATATATATATATATATATATATATATATATATATATATATATATTCTAATTTTTGCCATCAGACATCAATGATCCACGCGTTCGAAGGCGGCTTTCAAATCTGTGTATACAGTGTCCACTTAGGATCCACGATCCATACTTATGTCTGATTCAGAATAATTTGAATTCAGTCAGGCTCGTTGACGTTGATTTGCCTGAATGGAATGCATGCTGATCATGCAAAATACATTGCTTCGGCTCACTGAATAGGACTGTTTCAACCAATATTTCTAACATTTCTACCAGCTTGGATTCAGCACAAAAAGATGTAATTCCTCGGGAATTTATGATACCATGATTGTCACCCATTTCAAAAACCGGAAACCTTAAACACCCGAGCATGTTTTCAAGATTGCCGGATGGATCCCATCTGGTCCAGTTTGCCGAAACAATTTCAGTTTTTCAATTCCGGAACATCATGCATATTCAGTACATTTTCCGTAACTTTATACAGTACGTCGTTAATCTGTTTTCAACAGCTTAGAGGTTTTGCAAAGTTTTACCTTCATGATTGCCCAATATTCCTCGATTGGACGAAGTTCTGGTGTGTTCGGAGAGCTGACATCTTTAGGTTTTTTTCAGACGAGATGGAAAATCTGCTCACAGATTCTTGTAGAACTAACGGTGTGGTGAGGGTGCCAAATCCTCGAACCACTAAAAACCCACCCGTGCCTCGAGCCCCGGTCCTCCCCGAAACCGCCTTTCGGTATTACTTCAGGATGTGTATTACGCACCCACTATGTCTAACTACTAGGTCTTTAGTAGTTAGCTCCACTGACCTGACGCTGATTCAACCGAGATGCTCCTGGACCCAAGCAGGGTTCGGGACGTCCGTGCCAGATCGTCCGTGACCTCCCTGCCTGACCACTTGCTGTAGCTGCCGAACCTCGCATCATATGGTCCTTCCACCGATCGAGAAAGCCAGGGCCAGGACCGGGGTTGGAACGTCTGGGAGTGCGGCACTATACCAGATCGTCCCTGCTCCCCATGTCACGACCCTTCTCCGTTGCATTTCGTTTAGCCGTTAAGGGGAGCTTAACGTTTCCAGGGTGCCCCACGGGGAGGCGAACTACTTCCACGCCCCTGAATTATAAGGTTGCCAGCTTTTATTTGAGATAGGGTGTCCCAGAAGGTCTAAGCACGATTTTGACGCGCCACTGTTGCTTCAGATGACGTTTAAACAGCTGACCATTACTGTGCTTCATTGTTTACATTTCAATCTATAACTCTGTGAGTCTCAACTGCCGCTGCAAAGCGCAAACAGATCGTGCACAAATGGTGCACTTTTTCCAACGTTTCACTGAGTCAGTTGGCCAAAATGGAAGGTGTGAGCATCGGAGCAGTTTGTAACGCGGTTCGGAAGTATGGTGAAGAGTCTTCCTATCAGGACAAGAAAAAATCTGGACGTTAACCGAGCCCGGTGGACCAAAACCTGTACCGGAAAATCACACAAGCTTTCGTCCGTACAAAGGGTACTTCCGTTTGAGATGTGGCCAAAAAGCTGGGAACTTCGAAAAGTAATTTCGACCGAGCAAAGACACGAAATGGACTATACTCCCGCTTCATTTTACTCAATTTTTGAGTACAATTGTATACTATCTCTTTTTCTCTCACAGAAATGTTACTCAATTTTCGTAAAAAGTGGATCTACTCAATTTTATAAGTAGATCCACTTTTTACGAAAATTGAGTAACATTTCCGTGAGAGAAAAAGAATCAGTAAACAATTGTACTCAAAAATTGAATAAAAGGAAGCGGGAGTGTTAGGACTTTCAAGAAGCAGAAAAAGCCAAAGAGAAGTGGAAAACAAGCAGCATCTGTCAAACCTAGGGCTCGTAAATTATATGATAAACTGCTGTGTGGAAAATCAGCATGCGTAATTATGAAGGATGAATCCTACGTGAAATTTGATTATAAGACGCTTCTGAGTGACCAGTTCTCCACGGTCCGTGCTGGTCAAACTATTGACGATACCGATATGTCAAAAAATTGGTAAAATAACAATGCTTTGGCAAGCAATATATGAGTGTGGAATGTTTTCAAATCCGTTTGTAACAACCGATACGATGACTGCTTATGTTTACGTTCGGGAATGCTTCGAGTGGCGCCTGTTGCCCATGAACCAGAAACATAATAATCCAGTACTGTTTTGGCCGGATTTGAAATCAGTGCACACGAAGTACACGGTAGCCTAGTACAAAGCCAACGAAGTCAAATTTGTACCCAAGGAGATGCATCCTCCAAACTGGCGCCAGGCCAGACCAATTGAAACCTTTTGGGCTTTGACAAAGGCATATTTGCGAAAATATGTTAAGGCTGCGGATTCCATCATATTTTTGAAAGAGACTGGAAAATAGTCCAACAGTTCCAACAAAAGGTAATTCATGGTATCCTGCATTAACATTTTTTGGAAGGCCCCATAATTTTGTTTTCCCTCGTGGTTCACAAAGCACCCCCCCCTTTTTTTATGTCCCCCCCCCCAAAGTGAAAAGGTGGCAAAAAATGCAATTGCAGTTTTTGCAATCAAATCTTGAGAAATCTCCATGAATCAGAAAAGGCACTTTTGCCCATCATGATCCACAAAGCGTTTTATGGTATAAACGAAGTCATGCAAGTGTGTGTAAGCGGTTGGCAGCACACAGATTCCTCGAAACAAATTTAGCGCTATGTGCTTAGTGCCTCGACAGTCGGTTCAATATGGATGAGACCTGGGAGGGAGAAACAAATACTACACAGAAAATGTAAAGAATAAGCCTCGATATTAGACATGAAAATATTTTCAACACACTAACATAATCTAGAAAACTATTGTGTAAATCAGTAGTTTTTGTTTGGCCTGTCTCTGATGTTTATGTTTAACCGTCGCATGACTTCATGCTGTCGGAAAATATTCGTTCACAAATCAGCTTGATTCGATTTGTTTTTTTTTTTTTGCAGCTGGTCGCAGGCTGTCACAGGCGTTCCAAAGTTGTTGAACATGAATTTCAAAGATAAATACTGTGACTGAGACAGCAGAAACTACCCGGAATTAAAGTTTCTTGCATTTTCCTAATGATAATATTACAGGATCCAAATGGATAGAATTCTGTCGGCTGGATTCTGAGACAACCAAAATTAAACCAATCTCGCGAGTCTGTAGCGTCTGTTGAAAATATTAGTTTTTTTTTATAAACGTTCTGTAGGTTCATTTTAAAGAGGTTTGAATCCACTACGATAACCACGGAAAGAAGTTTAAGATAAAAAAGTAACAATAAGGCACTTAAGGTGAAAAATAGTTTTTGTTCATTTTAAAATTTACGTCACTTTTATATAAAACATTCACGTGTGGGGTGACTTTTTTTGGTACGAGTTATGGTGATTTATTCTAGTGTTCTAATTTTTCTGATGTCTCACTATTCCCGATAGCCCTCAGAACAGTCCATTTTAAGAAAATTTTCGTCAATTTATTTTAGTGAAACAAAATTATCTTCAACAGTTTAAGCCCTTTGAATGGCGTTTCAAGTAAGTTTTAAAATCACGAACGATCTTGGAAACATTTACAATTATCTCTATAGGTTTTTAACACCCCTTCACTGGTGTGAAAATCAGGTTCCTGTACATTTTTCGGTACAAATGTTCTCTTTTCACGCTCTATTTATTTCGTTTTTAGTTAATTATATAGACTTTAGTTATTGAACTGAAAAAAAGCTTCTGATAAACAAAAATATTAATACCCGAGTGATTTATTAACAAAAATGTAGGGAATGTTTGAAATAAACATATTTATTTTCAGGTGTGTATGTCAAATCCAAAAATATTCTCATATATTTTCAATACGAATAATTATAAGAAAAACAGTGACGTAACGCTAATTTTAACATAGTATACTTTTGAAACAAATTTAACATATATTTGTGGCCAAAACAAACAAAAGTTGACGTTTAAATCAACCTAGTTTGACGATAGTGTTCTTCGCGTGTAATTTCCATAATACAACTCTTTTCGTTCAATTAAAATTTATAGATTAAAATTTATTTCATGATCAAAATGATCATGACAAGTTGTTAAGTTATCGGTAAATTTAACAAAACCCTTAGCAACATTTGCAGATTTTCGTCTCGTATGGTTATAACTTGGGTGCAAGAGTAAATGTCTTTAGGTATTATGAGAAATTGGTCAAATTTATGAAAAAAATATGCCTTACACTCAACAGAGGTTCAATTTCCTTCAGGAATGAAAACACGAAAAAAATTTAGTTCAAATTATTTTCAAGCTAGAAAATATTTTATAAACAATATCAATACTTTTCAATGACTGATATTTTATTCTCCTGGCTTCACTTGACACTCACATTTTTTGAGTCTGCTTCTCCCTCCCAGGATGAGACAATACCATAAAATGCCGCAACGCTGTTGGCCACTGTTGTAATTCCGCTATCAAGTTTTCTATTTTTATTTTCACTCCTCATCGCCTTCCCATCTCCCTCTCATCAAGTTTGCCTTCTTGATCACCACGCGAAACCATGCATATGTGTGCGAGCGACAATTGCTTTGTTGCTGTACCACTGAGTGCCTCGACAATCGAAGCAACTGTAGGGCTTTTATTCCAAAGTGTTAAAGTGACTGAATGGTCACTACCTAGAGACGTGACGCTGGCGGCCACGGTTCGAATCTTGGTAACGAAATCGAATTGTTGAATTTTGTGAGCTCAGACTGCACTCTTATACTCAACAACTAATACACTGCACAACCCACGCATACATCGAATTTTTCAAAGCGAATTGATGTGATGCTTATATGCCCACGAGAAATGTTGCATTTCTTCTCCAAGTTACGATCCATTACTAAAAATGAAACAAAATCATTCGAAATTGCATTACAATCTTGCTCTTTTATTTTGGGTGCGAAGAGATCTAATTTGGTCCACGTTGCCAAGAAAATTTCAGAGTTTCAATTCCGACTTAAACTTGGTCAATTGAGAATTTCATGCATATTCAGTACATTTTCCGGAGGGGCCGAACCCGGCGTAGTGGTTAACTCACTCCGGACTTGTAAATATATCCCCCGGACAAGTTACGAAAATACCTAAAAGGTATTTGAGTGACTACGACGGGAGATGAACCAGCCCAGGGCTGAAAATCTCGATAATTGATTGTTCAACAAACATATAACTTCTATTTTGTTCCTTCCAGATCTGAACATCGAAGAAACGGACGAACAACTGCTGAAGTCAAATAGCGGTCCAGCAGAGTGCTGCTTCGACTACTGTGGGTCTAATCCTCAATCTGGCGTATGCTCGAGGTGTGACCCACTGCTGCATGAAGACGACTATCCCGAGGAGCTTGACACGGACAAGAACATACGAAATACCAGTCGCACCACCGGGAAGAGTGGTTCCGCGAATAGCACGAGTGCCAGCAACAGCAGTAGCAGTAGCATCAGTAATATCATCAGCACTACCAGCAGTGGTTCCAGTAGACGGAATCTCCTCGCCGAGCTACGGTTTAGTAGCGAGCTGCCGCCTCGATTAGCCACGTGTCCGAGCATAACAAGCGCAACAACCCCGTCATCACAATCGGATCAGTGCAAATCATCGCAGCAGCTTCTATTTCAACGTCAACAGTCCAGTACGACCACCACCGCCACCAAAAAAACCCTTAGTACTGAAACCCTTCCATCGGGGTCGTCGTCATCGGCATCGACGGCGACCGCAGTGACGACGACCGCGGCGACGGCGGCATCATCAGCCTCATCGCTAGCATCATCGTCATCAATTATTAAACTAACTAGTATAAAGTCGATTTATAACGTTTACTTTAATAACTCGTGGACGATGAGGTTGCGGTGCTTAGACGAATTTGTCGCATGGACGAAAATCCTTCTCCAACTAGCCGGATTATAGTTAAGGTGAAATATTGGGCGCTAACCGGTTAGTTCAAAAAAAAAAAAAAACGAATCACACCCACACCTTACACACTCGTATACATACACACAAACAAACACAGAAGACGCCAGACGTGCTCGATCGTCAACCGAAATTCGCCCAACAAAGGAAACTACTTGAACAAACAAAAAACAAGTCAGTGAAAAACGAAAACAACAAACCCCGAATTGTAACATCAAACAAACAAATAAACGCAAACAAATGGAATGTATCAAGAATACACCAAGAAGAAGAAGAAGACGGCCAAAAGTCTGACTCGTAGTACGAATCCGATCGAAATCCGATCCGGCTACGGAGAGACGTGAAGTATTGCAATTTGCGGAGAATAGCAACTGCAACAACAAACAAACAAAAACCGATGATTAACAGCTTGAAGCACACAAATTTAATACTGAGCTCCTCCTCTCCTCGGCCGACCTCCATGGGTATTGTCCGTCGATCGTTCCTCCACCGGCCAGGCCCCGGTGCCATTAGTGGATCAACCCGGATCAGTGATCTGGCATCTGCCGTTTCGTTTACGGGAAGAAAAATAAACAAATATGGGGAGAAAATTCCGGTGCAAAATACGGTTGACGCGTGCGTGCTATCGCGAGTGCAGGTGATGTGTTTTCATTATTATTATTTTTTAAGGGAATTGGCTGTGTTTGGGATAGTAGATTGCAGAGAGGTCGTTGGAGGGCGATCAAATGCGGATGATATCCAGTGGTGCAAATACAAGTGAAAAAGAGGGGGAGCGAGCGAATTATAAATGGGAGATGGACGATTTTAGGTGAAATATTAAAGAAATTATTAATTGTTAAGTAAAGTGAGAAAACTAATAGACGTAAACGAAAGCTAACAGTAGAAGAAGATAAGAAAAGAAAAGGTTCAACAGATAAACAAACATTAAACAGTTTTACAAGATGCAAAGAAAAACCAACACGTGTAAGCAAGCAAGTATTTTTCGAGTTCGATTTTTTCCGTTGTTAAGTTTCAAACTATTTTCGAGCGTTTTAGTGGAGCAACAGCCAGACCGCATCCAGATATGGAATGTGCTACGGGGCCGAATCTGGAGGGCTGGTTCGAGTTAAGGCATTTTCTTGAAAATTCTATCGCTGCCGTTCGGAGAACACGTCGACGAAGGATAAGAATTTAGACAGCAGAGAGTATGCAACAGAAACATAGATTTACAGGAACAAAAGCAAGACGATGTTTGTTGTGGGTTCAGATGATGGTGAAGCAAACACACGGTTCTTGAGTACGCCTAAGTCGCTACTATTATAATAAGTCCGTCAATTTTCACAACAATCGTTGTTAGCTGATCATACCCGGAACTTGTGTGAGCGCTATTTGAGGGGGAGAAAACAAAATAAATGAATGGCTGAGAGAGAAACGGATCCTCTCTCATGAATGTCTTGAGAAGTCTCCAAAAATCCACCAACAAACTCAACTTACTTTATCGTCAAAGTTAAATGCACTAGTGGGAATTAGTAGCAAAAGAGGAGAATACAGTTTCTTAACTTTTATACTCGTTGTTGAAGAGCAAGGCAAAATCAAGACGATATGATTGGTTTTGTTTCTCGCAGCAGACACAAATACTTACACGTTCCCGTACACAAATGTCCCACTCGCGTGTACACGTATCCGTTTATCCGATGTTAACGTGAGTGAGTAGCGAAGACACAAATACCAACACACACTTTGGGGTAAAACCCAACTAAAAGAAACTATTGCAACTCTAACACAAACACACACAATCTTAGAACCCTATCGTAAAATTGTAAAACTTAGATCAACCAAAGTGAATTTAGAGTAAACGGTCATCATGTTTGAAGAAAACTGTAACGTAAATTGTCGCGTTTTAATTCAGAGTATGGACCTTCTTCAATGGGCATCAAACTTGCTGCAAGCGTTCAACTCACGGTAGGGATGAGACCTTCGATTGGTCCGTCACTATCCACTGGAGCCATACAAATAAATACAAACGCGAACGCTATTTCCACTCAACAGAGTCAGTATAGAAAACATCAACAGACAAACCCGATAAAACAGGAAAAAAAAGAACAGAAAAACTTGGTAACGGCTGCGAACCTTTGCCGGAGCACAAATGAAAACCAGAATAAACCTAAAAGAATAATAATAAAACAAAATTGTTAACGTTCGAAAAGCCATATTTTTAGCATTTAAATAGTAATTAAAACAAATGAAATTATAATCAATATTTGTTACATAAATGTGAGATTTAAATGCGAAGGTAGGAGAAGAAAGAGAAGAACACAAAATCAGACACAAAGGTTTATTGAACTAATGGAAAGCAAGAAGAAGCATGAGGCAAAAACAAACAATAAAAGAAATCGTTTAATCTTAATCTACGATCGAAACGAGTAGATAAAAAACTTAACACAAAAAAAAAACAAAGTGAAAAATAATCCTAGTGACGTCATCAAGTTGTAATGTTAATCGTGTAGGTCAAAAATGGTAACCAATTAAACACACGTGTAAAGCAGAGAAAACCCACCCAAAGTTTTTTCGAAACACCCTTTGTTCACACTGCTAGTGCCAGAAGCGTGGTGTTGTTGAGTTTTCATTTTTATCTATTTTTATCAGATATATTTTCAAGAAAATTATTTTTCTAGAGATTGAAAATGAAACATAACAGTGGTATAATTAGTAGAACGAAGTCTTGGCATCAGAGAGAAATTAATAATATCCATCTGAACACCGAAACGAATCGGCACAATGAGAAAGAAGGATGTAAGCAAAAGAAAAAGAAAATATGTTAATATAAGAACTACTAGTGAAACAAAAAAAAAAACACTGAAGGGTTAAGTCCACACTAAAACAAAACAAGAATAAGTAGAGTGTATAGATTGAATTTGTACTATTTTTTAGGAGTAAACAATGAGAGAAAACAACAGCACAGACATACAACACAAAAACACAAGACACTATCTATCTCTTTCTCTTATCATACACAAACACACGTACAGCAAATCGATGCAGACGCAAGTAGCGACCACGAGATCTTGCTCGATGTCGATTCGCCATGTTTGTACAGTAGCCGATATTACCAAGAAACTGTTAACTGTTTCAAGCTCGCCCATTGTTTCAGTTTTTGCTCCCGAATCAAATACACACGAAACAGACAACAACTACTACTTAGAACTAACTAATCAATTGGAGGAAAGCCGTGGAAATCGTTCTTCCACAGTGCGAAAGAAAACACTCATTAAGCAAAACAAAACAAAATAATTGATTGCAATTATTCCACTAGCGACGATCAATAAACATTAACAAAGAACAAAGAAGGAATAGTGCAATACACTCACGCAAAAGACGGAAACGGAAAAAAAGGAAATCAAATCTATTAATTATAAAGAAACAAAAAAAAAACATGTATATCTCTATCTAAGAACACACTCTATAACTAATCACTAAGAAGACGAAAATTTAAAAAAAATCAAACAAACAAACACACTGTACGACAGAAACACAAAACTGACACACTGTGACAGAGAGACATGGAATCGAAAAAAAAAACTCATACAGTGTCGTAAACCCACACCAGAACAAAATCACTCTCACATCAGATGTTGAACAGCTTCTGAACCATAGACCGAAGCAAAACTCGAGAAACCAGACAGCACAAATCTACCGCTTCCGTGTATCGTGTTGAACGTCACATTACTAACTGTATGCTGTTCAGTTACTTAAAAAAAACTACTTCATTCCTTTCGATTCGTTGATTTCCTATTCCGAAAAGACGAAGTTGATAACAGAGAAAACTGAATCTCAATTCATTGTTTTGTGTTATTCTTCTTACCGAATTTCCTCGGAACTACAGCTGGTGGTGCAGTTAGTGCAGGAAGCAAAGACAAACAATTAAAAAGAATGACAACCAGCGAACAATTTTAAACCGTACGTGTAAGCGAACTTGGCTAGGGGACTAACTGACTGACAAATAGAAATGAAATTACACACCAAGAGACACAGAAACACAGAAATGGAAAGTTGTTTGATCGGAAATTTTCGGGCTTGCAGGTGGTGAACTTTACTGGGCTATATTTTTTGGAATTTGATGACTAGAACAAAGGACGGAAAAAGCGGTGCTCACGGGACTTTGGATGATTTCAGAGTTGAAAATCCCTTGAAGTTTAGTTAATAATTCACGACAAATTGTACAAGTAGGTCAAATGTGAATAATGCATTGAAAAAACAAAAATTGTTGGTTTACAGCCACTTGCAAGCAAAATTGTCAGTGAACATAGACTGTTGCTTAAAATATGTTTGGTATTGTTTGAATTTTCTCAGCACTTAACATGATTCATTTGCATTGTTTCATCGAACAAATGAAGAAGCAATTCTAAGGGAAATGCACTAGCAACACTGATAAGAGGTCATTTCCTAATCAACTTTGGCGTTATATATGTTCTGTTCTATCGAACTTCAATTCCTTAAATATTTAAACAACTTCTAAACTGGCCATATTGAATTTTCAACGTCAAATAGCCTTCAGCTTCGAAGCTAATGGAAGATCATTCGTAATCTGAGGCGCTTCAACATTGAACAAGAAAAACATTAAAAAAACAACTTGCATATCTTACCAATCAGGCCAGGGCCGGGGTGGCCTCTGCTGTGTAAAGTTGTCTCCATTCTTGTGCCGTTATTGTCGGAACGTTATCGAGAATCATTTGAACTAGGTTGTCATCCGACATTCTTTCAAAATGCCCAGCCCACCTTAGTCGACCGGTTTTGGCGGTGTGAACTGATGCAATTCGTGATTCATTCGCCTCCTCACCGTTCCGTCTTCCATCTGCACTGCACCATAGATGGTACGTAACACCTTCCATTCAAAGACATCATCATGGTACTCCATGAGCAATGTTCGTGTTCCGTGGCAGTAGATGACTACCGATTTAATTAATGTCTTATAGATAGTCAACTTTTCAAATATGCAGAACGGAGGAATACAGACCGGTAATTGGTAAGTTCAGTGTCAATGGACGAACGAACGATTTTGCCACCTCCAAGAACATGACCAGACGTAGCACGCATTTCCAGTACATCCTCCAACGGTAAGTGTCAAGAGATGTTGAATGAACAGAACGCAGCCAGAGCACAAATTCAGCAACGTAGTAGCCGGTAGAACGTGGAACGATACAGCGTTAACAGCAGACTCATGTATTTTGGGCAAAGAAGTGCGTTCTGGAAGAAACAGAGAAGATGAATCTGCCGTACAGTTCACAAGAAACACGCAAGCTCTACAAAATGCTGAAGGTTTTACACAAAGATTTTGTTCCGATGGCCGAGATGTGTTGAAGCGGCTATGGTAGCCTTAGACGGATGAGTGGCAGCACTTGGATGCACATCTGAGTGGCGCAGATGAACAAGCAGCCGACACAGTGGACATTCCAGTTGCAGTAAACGAGGAGAACGTACCAGCTCCACCTATGAATGGCGTCCATCAAACAGCTTAATAACAACAAAGCAGGCCGGATTTACAAACGGTCGACTAACAACCGACCACATCTTTAAGTTGCGAGAAATTCTCCAGAAATTCGGATGGTGATAAAAAACAGATTACTAAGACAGATAATTGCTTTTGATAAATTTCCCATGGAATGTAATTATTTAAGCTTACTTGCAAAAAAATGCTACGCCCTTGCGAGTGACGTTCCGGCAGTTAATCGGAACATTCGTCATGGCGGACGAAAACATGCGTGTAGGCATGTTTTTGAGTTCTTTCTTCGTTTTATTCATCAATTTCTCCTCAGTTTCCGCGACAAAATTGTTGGAGTAGATCTTACGCTTCAGGTTGGCCCAGAAATTCTCGATGGGATGCAGCTGGGGGACGATAGGCGCGTTCGCCGACTTGGGTACCACAACGATATTCAGCCGCTCCATCTCCTCCGACGATCCCATCGAGTAGTGAGCCGACGCCAGAACCGGCCAGAACACCTCGTCTTCGCCCTTATGCTAATTCTTGATGAACGACGCAACTTCCGGCAGGCATTTCGTACTATAAATTTTCCCGTTCACGGCCAGTCCAGAGCGAAAGAAGAGCGGCTTTGACATCCCCTTCTCGCTGATTGTCAGCCACAGCAGCACCTTCTTGGGGAACTTGGTGTGTGAAATGAACTTTACCTCGGAGCTCACTTCCTGCGTGGGGGAGGTATAATACGAAGTGCCCTGCCAGTCATTGCCATCCAGGGGGAGATAGGTCTCGTCGTCCATCACCACCACCACGTCGCGATTTGCCGGGAAAATCGAGTAGACCATCTTATTCAGCCGCTGCCGCTGCATCATTGCCTGCAGCTCCAAAACCAGTGGACGCGAAGTCCGCTTCCTGACATGTATGTTCATGTTCGCCAGGTACTTTTTCACTGTTTGGCCGGTTGAACCGATCTCCCGGCCAAGCGCACGCAGCGATGTAGCCACTTTTTCCTCGGTCTTCCTCTTCAGCATCCTTTGTAGCTTCTTGTAGCTCAGGGTCGTCCATAAAGTGCCGCACGATGTCCGTTTCCAACGCGGCGGGGTGCCGTTCTTTGAACGCGCACACTTCTGAACGGATTTGCTTCACTGCTTTTGCCATCACGGTTAGACTTCGACTGATAGAGCTGTCAAATGTTGTCTGCTGACTCGTGGGTTACTATGATTGATGCTGCATGGGTAGTTTCGTCAGTGCGGATGAAGGTTAACCCATGAAAAATCGGCAGTTTTTGTCCATTTTTTTTAATGCAAGCGTTATTCATTGACTTCAAAGCCTCATATGATACGATAGAGCGGGTCCGAGCGGAGCTATGACAAATCATGCACAAAAACTGTTTCCCAGTGAAGCTCATAAAACTGGTCCAGGCTACGATGAATGGAGTGAAGTGAAGTGTTCGAAAACCAGGCATACTGTCAGAATCATTCGAATGCAGGAGGGAATTCAAACAAAGTGATGGTCTTTCCTGTCTGTTGTTCAACATAGCGTTGGAAGGTGTGGTACGGAGAGCATGTCTAAAAATGCGTTCACGATTTTAAATAAATCCGGATGATATGGATATTGTCGGCAGAACATTTGCGACAGTGGTGGACCAATACACTTCCCTGAAACGCAAAGCAGCACAAATTGGGCTGCAGGTGAACGCGTCTAAAACCAAGTACATGCTAGCAGGCAGCCCCGAGGGTAACAGAAGCCGTCTAGGTAGCAGTGTCACACACACATATACTTTGGCTCCCTTGCGACAGAGGACAATGATGTAAGCCGCGTGATTCGGAGACGCATCATCGATGGAAGCCGTGCCTACAAATGGACTCCACAAAAATTTTGGGAAACTTCAACCCCGTACAAAGAGCACAGTATACAAATCGTTGATTAGACCAGTTGTTCTATATGGGTATGAGACGTGGACAATGCTCGAAGAAGACCAGCGTGTGCTAGGCGTCTTTGTGCGACGCAAGTTACGAACTATATATAAAGGTGTATAAGAATCACAAGCTAGCGCTACTATATCGTGAACCCAGCATCCAGAGAGTAGCAAAGGCAGGCAGGAAAACAAGCCGTCCACGGAGGTGATCAACGCTCGAGGTGACAGAACCAAGCTGAGCAGAACCTTGCAAGGATGGGTGGTCCAGCAAACTGGAGATCAGCAGCAATGGACCGAGTAACGTGGAGGAGACTAGTAGTGCAGACTATGTCCACCCGGACGTAATGCCATTTAGACAAAATGAGGTAAGATGGTCAACTTTGTAGTTCAGCGAACAATGTTCAATCTCACTATCCTTCGGAGTTCAAAGTAGGCACGATTGCAACCATTATGTGCCTTTGTATCTCTCTGCTGGTGTCATTATCGGTGATCACCAATGAGTCCGATACGCGAATTCTTCTACCGCCTCGATTTCAGCACCGTTCGTTTTCGCCATCGTTTCAAAGTTACGATATCAACGTCGTCGGCGAAGCCAACACAAAATTACAGACTTCCTGAATATCGTGCCACTCGTGTCCATCTCTGCTCTTCGAATCATACCCTTCAAAGCAATATTAGATAGCAAACACAACAAGCCATCACCTTGCTGCAACTCTCTCCAAGATGCGAAGGGACCCGAGAGTGTCCCTGAGACTCGGACGACACGCATTACACGATAAATCGTTGCTTTGCTCTGGCATAGCTGGTCTCGATCGATTGTATAGTAAGCTGATTTGAAATAGATTAAACGATGATGTGTGTGTGCACATGAATCCCGCTCGGTACTGCCGCACGAACTCTTTTGCGATTGTTGACTGACGGTGCCATGGAAATTGGGAGAGCAACTTGTAGGCGGCGCTCAGTAGCGTGATAGCAAGATAATTGCAGCATTCCAGCATGTCACCAATCCTCCGGTAAATACACTTGCTTACCCCCAAGTCTTGAAATTACCCAGTGCAACGTTGCTCTAATATGCGCTATCATATATGATTTGGTGGGTCTGTCGCAACGTAAACATTTGGTCTGTTGTCAATCCCCAAAACCGGCTTGAGAACGGAGGCGGAAGGTGATCTGGGAAAGCACTTTGTGGGCCGCGTTAAGAATAGTGATAGCTCGATATTTCTTACATTCTAACTTGTCATTCTTTATTTGTATATTGGTCATATAACTCCCTCTTTTCATTCCTCCTGGTAGCTTTTCTGTATCCCAGGGCCTGACTATCATTCGGTGCAGACAATTTGCTAACTTATCCGGGCCCATTTGTACTAGTTCCGCTCCGATTTTATCCTTCCCAGCTGCCAACTGCAGGAAACTGGAGGTCAGGATTGGAAAATCTAGGCGTTTATCAACAACGCATTTAGACTCGGCCAACTGTTGTTGTATTTTAATCGCTGTAATAGTGAGATCAATGCATTGTTTGCAAAAAATGTTGTTGAAACCAAGTGTTCAAAGTTAATCAAACACCTTATTTCCAGCTTCTGAATGGACCTAAAAACAAACGAGTCTACCTAAGTCTAAATGAGTGGCAGAAAACTGGCCACAACACATCCGATTCAACTGCTTCTCCCTTAAACACCTCATTGTGTTTCCCCATTAGCTTGCTTCTGGTGCAAACGATGCCGTAAAACTTCATTCGCATGTTAAATTCGTTTCGTTGCTGACATTTTCGTAGTTTGCACATTTTCAAACGTGATTTTTGCGATGGACCTTCATTCATTTAAGTTTGAAGGAAATTGAGATTTTGTTATAGAACATCCCAGGTTCAACTTTCTTGTCATGTTTTTGATACTAGGAACAACATTTTTTTTTACATATAAACGTTTTCAATCACTCAAATGCTCAATACATTATGTTGAATCCTTGGAATAATCTCCACGCCTACTATCAAAGATACTCTCAAACACTATCACAACATCCAACTGACTTGGTGAGCACTAACTCCTATCTCTCCTAACAAATCGTTCAATTTTACATAAGACGACCGACACCGAGGAACTGACTTCTCCTACATCTCTCCACAGACAAAGGAATGAGCAAACGGAAATTAGAAAACCAAAAATAGAGAAAGAAACATAACAAGATAACTGAAAAAAATATATTAGATAAATAAAAAGAACAAAACCAGAAAAAAGAAACTTAAATGTGTTTTATAGAAGAAACAGAAAATAGATAAAAATTTACATAAAATAAAAACACACAAGAAAAGCCAAAAACTAAAACAAAAAAAAAGCTGGAAATCGTATGGTAGCAGAAACAAAAAAAAGTTATAAAAATAAAAAAAAATGAGAAAAAATTGTTAAGTACAGTTATCTAATTCTACAGCAAAGCATTAAAACATAATAATAATGAAAGAAGGCTAGACATGAACAGAGTTCACCGAATTACCAAGTATTGGTGTATTTAGTTAAATTTTCGTTGAGTTTACAGTTTGGGTTTTATTAAGCGTTACCAGAAAACGAGGGTAATAAGAGAGACAGAAAAACTTGATTAAGCGTCAAATACATACTTACACACATAAGAGAAGTAAAAAAACAGGTCAAGAGAATTATAGGAAACAAACAAAACTGTATTGACATTTAATAGCAATCGCCCCCGCCACAGAATCGAATACGAAAAAAAAATGTAACGAAAATTACAGTATAAAATTGTAAGAAATAATAGTTCAAGCAGAGCACCCACTTTCGTGAAGTGAGTTCCGGCTGACGCGAATGTAAAGAAAAAATACAACTGGAATCAACTGATCGTACAGGGGGTGCAAAAAAATCTCGAAGCCTATCGACAGGCACGCACATTACAAGTAAAATAATAAGAAAACAAAGTAAAAGGAAAACATACATTCAAACACACAGGAACACTGACATAAAACACAGAACAGTAATAAAAACACAACCCATATAACATTCGAACACACGCAACCACAGACGTTCTCGTAAGCCAAATCATTTACAACAACAACAACAACAACAACAAGAAACAACAAGAGACAACAAAAAATCAACCGTAACTTATGTTTGAAACCAATGCTAAACATTTAATAACAACGTAGAATGTTAAGGTGAAACGAATTACCATTTAACAGCAAAAAAACAGCAAAAAAGTGAAAAAATAAATAAATAATCGAGTTCAAGAGCAAAAAAAAAACATGAAGAAAATCACAGTAAGTCCTGAACTTTTTAGTTTGTAGAACTGTTTGTTACCTATGTTTCAGTGAATAAGAGGAAGAAAATTAAAAAAAAAGTATATATACGATGTATTAGTAGGAATTTACTCTGATTGAAAATTGTTGCAAATCGGATCCACGGAAGAGTAGATTAATATTAAACAAATAGGAAACAAAATAAAATGAGAGAAACTCACCCACACATACTTAAAAGAATAAAAAAAAGGAAAAAAAAATCTATATCTAAGCATTAATCTGGCAGAAGAAAAAAAAACTAGGAAATTTAACAAGTAAATAGAAGAAAAACGGCAGAAAGTAAGATGACAAAAAGATGGAAACGATGAGGAGGAAAGAACATACGAACTACTGTTAGAAGGAACAATCCACCCCAAAAAATGAGTCAGGAACAAGAAGATCAAACACCTAAAAAGTAACATAATGAAACAAGAGAAGAACAAGAAGAAGAAAATCACACACAGAGGATGAAGAAATAAAAAAGTAAGATCTTTGTTTTTTCGTCGAATTGAGGCTAATTTGTATATAATTTCACCGCTTCTGTATACTTTTAAACAATGCTGTTCATATTTAGGAAGGTAATCAACAACAATGCCAACCAAAAGTAAGAAAAAAAAAACAGTGAAACAGTGGAAGTGAAGTGAAAAAAAAACTATGATTAAAGAGAATAACATGAGACATTCCGCATCGAACGCTGAAGAGCTTCGGTTCAGTTTTTTTTCGCATCCCGCACTACCTCTTTTGTTTTTTTTTTTCACCCGCTATCAACCACGCGGTGAATAAAATTAGTGCACTGTTTGAACCGCCGATATCCAGCCGAGCGTTCCTTTAGGGAAGCAGACATTCCCGGCCGAGCCCGACGGATGATCTGTCCAGCCAGAACCATCGTCACACACCCGAGGAAAAAAAGTGAAACCCCATAAGCATCATCGCAGCAGGGAAGGTCATCGCTCCATCCACTGCCGGTCAGCAAGCGGAGCTTTGTTTACGAACAACAGCAGAAAGTGCCAGGCGCAGCGTAATGGCAAGTAGCACAGTCTCCTTTATTGTTTCCTCATCTGTTAGTGTTTTTTGTGTATCTCTCTCCCATATAGTGAATCGTTCTGCATAGGGTGGTTCAAAAAAATATCGTTCTGCATAGGGTGGTTCAAAAAAAAATCATCTGATTTTTATTTTGTTTTATTTAATTTTTGTTTTTTTTTTTGTCCCTGAATTTGTCTTTTCATGGAAGATTCTAAGGGGGGCAACTTGCCTCCCAAAGATGTTTTTAGGGCGCGCTGTTATCAGCCGTCTTCTGCCTCTCCTTGGGTTGTCTACTTTCGGCAGAAAGTGAAAGCCCTAGACTTTTTGGGCATAAAAAGAAATTTGACGCGTCGTTATCCGGGGACCGAATTTCATCAGGTCAACCGAAACAAACTGCGTGTCACTGCACCTACGTATAAAATTGCAAATGAAATTGCTAGTGACGAAGGTTATAATGTCGAGTACTACGTCTACATCCCATCTCGAGATGTGGAGATAGATGGTGTGGTTTCTGCAGCGAGCCTGACGTGTGAAGACGTTATGGAAGGTAAGGGGCGACTTCCAGATTCTGCTTCGTCTACCATTGAGATTCTGGAATGCAAACAATTGCATGCAGGATCAATGGTAGATGGAAAAAAGACGTATTCACCGTCGGACTCGCTACAAGTGACCTTCGCCGGATCAATTCTCCCAAAATTTGTTGAAATTGATAAAGTTTTTTTTCCCAGTGCGCCTTTTTGTACCAAGGGTATTTAATTGTACCAAGTGCAAACAGTTGGGTCATACGGCTACTTTTTGCGACAACAAGCCCCGTTGTGGCAAATGCGGCCAAAGGCATCTAGAGGATGCTTGCCAACAGGAAGCAACAAAGTGTGCTTACTGTGGCAAAGAGCCTCTCCACGATTTGCAGAACTGCCCCGTGTACAAGAAGCGCACTGGTAACGTGAGACGTTCCATACAAGAACGCTCCAAGCAGACGTATGCAGAAATGTTAAAGTCGCAAAACGGAGCGTCTGCATCGTCTGTATCAGCCGCTCAAAATGAAAATCCTTTTTTGATTTTGTCTTCCGATGAACTGGACTCTGACGTAGCCGATGAGAGTGGATTTCCGGAGGTACACGCCCCCGGTAAAAGAAAGCCTACTAGTTCTCCGGGTGTGCGCCGGAAACAAATAAAATCTACTCTCAAAAGCTTGCAAAAAATTGGAGGTAGCGGGGGTCAATTAAAAAAACCGAATAAACCGGTAATAGCTGATGCATCCGTTCCTAGCTGTAGCTATACCAACCCGCCGCTGCCTAATAACAGTAACCGTAAGAGGTTGCCAAAACCAAAAACTACGTCTTCTCGCAATTCTAAGAATATCCCGTCCAAGCGAGGTAAGATTAATTTTAGGGACATTGTGGATAACATTTTAAATGCTCTTGGCCTTTCGGATGCTTCACCGCTCCGAGGAATTATTGACCTGCTTATTCCTATAGTTGGAAACTACTTCAAGCAATTGACTGTATCATGGCCCCTTATTGGTGAATTCATATCTTTCGATGAATAATTCGTCGAGTGAGGATCAAGATATGATCACCGTATTACAATGGAACTGTCGCAGTCTAATACCTAAATTAGACTCGTTCAAGTATTTGATTCACAATTCTGATTGTGATATATTTGCTCTCTGTGAAACATGGCTTTCATCCGAAGATGAATTAAACTTCCACGATTTTAACATTATTCGCCTGGACCGAGATGATTCATATGGTGGCGTACTTTTGGGGATCAAAAAGTGCTACCCCTTCTATAAAATCTCACTCCCAATAATCTCAGGCATTGAAATCGTCGCTTGCCAAATAAATGTAAAGAATAAAGATCTTTGCATAGCTTCCGTCTATGTCCCTCCGAGGGCATCAATAAACCGCCGTCAACTTTGGAGTTCAATTACATTACTTCCATCTCCAGTTCTTATTCTGGGCGATCTGAACTCCCACGGTACTGCTTGGGGCGAACAATACGATGACAACAGAGCGGGTATTTTCTATGACTTATGCGACGATTTCAACTTGACCATCTTGAACACTGGGGAAGCGACACGAATAGCAAAACCTCCTGCCAGGGAGAGTCGACTTGACATATCTTTGTGTTCTAATTCACTATCATTAGATTGTCTGTGGAAGGTAATCAATGATCCCCATGGTAGTGATCACTTACCAATTATTATCTCAATCACAAATAGTTTTCACAAAACAGACCAGTCAATCCATGTTCCTTATGACCTCACGAGGCATATCGACTGGCAACATTTTGCATCGGCGGTAACCCTTGGTATTGATTCTACCGATCCTCTTCCACCATTAGAAGAGTATCGTTTCCTTTCCGACCTGATGTACAAAAGTGCATTAGAAGCTCAGAAACGACGTGTTCCAAGTGCATCCCTCAAAAGAAGACCCGCCACCCCTGGATGGGATGACGAATGCACTAAGTTGTATCTTGAGAAATCCGATGCGTTTAAAGATTATCGTAGACATGAAACATGTGAGCTTTTTGATAAGTACCTCAAGCTTGAAAAAAAGCTTAAAAACTTACTCAAAGCAAAGAAACGCAATTACTGGCGTTCGTTTGTAGAGGGACTATCTAGAGAAACCTCGATGACAACGCTTTGGAGAAAGGCTCGTTATATGCGAAACCGCTCATCCTCCAATGAGAGTGAAGAATACTCCATGCAGTGGATATTCGACTTCGCTAAAAAGGTTTGTCCAGACTCTGTCCCAACACAACCGAATTTACGGGATACTACCCGAAATAACGGTTCTCTGGACGAACCATTCACAATGTTGGAATTTTCAATGGCACTTCTTTCATCGAATAACTCTGCTCCGGGAAGCGATATGATTAAATTCAACCTTCTAAAAAATCTCCCTGATATCGCTAAAAGACGATTACTTAACCTGTATAACACTCTCATGGAATTAAATATAGTTCCACCCGCATGGAGGCAGGTTAAAGTAATAGCTATTCAAAAGCCTGGGAAACCAGCGTCTGATTACAATTCTTACCGTCCGATCTCTATGCTATCATGTTTAAGGAAATTGTTAGAAAAAATGATCCTATCAAGACTTGACCGTTGGGTTGAATCAAACAACCTGCTATCAAATACGCAATTTGGTTTCCGAAAGAGCAAAGGAACAAACGATTGTTTAGCGTTGCTTTCATCTGATATACAACTGGCCTTTGCACACAAGGAGCAATTGGCTTCAGTATTTCTGGATATTAAGGGCGCATTTGATTCAGTTTCCATAGATATACTGGCAGATAGTCTGCACAGTAGTGGTTTGCCAGGAATTTTAAATAACTTTTTGTATAATTTACTGTCAGAAAAACAAATGACCTTTAATCTAGGTCAACTGACAACTTCCAGAATTAGCTACATGGGCTTACCCCAAGGCTCATGTTTAAGTCCCTTGCTTTATAATTTTTATGTTAAAGATATTGATAACTGCTTGGAAAATAGATGCACGCTAAGACAACTTGCAGACGATGCTGTGATCTCCTTTAGAGGTCCACGTGCGGAAATCTTGCAAAGACCATTGCAAAATTCCCTAGATAATCTGTCCATCTGGGCCAGAAATTTGGGGATCGAGTTTTCACCGCATAAAACCGAATTGGTAGTGTTTACTAGAAAGCGGTTCCCTGCCCAACTGCGTCTCAAGCTGTTGGGAAGAGACATTACCCAATCTTTGACCTTCAAATACCTTGGAGTCATGTTTGATTCAAAATGCACTTGGAGTAATCACTTTGCGTATTTAAAACAGAAATGTCAACAAAGGATCAATTTTCTAAGATCAATATCCGGGACATGTTGGGGTGCTCACCCGGAAGACCTTATTAAACTCTATAAAACAACTATTCTTTCAGTTCTCGAATATGGCTCTTTTTGTTTCCTCTCGGCAAGAAATAGCCACCTCATCAAATTGGAACGCATTCAATATCGTTGTCTACGTATTGCCCTTGGCTGTATGCATTCAACGCATAATATGAGCCTGGAGGTTCTGGCAGGAGTAAAACCCTTACAGTACCGCTTCTGGGAGCTCTCATCTAGAATACTGATCAAGTGTGGAATCAGTAACAACCTTGTGATTGAAAACTTCGAAGAAATGCTCGAATTGAGTACCCAGTCAAGATTCTTACGAATCTATATTAACTATATGTCATCCGATATTAGTCTTCCATGCTATAACCCTCCTAGTGTACGCTTTCCTTATCACAGTTCCTCCATTGATTATGATCTCTCCATGAAACAGGCTATTCAAGGAGTTCCAGATCAACTTCGACCTATTTTAATTCCCCATATTTTCATCGAAAAGTACCAACATGTCAGTTGCAATAGAAGAATTTTCACTGATGGGTCACGCATTGATGGATCCACTGGTTTCGGTGTTTACAATGAATACTCATCTGCCTTCCGGAAACTTCAGGAACCTTGTTCCGTATATGTTGCTGAGCTGGCAGCAATCAATTTCGCATTGGGGATAATTTCCGACATGCCCATAGACCATTATTTCATCTTCTCGGATAGTCTCAGTTCTATTGAGGCCCTCCAGTCGATGAAAACAGTTAAGCACTCATCTTACTTTCTTTCAAAAATAAGGGAGCAGATGTGTGCGTTGGTCGAAAGATCATTTAGAATTACCTTTGCATGGGTCCCCTCACATTGCTCAATTCCAGGCAATGAGAAGGCGGACTCTCTAGCAAAGGTGGGCGCACAAGAAGGCGAGATTTTTGAAAGAAGAATTTCACATGATGAATTTTTCCCATTAGTACGTCAGAGTTCTCTTCAAAGTTGGCAAAACGATTGGACAAGTAATTCTCTTGGGCGGTGGTTACATTCCATTATTCCAAATGTTTCGTCGAGATCGTGGTTCAAAGGTCTGGATGTAAGTCGCGGTTTCATTCGTGTGATGTCAAGACTTATGTCCAACCACTACTCGCTAGACGCACATCTCTACAGAATTAACCTCGTCGATAGCAACATGTGTAGGTGCGGAACCGGTTATGATGACATCGATCACGCAGTTTGGCATTGCCCGGGTAATGATGCCTCCAGAGCACGACTATTGGATACCCTTGTGGCCCGAGGTAGACAACCCTTCCGCGAAGTAAGAGATGTTTTGGGAATGCGTGATCTTCCCTACATGCAAGCGATTTACGAATTCCTTTGTTTGTCTGATCTAAGAGTGTAATGTCATCACCCCCTCCCTTTCACTCTAGTAAATTCCCTGCCATTGTGTCCCAGTTATATTATCCTTTTGTTTCCGTGCTACTTGTACCTGCCCAGCAAGCTGTGGTCACCCATCTGCAGCTTAGTTCCTGTAAGGGACTACAGAGACCGAGGATTTGGAAGATGTCGCAACCATGAGCAGCAACAAATACCTGAAATAAGTTACCTGCCTAGCCCCTTCCAAACAATAATGTGACCCATTAACCTCGAGCTAGCCACGAGTAATTGGCACCCCTCTTTACTAAAATCGAAATAGAAAAATTGTTAATTACAATATTGAATATCGGCTCCGCAAAGTGTTACACACGCCTGAGCCTAATAAATAAACGAACTGATTAAAAAAAAATCAAAACTGGTTTCAGCAGCTCTATTGTGACTTAATTGAGTCACAGAGCAGTCACCTTTACTGGGTTGAAACAAATGTGCTACTAGGAAAATATCTCTTAATCTGTAATGTTAGCTATTAGATAAGCATTGATTGATTTTTTTCCCCGCTAGCTGAAAGTTGAAGAAGCTATGCTCAATAAAATGTTCAGTTCTTGGTTAATCAAAAAACTGAATATTCAAACCTATGCTATAGCTTTCAGAAGCCAAATAGTACTAGATTAAGAAACACAGTTGATAGTTAGAAAAAGTATCAACGAAAAATATTTATTTGAACTATTCATGGCATGGGTCAAACCGCCCCGTTACCCCGCTTTCCCCGTTTTAGGGTACTGTAGTTTCGTATTATTGAGAATATATGTTGATCATATCTTAAAGTTTGATTCAGCGTGTGAGAAGCAGAACAGCAAGCTAGTCAGGGCGAGAAGTTGCAGTTGTCTTATCCTATTCAAATGATTTATCCGTTTTTATGAGCATGAGCAGGATAATGAGCATGATTGACCGCCCGAAGTTGTTATTCCGTTACTGCCAGTTCAGCTGTTATTACTCAGAAGATCAACAGATGATGCAAACATGCTCAATGTGTAAAACTGGTGATCCCAAACTAAGGCAATACCGGCGCTGGCCTCGCCCGAATGCAGGTCAAATAAGGAAAGGGTAGGAATGCGTTAACGTTTATTTGGACGTTTTATTGGAAGCCGAGACCACCGCCGCACTTCCACGAGAAATCACTGGGATTTTGGATGACAAGATTGGGTGGCAGCAGGGTTCGTTTTGGTAAACAATAAGCTGAATTCACGCTTCGTTTAGTAAAATATTTAAATACTAGTACCGATTTCTGATTCGAACCGATTACAACAGTAAGGATGCTATTGGGGCCACACACAAAGTGTAATGGTGTTTTTTCATTGAAAAAACAAGGTGATTTTTTATAATGTTGGAAATCCGATTTGATCTGAGTTAAACCAATAATAAGGATGCTATTGGAGCCACTCACAAAGTGTGATGGTGGTTTTCCGTTAGGAAAACAAGGATAATTTTATGAACGCTTGAGAGACGCTTTGTTGTTCTCTTACTGTGCTCACTCGATCACTCGTTACACCGAATTATAGATAACCGAAACAACACGAAACGCGCCATGCTCGATAGGAAAATAGTGCGTAATAAAGCATCGACACAACCTTTCACAGCCGATGCTCGAACCAAACTCTGTTTTCGTAACTTACAATTTTTACTACTGTATTCTACAATCTATTGCACTGCTGTAACTAATAACTGTATCAATCAAGTTGAAGTTTCTAATGAACAATCTATGCTAATCCATTAAAAATTTAAATTGAGGGATTTCGTAAAAATAAGAGTCCGTAGATGCATTTTGTGCCTTCTGGTAACTTTATGTTTCTATTGATATCCATGCTCATCGGTTTAATACCAACCGGGAGAGACTTGGCCTTATACAAATGGATTTCATTATCTCCAGTCCGCTCAACCAATCGCAACGTTTTGTGATAGATTGGACGGATTATTATAATTTGAGATAACTCCATGCAGATGTCTTCCAAGTTTGGCAGATCGACAAGCAATCGGTGGAGAGTTTAGAGGAAGACCGGAAGAATAAGCGATGGTTCTGCGCGTGTTTATAAACAGAAGAACCTTCATAACAAAACGAATCATCGGGTAAAATACATACGGTTTTTTTTTTAATTATAAGCAGTCTAAAGCAGTTATTTGATTCATTTTATCCAGAAGTACCATAAATGGACATTCGAAAGTTTTTCAAAAGTAAGTATAATATTTTCCAGCATGTAATTAAAAAAAAAACAAGCAAACAAAACAAAACGAATGTTTTTTCATGCAGCTGAAATAACCACGAATAGAAAAATATGCAAAATGGTTGTATTTCTCGAATTTGAACAACAATTTTAATGTAATTCAATGATACACCGTTTTGGTTTCATACTACTCAGATACACATGATTGCTACATATACCGTGTTTCGACAGAACGTGTTTCAGTTGGATCATATCAGATAAATCGGTTCAAATTTCCAAAACGCAGATGCAGATGTGTATATAAATTATTTTTAAAATATTGAGGAATAGCTGTTGGAACGCATATGAATTTCTTTTCGTCATTGATGAATAAAATTTCTTAAATTATTTACTAACTACTCGTGTGTTGAGAATGCAAGTAGCGACAATTCAGCACAAAAAACACAGCTTGCTTACATTTGTTACTTACGTCGTTTTAAAAGGTTATGTTTGATGTTCCTGTTTAGAAAATATCAGATAAAATAATTATACTTAAGGTGAGCAAAGGGGACACAAACCATAAGCTATAAACCACCAAAACTCAAAATGTATGTTTGTTAAAAGCTAATCACTTATTATTTGAACAACCATTAAAAAAATATAATCTATTCAAACGGTGTGAGCATGGTGAGTAAAAAACGGTGTTTCTTCTGTGTTGCTTTGGGTGAGAGGGTCGTGGATGAAAAGTACATTTTCAGTACAAACTGCAAAGAAATTCGGTGGTTATTCTATACAAAAATCCAATATGACCCGTTAAATGTTTGACATTCAATGTGGTTTGAATTAAAAACATGGGAAAAATCGAAAGTTTTTAAAATCGTTTTTTTTTATTCCAGAACAAGCCTAGAATTGTTTAATCTTGTTGCAAGAAACGGACGGGTATTGTCAAATACTTTGGGTGAGAGTAGAGAAGATAATTCACCCGCATTCAGGCGTAATGTCACATAAATGGGGCTCCATTCCCGCTCCATCTGTCGGAACATGAAAATGACCCTACTCTACTGGTCCACCAGGCGTTGTATTGTCCGTTAAGTGTTCGTTAATGTTAATTGTTCAGTATGTACAACCACTGGTTGGAGACGATGTAATTCTCTCTCTCTCTCTCTCTCTCTCTCTCTCTTGAATAAAATAAATAAAATGAATTCAAACATTGATACTGTACTATGAAATTATTTAGGTGCAAGTAACCCCACTCCTCGTTAACCCCTTAAAATCGCAAATAATCATTAGCATCTTACCTGGAACCTCAATCTCATCTGGGTCTTCGTCATCGTCGAAATCCGATCCGGAAGAGTCATCATTATCTTCGTCATCTTCGTAGCCGTAAGATGATTTATTGGTGGCCTGTGGATATAGAATATAACAGTAGCATGAATGACATTTCAAACGATAGGGAAATCTAGGTAGATGTACGATTCCAATACATATATTGTAGTCGACTTTGTTCGTAAATGGTAAACTTAATTATTCAACCGAAAGCTAAATAAGCTATAAACATCGCGGTTTAGAATTTCCTGAATCATGAGACATTGTCCTATGTGCGTCTTGCAAGCAGTATTGAACATAATTTAATTGCAAGCGTAGATGTCTTCCGTTAATTATACACAAGGGCTATCTTGATTTTCACATCTAGGCCCACGACAGAAAGCCCACTGCTGATTATGTACCTATATGTAATGCACTGGCCGGCTGTTGGCGTCCCTGATTTCAATATCATTGCATCGCGCAAAAGGGAAACCGGGGTAAAGTTATTTGATGTTAATATTCTTCTTCCTAAGTTTCTGGCGCTTTTGGATCCAATATTTTGCCGACTTTCAAAGTAATGCAAGATACACTTTTCGATAATAATTTAAATTTTTACATAAACAATAAAGGAAAGTGAATATAGCGAGATATGCACAATTTTGCTCCTTTTTCTGGTATAAAAAAGTGTGGGTGATCGAACTTAGATGATTTATATTAAACTTCTATACACTACTTTATGATAATTGCTGGATCGTGTATACTCAGCATGTTTAAAATTGAACTTGTTCCAAGTTCAAAGTGTCGTGAATTTCCTGATCGTTACATTTTAAAATTCACAGAATTGGAATTTGGCCTTGCCTGGCTTTCTATTTTTATTAAAATTTCAGAGATTACTTCGGAACCAATGGAACGAGAGTTTTTTGCGCCAACGAATATAAAATGACAATAGCTTATCCACCTCCATCTAGATTTGCGTTGTTTTGGCATACGCCACACATGAAATTTCAGCTGAGTCCCTTATCACGGGGAATTACAGATTTTATTATTATAAGTTTTGACTTAACAAAGTCCCGCTTTCGTAGAACTTTTTCGTCTAGTCAAACCAATTATTTCAAATTCAAAACTGCAATGTTTACCCCAAATTCTAATACGAAAGCCATATGTCCTGCTGCATGTGTTATGCTACTTCCTTCCACTTCCTTTTTCAAACCGCGCGTGATAGGTTATTATGTATATATATACATACAACGTGCAAACAGTGTGGTGAGGGAAAATGTGGGAGCCTCTTTCCAAATGCATGCTGGCGGCGCTAAGAAATTTTTCCTTTGAGACGACCAGGCTGCGATCGATAAAGAGACGCCACACCCTCGAAGCCGTCAGGGCCGAAAGTTATTCACAGAATTATCTCAGGAACCTTGCGGTTCAAAGGGAATATCTTGAACCAGCTGAGCAGGTGTTCCCCGACCGTGATGACATCTCTGATCGGCACTTTTCTACCTTCGGTTGTCAACTTTTTTCTTGGTTATGTTGCTTTTTAAAACATTGATTTTTTTTCTACTTTTTGCGACTTTTCCGTTTCACTGACACATCACAATAATAAAAAAAAAACAGTAACATGCACCACAATCAGAAAGAAAGTTAAAGAAAAACAAAGCATTTCTCGTAAGAGAACATAAAAAAAAACTCACCATTCTATTCATGTTTTTTTTCTGTTGCCTGATAAAAAAAACTTCTCTTTGAGGCACTTTTCCGTATTTCCTTCACTTTACCAATGTCGAACTGTACAGAATGTACTTGCGGTTACACTATTCCGATGAACAAATTCCGGAAAAAGTGACGATAAGGCTAAAGAAACAATTTTTCCCGCGCAGGAAAATTATTTTTTGTTAACCCGTGCGCCTGCTATGGCCAATAAGTTTTATTTTGCTGTTATGCGACCATCCCGAGCTGTTTCCCGAATGAAACTGACGACAATGCTTTTCTTGTTCACGTCTCATCGACGGTGGTTAGTTCTTCTCAGCACCGAAAATGCGCGTGTACGTGAACATTTTTTTGTTTTGATTTTCATACTGTCAAAGTAGTTTTCAGACACTGATACAAAATTTATTTGAAAATAGGACACGCATGATATGTCATCCGAACTCCCCAATAAGGAGCCCGAAAAAAAATATCACTCAGGCAAATAAACTTAAGAATTTCGTATGGTTCGGATGTGTTCACACACAAACAGAGCCCTCTGAGACACATAAGAAGTTTATGTGGCAAATGAACTATGTGTGGCCACTCTTAGGAAGTATGTGTGGTTGCAAATAATTGATTTCATTGCAAAAAAAAATGTGTCGGACACATAGACATAGATCATTGCACGGAATATTCCACAAACAAAACCCACAAAAAAAAGCCGCCACAATAACCACAACCACCCTACACCACCAAAGCAGTAGCACGGCAACAGTACCGGGAGACAGAATCCTAACAAGGCAGAGACGACAGGGGGTAAGTCACTCGGCCACCTTGTGTTACCACCCTAAAAACAACAATCCGCCACACTTCAAACACACTCGCCACCACATGAAAGATAAATTCATATCTGGCATCACTTGCATGAATCGATTGTTTGTTTTCTCAGTGTTTTGTTTCCCTCTCGCTTGCACTCATGTGATTTAAATGATGCATATGTGTGCATGAATTAACCGCCAAAAAGGTCCATGGTTGCCAATAAGCATACATTTTCGATTATAGTATTGACAGATATGTTGAAACACAGAAACACCTTCCGACACACTGAAACACAAACACAACGTGGCATAGTGACTTACCCCCTGCCCCCCCCAACCCCCAAAATAACCAACAACCCACCCCAAACAAAAAAAAGGAATACCCCGCGCATCAAACGAACTAGGGCCATAGGGCACTACAAGAGAGACTCCCTGCCCTCCCAACCCATAAATAGATTGATCTAACCAGAGCAATAAGGCGCTAGCACAACCCAACAAAAAAATAGATAGGTGAAAGAGAAACAAACAAGAGGTCTCTCATAGCCCCTAAGAATAAAACCAGGAATTTATCTGAGTGATACCACTTAAAGGCAGTATCGACTTAAAAAGTAGAGAGGTTTCGGAATTTTGTTCAATATTACCAAGCGGAATTTTGACAATTGATCTGCATGGAACGAAATGTCACCTTCACTTAAGGTCGGTATCGTGTTCGAAAGAAATTTCTTTTTCTATCTCAATCCCATGTTAAATTCCGTTTACTAAAACGGAAAAGTAAAAAATCGAAAAGAAATTTCTGCAGCAGTATCCACCTGAAAAGAACGAAAAATAAAATTGGAATTTGTAAGGTTTCCACGCAAACTAATGGGAGCTGTCACTTTTACTTTCGGAAAAATATTCCGCTCGATTATTCCGTAAGTGAAGGTGACATTTCGTTCCATGCAGATCAATTGTCAAAATTCCGCTTGGTAATATTGAACAAAATTCCGTAACCTCTCTACTTTTTAAGTCGATACTGGCCTTTACGGAATAATCGAGCAGAATATTTTTTCCGAAAGTAAAAGTGACAGCTCCCATTAGTTTGCGTGGAAACCTTACAAATTCCAATTTTATTTTTCGTTCTTTTCAGGTGGATACTGCTGCAGAAATTTCTTTTCGATTCTTTACTTTTCCGTTTCAGTAAACGGAATTTAACATGGGTTTGGGATAGAAAAAGAAATTTCTTTCGAACACGATACCGACCTTAAGGCCAGTATCGACCTAAAAAGTAAAGAGGTTACGGAATTTTGTTCAATATTACCAAGCGGTATTTTGACAATTCATCTGCATGGTACGAAATGTCACCATCACTTACGGAATAATTGAGCGGAATATTTTTCCGAAAGTAAAAGTGACAGCTCCCATTAGTTTGCGTGGAAACCTTACAAATTCCAATTTTATTTTTCATTCTTTTCAGGTGGATACTGCTGCAGAAATTTCTTTTCGATTCTTTACTTTTCCGTTTTAGTAAACGGAATTTAACATGGGTTTAAGATAGAAAAAGAAATTTCTTTCGAACACGATACCGACCTTTAATGGTGGATATAATAAAAAATACACTCAAAAAAACAATGCACCTTATATTTAAGTGCAACCTATAGATTTGGGCAAAGTGCAAAGTTATTGCTCTGTTTTGGTGCTGCACTTATTTTTTTTATTAAATGTGGTCAAATACTATTCATGACCCATAGAGTAATAAACCATATGTGCAATAAATATATAGTCTTTAAGTGCAACAGCTAAATAGTGTAGAGACTTCTATCTTGTAAAGTGTTTTTGAGCAAGTCAACATACCTTGGTTGCATTTACTTTGTACCGCATTGACATTCCTTTACCTAAATATATATGTACGTTATTCTAATGTGAAAAGTCAAATAATAAAGACGTGTTCGATTTTTAGTAAAACTTTATTCGCGTTTTTAATCGAAGTTTCGCGTCTTATTATTATTCGCAAATCCCGGAATCGGTTCCTGAAATACCACAGGTTGTGGACCCGCACGAAAATGGCCGAGGATAGCAGTGAACGTATCGGAATTAAGCAGTTTGGAGGAGCCGGTTATGCAGAATGGAGCTATCGAATGGAAGTTATTCTCGACGAGAAAGGATTGCTCGAGCATGTGAAGGGAGAACAGCCACAGGATCCAGATGATGAGTGGAAGCGAGATGACAAGAAGGCAAAACGCTTGGTCATACGGTGTATCCACGACGATCTTCTGGACATGACTCGTGACTGTACCACAGTTTTCGATGTGTGGGGTATTTTGAAAACTACCTTCAACCGGTCGAGTGTAGCCAAGCTTTTATTGCTGGAAACGGAGCTACATAACCTCAAATTTCGCAACGACGAAACACTGCAATCGTTCTTTATGCGCTTCGACAAAATCGTCCGAGAATTGCGTGACGTTGGGAAATAGTTCGACGAGATTGATAAGGTGGTGCGATTGTTGATGCTAATGCCAGAGAAATATCGGCCTGTGATTGCTGCATTGCAGACTATGGACGAAGCAGATCTAACCCTGACGAAGGCGAAATCAATCTTACTGGAGGAGGAAATTCGCATAAGTAGTAAAGCGTCAGAGGAGGGATTATCGGAAGGTTTTTCATCGGCGATGAGTCTACAGGAGCGAAGGCACAAGCAAGTGAAACATAAGTGGAAGTGCTATGTTTGTGGATCCGAACAGCATCTGCAGGCGGCTTGCTCGAAAAGCTGAACGATGATACGGACGGTACAGCAGCAGTTGTCAAGATTGAAGAAAGGGCATTTGCCATGGCAGCTCATGATTCCAGTTCCCCTCAGGTGAGTGAAATTTGTTTCATTCTCGACTCGGGGTGCTCACAACACTTGGTGAACGATGTAACGGTGCTCTCTGGCGTGGCGAAGTTGAAGTCACCGTTTCAAATTGCCATCGCTATGGACGGAGTTAAAATGTGAAGCACTGTGGGTGGACACATATTGGGTCGCATAGCGGATGGAGAGGAGGATATAAAGGTCACCCTGCAAGATGTGATTTATGTTCCGGAATGCCGAGATAACTTGTTATCGGTGCAAAAGTTGGTGGAGCGTGGCAACAAGGTCTTCTTTGATAAGAAAGGTGCAAGTATTTCGAGAGACGGAGAGATATTTTCTCGAGCCGTTGTGAAGAACGGCATCTACTGGTTAAGGATACAAGTGCAGCGGCAATCGTCTGCGAATGTGGCTATAGCAGAAGTGAACGTCAATTCCCTATGGCATCGCCGTTTCTGACATCTCAGCATGAAGAATGTTTGTGCTTTGGTTGGAAGAGACATGGTCACCGGTGTTGGAGTTTTGCTGTCGGAAGAACTGAATTTCTGTGAGGACTGCGCGCGTGCCAAGCAGACGAAAGCACACATCGGTGGTACGCGAACTAGAGCCACGAAACCGCTTGAGTTAGTGCATAGTGACGTGTGCGGTCCGATTACTCCCACCACCTACGACGGATTAAGTACATCATCACGTTTACCGACGATTGGACGCACATGGTTGTTGTGTATCTGATGAAGGCTAAGGATGAAGCATTCTCGAAGCTCAAGGAGTTCCACGCAATGGCAACGACGCATTTTGAGACCAAGGTGAAGCGACTTCGATGTGACAACGGCGGAGAGTACCGCAGCAAGGATATGAAGGCGTTCTGTGTGACTGAGGGGATCATGTTGGAGTTTGTTCCACCGTACACGCAGAGTTAAACGGTGTGGCCGAACGAATTAATCGCACTCTCTGTGATAAAACTCGTGCGCTGTTAGTAGACGCTGGCCTTGACAAAAGGCTGTGGGGTGAAGCACTAAATACCGCTGTATATCTCACTAATCGGAGTCCGACTCGCGCTGTGCTGGGAAAGACACCATATGAAGCATGGTTTTCGAGGAAGCCGGATCTTTCGAACCTTAGGATCTTTGGTTACCAGGCGTTCGCAACGGTACCAGAGAACCACAGGAAGAAACTTGACGACCGCGCGGTTGAATGTGTATTCCTTGGCTACGGAGTGAACTGCTGGAGGCTGTGGGATATTAAGAAACAGAAAATTGTTTGTTCTCGTAGTGTAAAATTCAACGAACTTTCGAAATGCGTACCTAAAGAAGAAGTGCACGAGGTACCACTTGTTGTTGTTGAGTGATGTTGAAGCTGGAAAAGATACTGGAAAGGCCAACCAAGAACCGGATGAATTTATGTCTATTGGGAGCATGTCGGATGATACGGGCGAAGAATTCTCGGAGAACGCACAGGACGCAGAGGAGGACCCGCTAGAAATTCGTCAGAATCCAGAACGTATTAGTCGACCGCCTTTTTGGATGAGAAACGGAGAGTACGATATTTCTGCGAATGTTACAATGGCACTTGAATCATTTTTGTCGGATGCTCCAGAATCGTATCAGGATATTCGTGGTCGAGAGGATGAAGCTCAGTGGATGCAAGCCGTTCAGTCCGAGATGGAAGCTTTGGAATTGAACAGAACATGAACGGTAGTGAAAAATCCAGGTAATGTGAAGATAATTAGCTCAAAGTGGGTTTTCAAACGGAAGGATGCGGAGGATGGAAAGTCACAACAGTTCAAAGCGTGATTGGTGGCACGGGGATTTCTACAAAAGCGTGGAGTCGATTTCGTGGAATCGTATGCACCGGTGGCTCGGCTTCCTACCATACGGTTTGTATTGGCTCTTGGAGTGCAGAATGGCTACCACTTCCGACACCTTGACGTCAAAACCGATTTTCTGAATGGAATCCTTAAGGAAGATGTCTACATGCACCCACCGGATGGAACGATTATGAAACCGGAATACATCCTGAAGTTGCGTCGCTCTTTGTATGGTTTTAGCAGAGTCCGAAATGCTGGAATGATAGATTTCATGACTTCATCACCAGCCTGGGATTCCGACAGTCATCAGCGGATGTATGCTTGTACTATAGGAGTTGTGGAGACACTGTTGTATACTTGGTAATATATGTAGACGACATGTTACTGTGTGGTAGTTCTACAGCGAGTGTTGACGAGGTTCGTGACAGTCTTGCAATAGAGTTTCGGATGACGGACCTTGGAGAACCGCGAAATTTCATGGGACTTCACATCCGTATAAATCCAGAGAACGGTGTTTTGCAGATCGACCAAGGACTGTATACCGAACGTTTATTGGCCAAATTCGGTAAGACTGGATGCAATCCTGCTGTGACTCCAATGGAACAGAACTTGAAGCTTACCGTGAACTTGTCGGTAGTCTAATGTATCTTATGTCAGCCCAACAAACATCGGTGTTGAATTAGACAGCAACAAAGTTGAAGAAGCTATTCAGCTGAATTTTGTCGAAGATAGCTCTAATGTATCTTTCCAATTTTTTGAACAAGCTCTAATTCAACACCGATGTTTGTTGGGGGGTACTCGGCCGGATATATGCTTTTCGTTGACGTACTTAGCCCGTTTCCAGGAGACCCCAACACAGGAGCATTGGCAGTGCTTGAAAAGAGTCTTGCGTTACCTGAGTGGTACAATAAACGTTGGACTATTCTACAGTAAACATAAAGATGATCCTGCTCTCAGCTGTTACGTTGACGCCGATTGGGCCAACGATCTAGTGGATCGGAAGTCAACTACTGGCTTCCTCATCAAGGTGTATGGTAACGTTGTGCAGTGGTGCAGCCGCAAACAGGCTATTGTGGCCCTCTCCAGCTGTGAAGCTGAATACGTAGCAGCCTGCGATGCCGCAAAGGAAGTGTTGTGGTTACTGAAGGTCATGGATTATTTGAGTCTTCAAGTTCAGCTTCCAGTGACGGTGCTTGAGGACAATTCTGGCTGCATCAGCGTTTCGGAGAATCCTGAGACACGTCGATCGTTGCATTATGATGTTCGATATCATTTTCTACGAGAGAAGGTTAGAGCGAAGATTTTGAAGCTAGAGAGAATTCCGTCACACAAGCAGGTTGCAGACACATTAACTAAAGCCTTAGGCAAGACATTGTTCGTACAACATCGACAGGGATTAGGATTGGTTGACTTGAGAGGAGGTGTAGAGACTTCTATCTAGTAAAATGTTTTTAAGCAAGTCAACATACCTTGGTTGCATTTACTTTGTACCGCATTGACATTCCTTTATCTAAATATATATGTACGTTGTTCTAATGTGAAAAGTCAAATAATAAAGACGTGTTCGATTTTTAGTAAAACTTTATTCGCTTTTTTAATCGAAGTTTTGTTTATTATTATTCGCAAATCCCGGAATTGGTTCCTGAAATACCACAAAAAAATATATAAAAAATAAAATGATTGTTTTTTTTTTTTTTTTGAATTTTTTATTTTTTTTTTTTTTTTTTTTTTTTTTGTAAGATGGTGTGTTTTTTTTTTTTTTATAAAAAAAATTTTTTTTGTGTATTGTTGTAATACCCCAAAAAAATTTCTCCCCCGTTTGGGGGGGGGTTGGGTTGGGGAAAACACCACCAAACCCCCATAAAGGCCCACAAAAGGGGAATTGGGAAAAAGAAAAAAATATTTTGTAAAATAAAAAAAAAAAAAAAAATAATAAAAATTACCTTGCCAGCACTTCTAAAATTCAAGAGGGAGACTCAAATCGCCGAGAATAGTTTTCTCAACCACTTTTGACCACCAGTCGTAAAGTTTGTTGAAGGTAGTTTCCGTGCAATCACTATCCCAACTTTTTGAAGCTATTGCGTTCAGCAGCTATTCTGCGGGAATGGAAAAAATGCTCGGCAGATCTGAAAAATTCAAAATAAACACTTTTAACATGGCAAAGAAGAACATCTATAGTAATTTATTACCTTAAAAAAATTCAGTGGCTTTCGCTGGCAAACCAAGTACCTCAACCACCACACGGTAAACTTCACTTTGCTTCTCCATTTTGCAGTTTATTTTTTCTGCTTTCTCGCAGCTGATGGTTGTTTGCGTAGGGTTATTTATTTCGTTTTAAGTGCGAAGATGGATAGAATAGGGCAAAGTGAAAACACATTTGAATGACATTTCTCGTCCCATTAAAAATTATATGCGGACCATATCAGTCTCATTGGAAACGAATCTGTGTATTAAGTGACGGGTGGTAAAAATTATGTGCGGCAATTGAAAATCATACTGGATCACATGATTTCAATTCGAAGCAAAAATTGACCGATTTAATTGCCAATTTAAATAATAAAAATTACTGATTTATTTTCAGTGTAGGACAAGTTCTAATGTGAATTGTACATGGTATTGTATTTATAGTATCTTGGCAAATATTACAGCTAAGCCTTAATTGTGGCTCGAATAAAATAACCATACAATCATTGGGAACATTTATCTCTATGATAAATTTATAGATTTTAATTGTAGACATTTGCCACGATAAGATTAAATAGATTTTGATTGAGAAAATGAGATGAATTAAATTAATTATTGACGCTTAAATGAGGCCGTTTTTTTAATTTCTTGATAATCGAGATTTTTAGACTCAAGCTGGCTTATTTTTGTCGTGATTATTCAGGGGGTAAGCCACTCTGCCTCGTTGTGTTTGTGTTTCAGTGAGTCGGAAGGTGTTCCGTGGTGTCGAAAGCTGTTTCTGTGTTTCAACATATCTGTCAATTCTATAATCTAAGATTTATGCTTATTCGCAACCATGGACCTTTTAAACTTTAATACACGCAAACTTATTTATCATTTAAATCACATCAGTGGAAGGGAGAGGGAAGCAAAACAGTGAGAAAACAAACATTCTTGGATTAGCAATAGAAAAGGGCTTATCAACATTTGTAAACAAACACTTCTGAGCCTATTTCCTCGCAAAGCGTAGGCCACCCACGCAAACCAATACCATCATCTTGTAGGGAAATATTTCCCCTACACGCTGATCTAGTAGGTTTGCGTGTATAGCCAACGGCTTGTGAGAAAAAGGGCTCAGAAGTGTTTGTTTACAAATGTTGAGAGGCCCTTTTCTATTGATGATCCAGATTCAATTCGTGTGAGTGTTGCCAGAAATAAATTTACTTCCACGTGGTGGCGAGTCAGGGGGTAAGTCACTCGGCCACCTTGTGTTACCACCCTAAAAACACAATCTGCCACACTTCAAACACACTCGCCACCACATGAAAATAAATTCATATCTGGCACCACTTACACGAATCGGTTGTTTGTTTTCTCACTGTTCTGTTTCCCTCTCGCTTGCACTTATGTGATTTAAATGATGCATAAGTGTGCGTGAATTAATCGCCAAAAAAGTCCATGGTTGCCAGTAAGCATAAATGTTCGATTGTAGTATTGACAGATAAGTTGAAACACAGAAACACCTTCCGACAACCTGAAACACAAACACAACGTGGCAGAGTAACTTACCTCCTGCATCATGGATACAAATTTCGCCCATTTGAATTAAAAATATCGATATTCAACTTGAAACATAAGAATTATTTAAAGTAAATAGAAAGAATGTTTCGAATGAAAATAACAGTTTTTGATTAAAATTCAAGGCATGTTAATTTCAACAATACATTCTTTGGGTACGTCAATTTAAGCGTGTACTTCAGTCTTCAGAACGTGAGGCCGAGGCATTGTTTTGACGCTCGCAACATGAGCCAATCGTCACATTTATTGGAAGGTTATTTGTTCGATTCCAGTAGTGAATCTCTGAGCAAACTTCTTGAAGCTGGAATCTGTTAGCATTCAAGCCCAATCCAGAATTAAGACAACCAAGATTCATAGATTAAATAAAATAAATTTAGAACGCAATACGTAAAATCCACAATTTGTACGTTTATAATAATAAATAATATGTTTAAAATAAACATAATATGATTTTTATATCAAACACATCGACATCGAGTCACTTGGTTTTAAACATAGAATATGTTTGAAATAAAGCAATTTTATGTTTGCGGCCAGAATAAACTAAGTTTATGGATTTGCCTGGAATATGTTTGTAATGACGGTATTTTTTTCTGCGTGATAATTTAGAATACTATGAACGTGGTGAATTCGACCATGTTCATGATTATTATAACCATTTTATGTAATAGTCATCTTGATCATGATTTAATTGTCGGTAGGTACACCCAAATAAAAAAGTATACTAGATTGACAATAAAATGTATTGTAACCATACAATAGAGTCAATAGTATGTACAATTGATCGTATTGTTCGCGACAATAAGATAACATTAGGACTTATGGCTGGCCCACAATTGATACGTTGCGGATGCGTTTGCGTGAATTTGACAGTTTTCCCATAGGATTTCTGTCAAATTTACGTCAACGCATCCGCAACGTATCAATTGTGCGTCAGCCATTACTGTTTCTACAATAGAATCTATTGTAAATTGGGACATGAGCAATAGAATAGGGGGGTTGTTATGTATCTTAACAATAAAAAATATCACTTTTTTCTGAACAAATTTGAGTTAATAACTATTAATTGTATTGTTTCACTATTGCTGAAAATTCTAGCAAATGGGGTGTATAGTAGATCTATTGTAATTAAAATGTTGATTTGCCTGATACATGAACAGTAAAATTCATGGTCGGCAATACATTCTGTTGTTATTGTATATTATTAAATTGTAATTGTATCGTTATTTTTATCCGGGCAATCATTGTTGGCAGCCGTGGCTGCAGATTTTGTTTACGTTTGTATTCTCTTTTTTTTCGAACATGGAGTTTGCACCACTCAGCGGAAAACTATTTTATTTCGACTTCCATAATGAGGGCCCGTTCTCCGTGACAGTTGTCTTTCGAATTCGCTTTGTGTCTGTCAGTCGCTTCGTTCGATTATCCAGTCTTCAGTTTCCAGTTTAAGTGGGTGGTGGAAAACAACATCATTTTATATTGGGGAAGTTTTTACCGTCACCGATTTCCATCTCCGTTTAATGCGCAAAATATTCTTATCTATCACCGGTTCATTGAGTAAGTATGCCTTTGACGACTACTAAAATCTTGACAGGAATTATATCATTTCATGTTTGCAATATATATTGCAAAATATCTATGGATCATTCGTTGCGTAACATATTCTATGGAAAATAATATTCGTTGCTCGATTAGTCGTGAGCCTGAATTAGTAAACCTTATTATATCAAATCTTACTAAGTAAATGTATATATTTTAAACATCTTTCATCCACTACTTTGCGAGAAAAATGCGTCATCAACATTATCTAGGCAAAAAAGATAATATGAGTAGATTTTCGAATAATAATAACCGTTCGTTCTGCCCACCATCGATTCCCTCGTTATTCTCTTTTTCTTATCTTGGTGATGCTAAACAAGCCAGCGTAATATTTTGTTAATCTGCCATATAATTCAGTAAAAATGCATAACGAGTCACTGTTACTGCTAGTATTGTAAACAACACATACATTACGTGTACAGAGCAGGTATGCTGTTAGTGTTCGAATGCTTTGCACATAAAATAATACGATTAATTGCTGTACACCTTTAATAAAACGAGGTAAAGTCGAAGAATATTTTACATAGTATCACTAGACACGATTACGGGAGTAGTCGGTTGAAGTCAAAATACGCTATAATATTAGTTATTGATTCATATTGGCTCTATTTACAATCTATTTCGTGAATTTACGCTTACTAAAGGTTGTGTCATTATTTTAAAACTTTTATTGCAGCTAAACAACAGCTATGATATAGGGTATGTTGTTGCTAAACGCATGAGTGGATCGGTTGAACGATATTCAACTAAACTGTAGATAGTGCGAGTGGTTAAATAAAAGAGAGGCAAAGAAAAACAACCACGCAACAACTAAACCGCAACAGCTAATACCGCCTATAGCCACGATTACAAATAGCGATCAAGATGAGTGGAGCTATCAAAACGGATCCAAAAGGTTGCGTTTTCCCACTTCTGTATTCTTTGGGATCCTTTGGATTGGCCTGCGCTAGCTTGTGGGAGCTAAAACCATCTGATAGAATCTCAGTACAAAGAGGAGCTCTACTGATTAGTTTGGGATTTGTATACTTCATAGCTCTTACCGAATTCCTCAATAAACTGTTACTGCGAACGAGCCTTGGATTAAGTGTTGTCAAAAAGTATAGACTGAGAATTTCCGATGTCTTGGACATTACCAACAAGTAAGAAAACATTACTTCCATAATCAACTAATCATCCAATTAATCATGAATTGTACAATTTTTTCTACATAGAATCGTCTCGGCTGTTCAAGCTACATTTTCCTGCGTCGCCGGATTTATCGTCTGCAGGTGGTCATGTCCACTAAACTTTCTGCAGGCGTCTCACTTCTTATCCGAGTCGTATGCATGGTTTGCTGCATCTTATTTCTTCTACGATATTTGGTCCATGTACAAAGTTTACGCTGCGGAAGCTTCTAACCGCATCATGTCTACATTGGGATTGACTGCCAGCGGCTTAGCAAAAAATGGAAAGCCGAGCAACGATGTATCAGCACAGACAGATGCTTCCGAGCAGAAACCCAGCGAAGTACAAGCCCTAAGTGACATTCCAAGCATTACTAATGGAACACTGAGCATTTTGACGACGGGAAAGATGGGAATCCCAAGCTTTGTTCGTTATTTGATCTCTCACAAGCTGATGGTCTTCCACCATCTGTTCATCGGTTCGTATGGTCTGGTGGTTATTTCGGTAAAGTTCATTTTACTCGCTTTCCGTAGGTTTTTATTTTAACTAAATCATTGCTTATCCTTACAGTATCTACGAGGTGGTTTGGGAGACTGCGTTTTCAGCTTTATGTATATGATGGAACTTTCAACACCATTTGTATCATTCCGTGGTATTTTGAGTATTATGGGCCTGAAGGAAAGTAAGATGTATGTCATCAATGGATTGGTTATGCTGTTTTCATTCTTCTGGTGCAGAGTATTTCTGATGCCGTACGTCTGCTTCTATTATAGCCAGGTCGTGAATCTACCGTTTTTCGAAGTAAGTTTACTGTATGTACTGGTTATATTTGTAATTTGTACGCTGCCGTGGAGATATTTAGTGATGTTTTAAGTTTAAGTTATGACTACTTTTGCTGCTGTCAGGTTTATACTATAATGCTGTAATAGCACACATCAATCTTCAAAATAAGAGAACATAATATGTTTGTGAACTGTACTACTATCCAAGAAAGCTCGTGAATTCCTATTTTAACCGTTGTGTGGCCGAATGGGTACCCGGGTACCTTTTCGGTTTTCAATTCACGATATTTAAATGGTTTTTCATTGTACAAGATTTAAACTCGGTTAGATCCAAGAAAATGACGGTCAACATCGATTGGGTGAATAGAGGGGCTCTTACTTTTTTTAACTACGTAGATGGCCGGATGGGTACCCGGGTACCCACGAAACTGAAATGCTTATATCTCAGGTGATTTTAGGCCGATTTGAACAATTTTGGAATCAATTGATTCAAAATTTATTCTTCTATCAAGCTGTTATCGGAATGGATTGATCCGGTCATTCTGATTTCCGGAAAATCCGGATTTCCATGGACATGTCTTGATTTGATGAACTGATCGTGGAATTCGGTAAATAATCAGCAATGTTGGTATCAAACTTCATGAAATTTCATCAGCAGGTTGGATTTTACTATCTTCGGGCCATCAGACGTGTGAACATCCTAGTGGCCATTCCGGAACAGGTTCCCCGCGGGGCCATGGGTGGTCATAAACATTTTTCATTGAAATCCCAGCAATATGGGTATCAAACTTCTTGAAATTTCATCAGCAAGTTGAATTTACTTTGTGTCCATCAGACGTGTAATCATGCTAGTGGTCATTCCGGAACTGGTTCCCCGTCGGCCATGGAACCATTTTTCAATGAAATCCCAGCAATATGGGTATCAAACTTCTGGAAATTGTCTCAGTAGTGAGTTTCTCATATATTTGGGAGGTGAACGAGTTGAACGCGCAGTGGCCTATTCGGAACAGTTTTATCGTGGAACCCTCAGTGGCCATGATTCTCTTATTGTTATTCTCACACTTTTTGAAAGTGCTTCATTGAAAATATTCGTTTTAGCTCCACCAGACGTGTAAACTTCGCAGGTATTTAAAACTTTTCTATGGAAAGAAACACACTTAGATTTTTTTCAACGGAGAAAATATGAAATATTTGAATAATTAGAGTATATATTTTTTATGTTGGAATGGCTTCAAGAGGAGGTTTTTGATCATCACGAAACCATCAGATGTGCCGGTTTAGAGTGATTTTTTGGTGTATTTGATTATGACCACCCATGGCCCGCGGGGAACCTGTCACGGAATGGCCACTAGAATGATTACACGTCTGATGGACCCAGGACAATAAAATTTAACCTGATGATGAAATTTCAAGAAGTTTGATACCCATATTGCTGATTATTTACCGAAATCCACGATCAGTATTATCGTATAAAGACATGTCTTTGAAAATCCGGGTTTCCCGGAAACCAGAATGACCAGATCGATCCATTCCGATAACAGCTCGATAGAAAAGGAAATTTCGATTCGATGCTAGAATTGTTCAAATCGGCCTAAAATGACCTGAGATATAATCATTTCAGGTTGGTGGGTACCCGGGTACCCATCCGGCCATCGACGGGTGTTTTTTTTTTCGGTCACACAACGGTTAATAGCTTTAGTAAGTAGAATGGCGTCGTTGAAATTCTTAGTAGAAAATTTCGATTTCTGTTCATTTCGAGACGAATGATTCTAAATTGATTGTTGGGTCCCACATTTTTGGGGCCCCACAAATTGAGAAACTTTTTTACAGCTGATCTTATTTCACGTTTCTAAGTAGCTTAAATCTCTAAAAATTATCTTCTTTTAATCAAATGCTTGAAAATAATCAAGGTTTCAAGGTCACGTGACTATGCAATGATGAGTTAGATATGATTGTAAAATGACTTGGTATTAGTAAACCCTAGCAATGTAGATATAATGATAAACGCCAATATTTGCGAGTGAATCATACGAGTCTTCCTTACGTATGTATAAAAATACATCTATAGTTGTAATACTGGCAATAGCCGGTACGACGTTAGCATTTGCTTGTGCCTGGATGAGTGCGAATGAGCGGATGACAAACTACCGTTCCACACGAGTGCAAGATAAAGAAAGACGATGAAACATCAAAAAGGTATATATTTGTTGCACTAGCTTCAGCTGCTCACAGTCGTCGTCGCATGGTGCTCGAGAGTTGGCATGTTTTTTTTTTTTGATATTACGACGCTTCGATAATGTGTGACCGCCCTAAAACACCGCGAAACTATCAACCAAATGTTCCATTTCCAGCAATCGCAGCAACCACTGACGGCGGTTATGCCTTCTTACCATAAATACGCACCGGGGTCTCTTCCAATTCAACCGCCTCGCTCCAGGGGTGAAATCAGCGCCTGGGGCATTCCAAAGACTAGTGGACACAATGATTGCTGACATTCCTGAGGTACGTTCGTTCTTCGACGATGCTATCATCTTCGGACCAACCTGGGAGGCACACAAGGCGTCATTGGACAAGCTACTTCAACGTTTGGAGGAGTATGGTTTCCATGTCAAGCTGGAGAAATGCCACCAAACCGAAATCAAGTACTTGGGGCACATCATCGACAACAAGGGCATACGGCCCGATCCAGAAAAGCTCCAAGCCATCGCCTCTATTCCTGCACCAACCAACGTTTCCGAGCTCGGATCCTTCGTGGGGGCCGTTAATTTCTACGGCCGGTTCGTTCGCCACATCCACGAGCTTCACCATCCTCTCGACAAACTACTCAAGAAGGATATGAAGTGACAGTGGAATACCGATTGCCAGCGGTCTTTTGAGCAGTTCAAGCAAGTCCTGCAGTCCGATCTGTTGCTGACGCGTTATGATCCCAAGTTACCAATCATCGTAGCAGCGGACGCTTCCAGCACCGGCATCGGTGCAGTTATCTTCCACGAATTTCAAATCTTTGGTTCGAAAAAGGGTATTCCATTAAATATCGCAAATCGACTTCAGCGGTTGGCGTTGATGCTACTCAACTACGATTTTGACATCCGTCACGTGTTCACCAACGACTTCGGTTGCGCCGATATTCTGCCCAGACTGATCGACCGTACCATGCAGCCAGATGAAGATTACGTCGTGGCAGCAATTTCCCTAGAAGAAGACATGGTGAGCATTGTTCGTGACACTATCGACCAAGTTCCAGTTTCTTTCGCAGCAATCCAAGCTGCAACGAATGACAAGGCGCTACAAACGGTGCTACACGGTGTACATCCGTGAGGGCTGGCCAACCGATACACGATCAATCACGAATCCAGACGTCCGTCCCTACTTCAACAGGCAAGAGTCCCTTACCCATGTCGACGGCTGTATTCTGTTCCACGACAGAGTTGTCGATCCGAGCAAGTTCCGAAGGCAAATCCTGAAGCAATTTCATCGTGGACATCCTGGTGTGGTTCGCATGAAGTCCATCGCACGCAGTTTCGTCTTCTGGCCAGGAACCGATAATGGCATCGAAGAATTCGTCCGGCACTGCACTCCATGCTGCACTGCTGGAAAAGTACCCGTCAAGACAACCCTGGAGTCTTGGCCCATTCCTGACAAGCCGTGGTCACGCATTCACGTGGACTATGCTGGACCTGTGGATGGCGTATACTTCCTGGTGGTCGATGCGTACACCAAGTGGCCCGAAGTGTACGTAACCAAATCTACAACGAGCAGATCAACCACGAAGCTACTATCGCAAGCATTCGCAACGTTTGGCGTACCAGAAACCATCGTCTCGGATAATGGTACCCAATTCACCAGCCACGAGTTCCAGACTTTCTGTGAAAAACAAGGTATTCGCCACGTACGCACCGCACCTTACCATCCCCAGTCAAATGGATTAGGAGAAAGGTTCGTGGATACTCTGAAGCGCACCCTGCGGAAAATTCGATCGGGAGGAGAGACACTGGAGGAAGCATTACAAACTTTTTGGTAAGTCTACCGGACAACGCCAACAGCTGACCTCGATGACAGGTCCCCAGCAGAAGTGATGTTCGGACGACCGATCCGGACTGTTTCCTCGATGCTACTACCACCTGATCAAGCCACTCCAGCTGCACAAGCGAAAGCAGCACAGCAAAACGATCGATTCAACAAGAAGCACGGAGCAGTTTCGAGACAGTTCGCTTCCGATGATTCCGTGTATGCCCAAGTCCATCAAGGCAATTCTTGGCATTGGGAAGCCGCTACGGTCATCAAGCGCATCGAAGAGTGAAGTACAACGTGTTTCTGCAAGATCGACAACGGCTGATACGTTCACACACCAACCAATTGAAGCAACGTTCGATCGAGGTTGTTCCAGATCCAACTGCAAGTCAAGATTGTCCGTATTCGACAACGGATTTGGCCTAGACGTACCATCTCCAGTCGTTCTAGCAGTGACCAAATCTGGCACCTGAAGAGGAGCTGGAAACTGATGAGGCGCAGTACTTCTCGGACGACAGCAATAAAGAAGATGATCCACCACAGCCAGATCCAGTGCCAATTCCGGTTCCGACTCCGAGAAGACCCCAACGACAAATCCGTTTGCCAGCAAGGTTCCAGCAGTACTGTCTACACACGTGTAGGCCTACCTACAAAAAAACATTGTCTACACGCCATTTCCCAACAACCCAAAATTGAGAAAAATTGATTCAAAAGTATGACTACTCAAAATTTATTAAAGATAGTTGGTAGTGACAAGATGACAAACTTGACTCCGATCGATTTTTACTCACTCCCAACCAAATCTTTAATAACTTTAGAGAAGCCATACTTTCAACCGATTTGAGGAAATTGTACTCAATTTGGGGTTGTTTGGAAGTATCGTGTTACCATTACTATATGTGAATAATATTGAGATATTTTCTGTTATAACAATTAAAGACTGGACTCGGAAAAAATGATCACCAAAAATTCATTTTAAATCGAATACGTCTCAAATTTTCAGGGATTAAATAACTATATATTAGCTATGTTTTGGCATAATTCTCCCCCAAACTGAATGATCGTACATTTCTCTTAACACTGCTCATGAGATCTTGGGCGAGGCTTTGTCCATCTTCCTTACACAATTTCTCCCAGTTTTTCTTCAAAGCTTCATCGGTTTTGAATGTTTTTCCACTTTTCTTCAACTTCTTCTTTATTATCGCCCAAAACTTTTCGATCGGACGAATTTCTGGTGTATTTGGCGGGTTCGCCTCCTTCGGGACCATATTAACGCCCTTCGCTTCGTACCAATCCATTACAGGCTTGGCGTAATGGCACGAAGCGAGATCTGGCCAGAACAGCGTGGGACCACGGTGAGAGCGGAGGAATGGCAGCAAGTGCTTCTGCAAGCATTCCTCTCGATAAATCTGCCCGTTTATGGTGCCGGTTGTAACGAACGGCTTGCTGTATCGTCCGCACTCGCAGATTGCCTGCCATAACAGGTACTTCTTCGCGAATTTGTCCATCTTTCTCTTCCGGAACTTTTCCGGAACCTCTATGCGGGACGTACCGACAAAAAACTCGAGGCCGGGGATTTGTTTGGTATCCGCCTTGATATATGTCTCGTCGTCCATGACGAGATAGCCTGGCTTGACCAGCCACTCACGGTACAGCTCCCGCGCACGTAATTTGGCCACCGTGTTTCGCTTGTCAGTCCGGTTTGGTGCCTTCCTGACCTCAAAAACACGTAGCCCAGCCCGCTTCATGGTCTGCTGGACGAACCACTTCGACGAATTGACCTTTTTGGCCACGTCTCGGGTGGAAAGGTTCGGGTTATTCTTAAAGTACTGCCTTATCTTCCGCGCCTTCTCTGGGTATTCCGTTTTCGGTTTTCGGCCATTTCCAGCGCGCCGCTCAATGGTCTTCGTCTCCTGGAACATCTTCACAACGCGGGACACGGTGGAATGGTGGATTCCAAGCCTTTTGCCGATCCATCTGTGCGACTGACCAGGATTATCGATCACCGCGCCCATGATTTGCTGGCGTAGCTCTTCTTGTTTCGAATGCATCTTGAAAACTACAGATAAAACTTTATGTGAACGCAAACAGAACGGAAACGGCAAGTTTGACAGTTGTCGCAAATGACGTCGATTTGTCCAATTGGAATGAACTTGGATCTTATCAGTTTTCTATCCGACAAGTAGTCAAATTGGGCTCTTCCGCTGCCGTTGCCGTTCCGCTTCCGTTATTACTGCGTTCGAGCCTTTAGCGCCATGGTTTTCACTGCCAACCGTCCTCCAGCGTGTATTTTTCTCGAGTGTCCAATGTTCCGATGAAGTGTCGATTGTTTCGTCAGGTTTACCGCTTGATTTATGTAACCTGAAATCGTCGATGATCCCCTGTTTGGAAATGGTCATTTTTAAAAATGTCCGACTAAATCAGCAGCCAAGTATTAAACAATACATCTCAGCACTTTAATCACCGGGGCTAGAACTAAAGACAATGCTTAAGTCCCAGCAGTTTGAAGAAAAATGGAGCATCCTGCTTAGTTTAGATGCTCCCAACGACCATTTATAAATAAATTTATGTTCTGTATCTCAAACCGGGCATTCTGTTTAACCATTCTCTCCAACTTTTCATTTCTCTTTTGCTTTAAAATCTGGTGAATCTGGATTTTTGAACTCAGAGCCACCCGGCAGCATTCCGGAATATATGTAAAAGTGGTTAATCTTGGAACCGTTTTTTTTAACTACTTCTAAAAGCGTCATTTGCACTTATGATCTGATAGTTGACCACCAAGGCCACTGAGTGGCCTTTCGGATGATTCGGAAAAACGTAACCGTATAACTGTCTTAGTCTTAGAACTCTGCTGTTTTTTAAATATTTTTTTAAAAGCATCATTTGAGCACATTTGAACTGACGCTCAGGTTTTTTCGGTTTTTTAAAACCGTCATTTAAATGAATTTGCACTCAAAAAAAAAGAAGCAAAAAGTTGACCTTCTGGGTCACCGGCCGCCTCTGGATGGTTGGATGGGGAAAAAGTTATTAGCAATTTAAGCTTTTAACTTTTTTGGGTTAACTTAGATCGCCTTGTAGTCCTCGACAAAGTTTTTGGGTATAGAATATCTTATAATAAGAAGAAAAAACCTAAAACCTTGATCTTTCTCCATACGGTTTGATAATTTTTCTCATATAAACTTAAATGCGCATTGAAAATGGGTAAATGATGACCGATTTGAACCAGAGGTTCAAGGTGACAAGAAGATCACTAGTTCTCCTTGATGTGCAGGATACTAATTTTTTTTTTTTTCAAAAATCTTTGGCACCCTAGTGATCATCTAGATTTGTTTTACTAGTTAACAATTAACACTAAACTTAAAAATTTAAGTATGAATTCAAATGAAACAAGCAGATTAAAATAAACGGAGCTATTACACCAGTTGTTTAAATGTCCAACTCTTAGCCGAGCCGTCTACTGTTATGGCGTAGGTGTTAGATATTCAAGTATGTCAAAACAACTTGGTGGGGTTCGTTTCGTGCCACAAGACTTTGATTCGATGTTTTAACATGTTATATTATGCCACATGGTGTCCACATCACTAGGCGCCTCACATTATGATTGTTTGTTGGTCTTTAAGTGCCCGGCGTAGTTTATAACAGGCTTATCATAAAATCTAACACCTCTACCTATAGGCTTATTCTGAACTTTCCTGAAGATCATTCTGAAAGGCCCTAAGGGTCAATTTTCAGATCACAATTTTTTTTTTAATAATTTTAGTAAATGTCAGAGAGTCGTGAAATAAATTTCAAAAGTTTAGCACTTCCGTGATTGTCATCCGGTGGCCCGAGTGTAAATTATCAGACTAAAAATTAATTGATGCTTTTTGAAGTACCTCAGAAAAAAAACCGCAAAGTTGGGAGACAAACATCATCAATCAATTTTCCACTGTCAGTTTGCAGGTCATAACTCCAAATGAATTTCAGAATTTCAAAATTGATGAACTTGCGGCGCTTGATTAATTGATATAATATTCACCAACAGATAGTCGGGAAATTTGCTAGTATTCGCCTAATTTTACCTTTCACTAAGAAAAGGAAGTTGAATCTAAAAGCATTTAAGCTAGGAGGATTAGAAATTCATCTTAGTGAACAGACCAAAAAATGATAATGTGGATTTATACATCCATAATTCGTCCAGAACTAACGTATCGTTCTTTTGTGTGGTGGACAAAAACAAATGAGGCTACTGCTCAGAAAAAGCTGACAAAACTGCAACGGCTAGTGTCCATTGCTAAAACGGGGGGTGGGACGTTTGGCATATCGATCTTTGGCATATGGATGTTTGGCCAAATCGACGTTTGGCCGAATGGATGTTTTGCCGAATAGACGTTTGGCCGAAAATTGTCTATTAGCATAAATGTTCAGAGAAAAAGAAATAAGAATCTAAAGAAGTATTTTCAAACGCATTAGATCTAAAAAAGGATATAAGGAACCAAAAAAGCATTCTCGAACGCATATTCTAGACTTATTGCACTTAGAGTATATCAATATTTTTTCGCATTTGCAGTAATAAGCATTCTAATTAAGTTTAAACTATATCAATTCACTAAAAAAACGAAATTTTTATGTTCAAAAATGCAAAAAATGGTATTCGGCCATTTGCCCATATACATGAGACGTATGAATATGTTTTGATAAAATCGTAGACTCCTGATTTTAGGTGGAAATATGTGTTATGTTAAACAGCTAGACAGAATGGGTCATTATTTTTTATAATCTTGAGAAAATATGCAGTTCCTCCGGAAGATACCTTCTTTGGTGCTTTGCACATGGGCCTTCTATGACTATACATATTCCTGTATTCGAAAATAAACTTCTGAATCAAGCGCTTGACTGGTTTATTACTCTTTGTGAGATTGTTCCTTCTTTCAAACATGAGCAATTCTTTGGAGTTTTATTGATCAACGTAATTAAGCACTGCATATTTGACGAAGCATATTCCTACATCCAAAAGCGAACTTATGATTCAAGCACTTGTCCGGTATGAAACTCTTGTGTCCATTCGGCCAAACGTCTTTATGCCAAACGGGGTATATATATATATATATATATATATATATATATATATATATATTCACTTCATCACGAACTTCCGTAAGTAAATCACTGTCGCACTTGTGCACTTTTTCAAACAATCAATTTGTTTTGGTTAAGAAAAGGTTCACATGTTTGCATACCTACCATATCGTTATAATTTTTTTTTGTCAGTCAACCGGCATGAATACACCTGCTATGGCTAATCTAATTGTATTCTACTTTCAGGCTTTTTGGCGTCTTCCACGGGGTTGCAAGATTAGTATTCTGGCACTGTTTCTCCCTCAGCTCTACTGGTTCCGACTGATGCTCCGAGGAGCTGTTAAGGTAAATGACACCTAATGCTTAATGTGATCACGCGTTTCAATTGACCGTATGATTTTGGTAGGTTTTCTTCAAGAACAACAATTCTTCGGGAAACAATGCGACATCAAATGGTACCGCGGCTAATGGTACTGCTCTGAAGTCATCGCAATCCAAAGATAGCGAGATACGATCGTTAATGTAAGATAAATATCACCACCGTACATTCTCCGTTTAACCGTCATCTCACCATGCATGTAAAGGAGTTATTGATATAAGAGTAAGAAACATGAAATTCGTTGGAGCAGGTTATGGTTTTGAAAGACGTAGAATAGCATGGTTTTCTTCATATATGTAGACCATTTAGGAAGTTTCCCTCTCATCCAACTAGTCATAAATGTAAGCACATTTGCATTTCAGTGTAAATTTTTCACTTACAAGCAGGTGTGCATACTAAAAGGCTATTGAATACAAACAAAAGTTCAGTTTGTGATTGAACTATACAGAGACGAACAAAAGTTCGTCTTAGGCATTTTATTAGTGTTATTAATAATTTCTTAAGGAAGTATATTACCTTCAAATTTACACATACTTTCCGTTACAGTACTAAGAGAGCAAGAATGATTTTTTTATCACTTGCTGGCTGGAACTTATACAATGCAATAGATGATAGATTTCTTACTTCTAGTAGCACCTAAACAATCCGAACAACTCTGAAGCAATTGTTCAGACGGCAGCTAAACAAATACCATAAAAATGCACGATCAGCAGAAATATCGGTGTAAAGCAGTTTTTGTGGTACTTTTTTGCTAGGAACATTATTCATGTTAAAACTATTACTCAACCACAAAAATAGTTGGCTTTTTTGTGTAACAGTTCTTTAAATCAAATTGAAAAGAACTTCAACATGATGCACGTGGTAAGGGGAAACATCTAAACATAAAACATATAATATCAATGTGAAAGGAGCTTTCATTTTTTAGAAAATATACACGTTTACAAAATGTTTGGACGTATTTTTAATCATAAGTGTGCAACCCGAAACCGCATTTGTGCAAACAGCATACTAAAATAGAAAAAAAAATCCGTTAATGTAACAAATAGATAATAGTGGTTATACACCCAGCGCAGTTGATAATTGCCTGTTGAACAAAACCTAGAATGCTAGTAGAAATACAAATTGAAGCCAAAAATGTAGATTAACAGGGATGATCGGAATTTACATAAATACACTGCTATACCCTAACCCAACCCACGAGCGAAGACATCTTCCAAAAATCGTATTAACAAGAAGAAGAAAACATGGAATCAATCTGCAGACTAATCAGCAAAATGTTCTGTGTCTAATAAAACCGATCATCACGAAAGAAGAACAAAATGCAAATTGATAGTTGTATACATGTTATATAATGAAAGCCGCACGTGATGTTAAATGTTAATGAGGGAAAATATTTAGAGGAATGTATATTTTGAATCTAACAAGATGATACTTACATAGTGAACAGAATTTACCAACAACAACAAAAAAACATGGAACCGAATCAAAATGTTTTGTGTAATGCTGAATGTCGGCAATAAATAAGGCTTTCACAATGATTTATTCCAATACTGTGATCCGAACATGTCCAATGGTTCAAGAGAGCCGAGAACGAATGGTTACCCCATAACAGGTCCCGAACACCACGTTAAAGTGGCAAAATTGAGGTTTCAACAGAACATTTCCAGGGTCACCTCGTATGTGAGAGCGAATCGTCTCGACTCACACGCAACGCAGAATAAGTTCATATGTAGTTCATCAGAAACCATATCAATGGACAAAAGAGTCAGATACCAAATGGTTACCTCATAACAGATCCCAGATGCCCCGTACAAGTAGTCAAATTCTGATTTCAACAGATTCAAGTCGTGAGACACATCAAAATTTACAGAATTTCATGGACAATTCATAAACCATATCAATGATCAAAAGAGCTAAATATCACATAGTTACCCCTTAACAGGATCCGGATGCTCCATAAAAGTGGCTCAATTATGGTTTCTACTCCTGTTGCGCTGATTTGACAAATTTATGGTACCTATATGAACGTTGATAACTAGAATGTAACTTGGATTTTTTATTATGCTTAAGTATTAGGATGGGTATGGGAACTTCGGAGAATGTAGACTATTGAAATAGATGCCAATAAAACACATCGTCATTTAAGCATTGATTTATGTGTGTTATTTTTCAAATTCGTCTATGTGGTTCTTGTGGTAGTATACGGCGAGCATAATGGTTAACGGGTGCTTGGCGTTCAGAACAATAGGATGCATGGTTGACTCGGGTAGCTCGGCATTTTCGAGGCGTCCTCCAACGCGGATCAATCCGAAATCATCAACGTAGGGCTTAAACCATTTCAACGGACTGGATTTTGATACACTTGTATGAGCAACGAGATCGTTGCGCTCTTCTTGAAAGTTTTCCAGCTGCGCTAGCCGACAGAGGACTCGATCGGCCGAGAGGAGTTCGTCGGAGTTAAGGGGCTGAACCAGTTTGGATGATCTTTTAGGTACACATGGATTGATTCCATTTAAACGGTGACGCATTGTACGGTCTCGAAGAATTTGAAGGTATCGCAACCACCATGCGACCATGCGACGAAGTTTGAAAAGCTGGAGTACTTGGAAAACAAGTCTTCGTGGAATGTGCCTTGGATGGCTGTCATCGCTACGATGGGAATCTTGCGGCATTCTTGGGATAGTTCTGTCGTTTCGGTCGTAGATAGTGTTCCTGCAGGCCAGAGTCCATTCCACCATCTCGCTTTGGTGAGAAGATCGGGTGGGTTCAACCCACGGGAAATATCGTCGGCGGGATTATCTGAGCCTGCCACGTGATTCCACTTGTCGATAGAAGTGGTCGCTTGGATTTGGCTCACTCGGTTAGCGACAAACGTTTTCCAAAGTCCAGGAGATGAACGGAGCCACTGGATCACAGTGGTCGAATCCGACCAGAAGAAAGCCGGTGGAACAGTTTTCAATGACGAAGTGACTTTCTTATATAGCTGCGTGGAAAGATGAGCAGCACATAGCTCTAGTCGGGCAATCGTGAGGCGTGCGGCTAGAGGCGAAACCTTTGACGTGGAGACCAGCAGTTTCACGGATACTTCTTGGGTAGAGTGGGCACGAACATAGCAACACGTTCCGTAGGCCTTGTCTGATGCATCAGCAAAGAAATGGAGTTCGATGGTGATTGCATTAGCGATGGAAGCAAATCGAGGAACTCGAACTTCACGAAGAAGGTCGATGGTAGTGTGGAACTCTTTCCACTCTTGCTGTAATTTTGGAGGCAGAGGTTGATCCCAATCATAGCGTTCGTTATCGGTAGATTTCAACGCCCATAGGCATTGCATAAAAAGCTTCGCTTTCGTAACGGCGGGGCCAACTAGTCCCATAGGATCGAAGATTTGAGCCACATATGACATGATCCTGCGCTTGGTGAGAACAGCAGCCGGAAGAGGCAACTGCACCTTGAACCGAAAGATGTCGGTTCCGGGTTCCCATATTAGACCAAGAGTGCTGACGGATTGCGGATCTTGCAGGTCATGCCACGGCTGGATTGATCGGTCTTCTGGTGGAATGTCTTCTAGGACTTCGACGGAGTTTGAAGCCCACTTTTTCATCGGGATTCCAGCAGAATCGAGCATCGCTGAAACTTCGCGTCGAATTCGGATCGCTGAATCGACATCATTGGCACCAGACAAAAAATCATCAACGTAAACATTCTTGGCGACATGTTCAGCAGCAGCAGGGAATAAGTGACCAGCATCACTCGCCAATTTTTGGAGAGTTTTGGTGGCCAGGTATGGGGCAGAGGCAGTGCCGTAGGTCACGGTCTGTAACTCATAGGTAGCAATTGGTTTGGATGCGTCCTTGCGCCATTTGATCCTGTGGTACGGACGGTCTGCTTCGTGGAGCATTACCTGACGGTACATCTTCTCGACGTCACCGTTGAGGGCAATAGGGTGGAAGCAAAAACGTATGACGTGTGACAGCAAATCATCTTGAACGACAGGTCCGACGAGTAGTAGGTCGTTCAACGAATAGCCCGATGCAGTCTTACACGATGCATCAAACACAACTCTCGTCTTCGTGGTGGTGCTAGAGAGCTTGAATACGGGATGATGCGGGAGGTAGCAATGCGGTATCATGTTGTCCACAGGTTCGTTGAGCCGTACCATGTGTCCAAGACGCTCATATTCCTCCATGAATTGATGGTAGGAGGCTTTGGTGCTGGGATCACGCTCTAGTCGACGCTAAGGAATCGGCGTTCGGCAGTAGATTCCGAATTTCCCAAAATAATCTCCGGATTGTTGGCTTTTGGCAAGCTAACAACGTATCATCCTGTAGAGTTTCGGGTTGTGGTTGCAGCATACAGTTCTTCGCAAGTCTTCTCGGTAGCGGAATGAATAGATTGGGTCGGAATAGTTTCGATCTCCCAGAACCGTTGGAGAGTGGCATCTAGTAGGGTATCAATGCTAGACATTTGGCATAATATCGAGTTGGAGGAATCTTGAGATGTTGAACCGCAGAATGTCCAACCAAAGTACGTCTCTATGATGTGGGGTAGACATGGGCCTAGATCAAGCTTCTTACCGGTGTGAAGGTCCCAATACACTTCACCACCGATGACTAAGTCGATCTTGTTGGGAATGTGGAATTCAGGATCAGCCAATTGGACGTTCGGAAGTTTCCAGGAAGAAATCTGCACGTTCATGATGGGAGATCAGCAGTAGGATGCTCGATCACGAGAAATTGGAGGCTCGTAGAGAACGATCCGATTCTTGATTGGATTGTGGTTGATACTGCACGCTTGATATTCCAGTGCGATTGTCCGATTCCAGCTACGGACACATCAACTTTCGATTGGGAGCTAGATAGCAGATTCGAAAGATCCTTGGACATGAAATTGGACATCGAGGCGGAATCTAGTAGTGCTCGGGCTTGGAATACATGACCGTGATCGTCGACGACTTGGAGAACGACTGTTTCGAGGAGAACCCTGCTGGCGTGGGACTGAACCGACATGCTTATTTGTTGGGTTGAGGTAGACGGTCCTGGGGTTGACGACATAGGAGGAACTTGTGCCATTTCATGGGAACTCGACGCCACGGCTTGGGTGGATGAACTTTTACTGGACTGGGGCAAATCGTGCAGCAACGTATGGTGTCGGTTTCGACACGTTCGGCAGGTGAACTTGGAGGAGCAGTTCTGGCGCGGTGACCAGTTCGGGAACAGTTCCAGCACAGCTTGTGTTGTGATACCAGCTCTCTCCGCTGGCTGACAGGCATTTTGGCAAAGGCTTGACACTGGAAGAGGAAGTGCCTTTCGGGGCAGGCAAAACATGAAGGAAAGTTGGACTTGTTATCAGAAGCAGCAACGTTGGCAGAGACTCTGGATTGGTTATAGTTCTTCGAAGGAGGAACGTAGCCGGCCACCTTTGCTTGGATTGGTTGGGAACGTTGCTGCAGATCGGATGCAACGGATTTCAGGATTCGTACCCGCTGGTACAGGAACTCAACAAGGTCATTGTACTTGACATCGTCTAGCTGGCTGGTCTTTTCTTCTGAGGATGTTTACGAGGGGTGTGTCCCAATGCTCCACGGGTTCGTCCAACTTTGCTAGGGCCTTTACGTGACGCTGGAACTCATCCACGAGCTCATGTAACTCGTTGGCGGATTCTCTCTTCAGCGATGGGAAGTTGTGGATGCTGTGGAAGAGCTGCTTTTTTAAGAATCTACGATTATCATACCTTTTTAGTAGAGCCTCCCAGCGTAGTTATCAGCCTCGATGTCCACACTCTCGAATGGTTTGTGTGCCTCGCCTTGTAGGGACTGGACCAGGTATTGGAGTTTTGCCACAGTTGGAATGTCAGCATTCGAGTGCACCATTGAAGTGTAGGTGTCACGAAACGACAACCACTTCGAAAAACCCCCGTTGAATTTCGGAAGATCTATCTGTGGAAGCCTGAGGTGGAATGTACCTGAACTGGTTGGTGGATGCTGAATCGACGCATTGAGGGCCGCTTGGTTAGCCTCTGCTGGTCGCTTGGACAGCAAGTAACCCTTCGCCGTACAGTAGCGTGCTTCAAAACTAGCCCGTTCAGATAGGTGGTCGTTCAGCCTTTCTTCGTCATCCAACTGCTCGACTTCACTTTGCACTTCCAAGAATTCATGGTACACTCTGTCCAAAGACTCGAGTCGAACGGGTACCTGGCACAAATCACGATTTTCTTGGTAGTCTCTTGCAAATATTTCCACGCCATCGCGATGCACACATAAACCTTTCTTCACGATTTTTAAATCAGCCAGCCTTTTTTCGATCTTCTTGTCCGGCATTTTGCACCGATTTAATCCGAAACGCGGAAAACGAAATCGAAAAAATCCATCCCGACGCGGACGGTCACGAATTGCTCCTTTCCGACGCGGACGAAAATCCTTCCCGCCGAAATACACAGATTGTGTCGCGGAATCGCGGATCGGTGCAAACACTGTCACTTAGTCTTTTAAGGTGCCGTTCGCTTCTGTCTTGCCACCAACAAGGCAAAAAACATAAAATTCACGTGCAAACACACCTTAATCCATGCCAAACTTCGCCAAATTCAGCCAGGCTAAAAAACAGCACACTTTTCTTCTAATACCCCGTTCGCACTACAACCTATATTAAGTGATATAGAGTATCTTGATATCAGCATCTATGCATCTAGTTTTCACTGAAAATAATGTGCATGGCAATTGATATCAAGATACTCTATATCACGTAATATAGGTTGTAGTGCGAACGGGGTGTAAACCGAGTTACGCACCACAACAATACCTTTCTTGCAGACGATCACACTCTCGCTCTATGGGATAGTGTACAATACCGCAGCAATGGCTTACAGCTATTCTCTAGCCTCACAAATGGAATCTGGTGCACTATTCCACACAACACTTGGCGCAATTGTGAGCCACCAAAGCAATGGCGCAATCTGCGAGATGGTTTCCTTGCCCGCTATCACACGGTCGCACGGACCTTAAAAACAATGACCACTTAAGCACTAGACCTTTCGACCGGGGTGTCCTTTGATCCGGCTCGAAGGACGAAAAATGTACGAGCCAGTTGGCTGTAGATTGCTGGACCGAAGGTTAGTTTCTTCGCCGTTCTAACGGCTGTTAAAAGGGGCTAGTGTGGTGGCCTATCAATTTACAAACTTTCTTGCTATTTTCGCTCTTTCAAGAGGGCGCAAAACTAGCACGGATTCACTAGCACTATTTGGAGGAATTTTTTATCACACCGAATGTCTTCTTCTCCACCTTTAGTAGTAAAGTTTGCGGACGAGTAGTTGAACAGTTTCGGACCTTGATCAGAAAACAGATTTGGATTTGTTGCGCACAGTCGACCGTGTCGGTTCGCAATGGGATATGTATTTGAACTGACTTGGTGGTATAACTCGGCAATCTATTTACCTCTTGCACAGACAATAATCTTCATATTCAAACAATTGCACAGATCGGGCGGCTACCTACACTACATGAGAATTGTATTTGAATCTGAGTTAACTCGCTCTCCCTCTCATCTGTGTTATCAGTGTTCGAAAATTACCTACATGAATGTTTGCAATAGTTCTGTATATAAGCTGTAGCTTTAGGGTAGTTTAAGTATTTTTAGCCTGTGCATAGTTCTTAATCATAGTTTTTAGCCTCAACAAAGGCCATTTCCCGGACAGGTGGAAAATACAGAAATTAGTGTTGTTGCCGAAACCCAGGAAAGCCTCCGGGGGATCCAGCATCGTATAGGCCAATATGACTATTGGATACGCTTGGGAAACTCCTGGAGAGGATCATCCTCAATTCGGTTTCCGGAAAAGGAAGTCTACGGTGCTATTCGGACAGTGGTCGAGACGGCCGTAAAGGCGTCCAAACAGAAGCGGAGAGGCGATCGATATTGCGCTGTTGTAACGATCGACGTAAAAAACGCCTTCAATAGTGCCAGCTGGGCGGCTATTGCCGAGTCGCTGCACAGAATGAGGGCCCCTGATTACCTGTGCAGAATTCTGAAGAGTTATTTTCAGAACCGGGTGCTGATCTACGAGACCTCCGTGGGGCGGAAATCGGTGAACATCACAGCGGGAGTTCCGCAAGGTTCCATCCTTGGCCCAACACTTTGGAACGGGATGTACAACGGTGTGCTGACGCTGAAGCTTCCCAAAGGGGTAGTGATCGTTGGCTTTGCAGATGACATTGTATTATCAGTGAAAGGCGCTGGCGACCGAAGCAATCGGCATAATTGAAAACTGGATGCAGGGATCGAAGCTGCAGATAGCCCACCACAAAACGGAGGTGCTGATGGTAAGCAACTGCAAAGCGGTACAGCGAGCAGAAATCGTCATCGGAGGGCTCGCCATAAACTCGAAGCGCGTCCTGAAGTATTTGGGTGTGATGATCGACGACCGGATAAATTTCAATGGCCACGTAGATTATGCCTGTGGGAAGGCGGCCATCAATGCGTTAGCCAGAATCATGCCGAATACCTACGGGCCTAGCAGTAGCAAATGGCGTCTGCTGACTAGTGTATCATCATCGATACTGAGATACGGATGTCCAGCCTGGATCGCAGCGCTGGAAACCAAGCGAAACCAGGCGAAGGTAAGCAGTACGTTCAGGCTATGAGAGTCGTGAGTGCGAACAGAACTATTTCATCAGAGACAGTATGCGTCATTGCCGGAATGATTCCGATTGGCATCACTCTCGCGGAGGACAGTGAATGTTACCAGCGGAGAAATATCAGTGGAGTTCGAAAGCTCGTGAGAGTGGAGTCGATGACTAAATGGCAACGAGAATGGGACACGGGGGTCAACGGTCGATGGACGCACTTGCTCATACCGGATTTGTCGATCTGAATGAAAAGGAAGCACGGAGAGGTAAACTTCTACCTTACGCAGTTTCTGTCTGGCCATGGTTGCTTCAGGCATATTTGCATCGATTCGGACACGCAGCGTCACTTTTTTGTCCGGAGTGTGCAGATGTTCAAGAGACACCGGAGCACGTGGTCTTTGACTGCCCATGATTTGGACCATTGCGAAGCGAGATGCTTGCCATCTGTGGGGCAGATACCAGCCCAGTTAACGTCGTCTATAGAATGTGTTGTGACGAAAATGTTTGGAATGCGATCAACGGAGCCACTACGCAAATCTTGTCGGCTCTACAGCGAAAATGGCGGGAGAATCAAGAAGTGGGTGGTTGAATGGAGTAGCGGGTTGTAGATCTCGGGTGATGTTGTATGGTAGTTTCGCAGTCGGGATTACTCGAGTCGATTGCGTCAGTATGTAGGAGCTAAATGGCTCACAGTCGTTCGCTTTTGGGATCCACAGGTGGGTAATCCTCCGTCGGAGAAGGGTAGATCCGATGTCGGTGACTACTGAATTCGATGACGTTGAGGATAGGAGCGGAATGGCTCCACCAAGTAAGGCGATTGTATACCAAGGAAACGGGTATTAGTGGGATCAGATGTCGGCCTCTGTGTCAGGTCAGTCCATAAGGATTTCCCGAACCTTGTAAACACACACACACACACACACACACACACACACACACACACACACACACACACACACACACACACACACACACACACACACACACACACACACACACACACACACACACACACACAACAACAACAACAATGACAAACTAGTGTTTACAAGCGTTTGAAATTTAATTTGATCAAGCAGCTGCCGTTTATGTGCTGCGTTCGGGCTGATATATTTGCGCACTGCCTCCCGAAAGCCTCGCTGCTATTTTAACAGCGACCGGTACGGTGTGGAGCAATCTTGATGCGCTGCTAAAATGGGTTTGGCAGCTAACCGCTAATGATGCTCTAAGGTATAGGTTGTAGTAGAGGTGACGTTATGAAAGGGCCTAGTTTTGACAATTAAGCAGTCACGCAACTACAGCTAGAACATCCCCAAAAAAAAAAAAAATGAAGCCGCTTGGTGCAATTCTGGCTCACCTGCATATTTCCGTAGCTGTTTAGCTATCCACTTGGTATAAGTTTTGTAAACTACATTACACATAGATACTCTTCTGAACTGATCAGCTTCTGTGACTCCTGATTTCTTGGGAATAGGTATTTGAGTTGTTTTCGTCCATTCGATAGGCCTTTCATTCCTGATCTAGGCTTCCTGTATTATTTCTATAATTTTCATTCTTTCTATAGAATTTTCATCAGCATATTTAATATACTCCGTAAATATCCGAACCTGATGACTTCCGATTACTAGTTGCATAAAGTATGCTTTTAATTTCTACTAATTGGTGAATTGGGCAATGATGTAAAATCATGGATTACAGAACATTCTATGCCTGGGCCCTCACAAGTTTTTGGAATGTCATCCCAAACTCTAGTATTTAGCTATGATTGCTATTTTTTCCTTCTTTTACTTGACACATTGTTTAAAATAATTGTTAGTTTTTCGAATTCTTATCCCTTCATCAAAATCTTTTGGTTTTTGAAAAGTGCCATTATTTACTTTTCCTTATGATCTTCATATTTATTTTAATCCATTTAAATACTCATCGGTAGCTTGCAAGAGTTGTCTACGATTTCCAATTCTGTACTTATAAATCTGCATATCTGGCTGTTTCAAAAACTCTATGGAAAACCCTGATGACAAAAAATAGATAACATGACCCATCCAAAGGCACAACGTTGTTCGTTGTGAGATATTTGCCATTCTCCTATTATAAAATATGTCATATCACTATCTCTATCATATCATCGCTTGCATATCGCGGCAGATTAAAACTGTGAGATATTTGACATTTATATCGTCTGGGTGGACAGTAACTGTTCATCCATCCTCCGTTGCTTATCTCATTTAGAAGGCTGTAATTGCTCGCAGTATGAGCTCGGAAGTAATTGATTTGGATTCAATGAATAGGTGCAACGAGATGAATTCGAGTGAATACGACCTATCACAAGCGCGGAGTGGAAGAGCCAAACAGTGGATTCGCTTTATTTTTACAAAATTATGCGTCTGTCTTATCATAATTGGTATTATTTCAATAGTAATCGTGTGCGTAGCATTTTTGATAAATTACGAAAACGACACAGAAGTTACACTGACCATGGATGTTTTGAAAGAGGATTTGTCAGCAGGTAAAAAGCAAGATAATTGTAAAAATTTACATCACAAATATTAACGCTTTTTTTTTAATAAATAAAGAGCAAAGCATTTGGTTCAGAAAAGGCCTGAAAGATGTTGAAGTTGCACTTAATACACATGTAAACACAAAGCGAGCTAGAAACGTTGTACTTTTTGTTGCTGATGGATTTCACCCAAAGACTATGACAGCAGCACGTGTTCATGGATATGGGAACAACGGTACATTTGTTTGGGAGAATTTCCCTCATCTGGGTCTCGCCCGATGGTACAAGCGTAACTCGGTCGGAACAGCTCTCTTCGGAGGAGTCGGTGCACACAGTGGTACCTCAGGAGTGGACTCAGCCATTCATCTAAATGATTGCAATGCAACATTCGATGACACTCACAACGTCGAATCAATTTTATTATGGGCTCAAGAATCTGATATGGGAACAGGATTCATCACTAACGGAGATATTCGAGACGGTACACCCGCTGCTCTGTATGCCCATGTTGCTAACACTAGTTGGGCGTGTCCGGAAATGCTCCCTGAACAGATTGATAAGCCTTTCACATGTGTGGATGTTCAAACACAATTATTAAGCTATTCCCCCGGCAACAAACTGGATGTCGTCGTGGGATGGGATGTCTTAGATGCTTCATGCGACTCCTCTGTTCTTACCTATTTGTGGACGCAATCTAATTGTTTCATTGCTGACGATTTTTCGGACTTTTCTAAGGTTTCACGGAACACCAAATATATACGAGCACTATTTCCAGAAACACTGCGAAATGAAGTTCCATTACACGAGATAATCGTTAAATCAATTCAAATTATGATAAACGCACAAGATGGATTCCTTTTGATAGTTATATGCAAACCTGTGAGCATCAGTAATGAAGATGATATTCTAGAACTGGACACAACTGTTAGAGCAACAATGAATGCGATGAGGTGAGGTTTGCTTTTAAAATAACATAGCTCAAACTAAGAAATAAAAGATATTCGAATTTCAGGGATTCGATAAATGAAACACTTATAATCGTAGCTTCTAGCCCTTTTTCTGATCAAAATCAAGCAGTGTCCGATGATGAAACCATAGATACTACTATCCATGCGACTGGTATGTTTATTTGTCAAACAAAATACTGCTGTACATCTTTTCCGTTCATATTCTACCCGCAGGTCCAATGGCTCATCTTTTCCATAAAGTGCACGATCCAACCTATGTTGCACACGTGATAGCGTATGCGGCTCGTTTAGGAAGATTTCGTGATAGCCTATTGGCCAGTTCCTTTCTACAGTGGTTCTCTTGAGTTTAGAGGACGGTGTTACCAAGTAAAAGTGAAGAAGAGACAATACTCGCATAACTTTATGAATAGATCAATCTCTTTCTATAGCCAAGGTCACCCGCCTGAACACTAATCCTAATAGTAGTCATGACTCATTACTAAGTACTAAAGATAACAGCATCTCGTACTGCAACATACAATAAACAGCAACGTAAGGAAAACCTAGTTTGGTTATAATTTGAAACCTTTGAAACAATGCCGATACAAGCCACAGAGGTACTCAGCGGTACTGCGAATCCATTTAGGTACTTTTTTGTTATTTTTTGACGTAGACTACGTCTAACGGCAAGGGTAGGGTGTCAATTCAAAATCTTAAAAATAAACGACCGTCACGAAATAACGCTTATTACTTAATAAATGCTCGATGGGTTTTCAAGATGTTTACATCAATCGGTTGGAAATTTTCCCGCGTATCAATTCAATTGTCAAAAGTTAGCCGTTTACAATTTTAAACTATTGAAAATAACGTAAATAAAAAGTGATGTCTTATAATTTTGTTTTACAGGCTAAATTTACTAAATGCACAGTACTTTCCTATCACAGATTTCAAATAAGAGCAAGAGAGGTCTCATATGCAGCAGGGAACGATATAAAAGGGGTACACTTTAGCAAATTTTCTCATTCGTGTTGCAGTACTGGAGCTGTGTGTAACAACGAGCCAGTATGGTTTCGCAGTAGGCGATGGCATATACCCTGGAGGGTGCACTAGCTTATTCGATAGTGCGGAGCGGTGATGCGCCAATGTGGATTTGACAGCTGGCGATGGCAAGTACCATACTCTGAGAAAAATTTCATCGTTGTACCGACAATTAAATCATGGTCAGGATGACTATCGCATATAATGGTTTCAATAACCATGAAAATGGTCGAATTTACCACGTTCATGGCATTTTTTACTATGTTCATGGTAACAAGGACTATTCCGACATTATGGAAAATGTTGCATCAACTATTTTTAATGGTAGTTTTGACCATGATCATAGTCGGTTCAAAATCACTATACTGCAATAGTCATCCTAACCCCCAATAATGGTAAAATTGACTATCAAATTCCTCTCTGTGTAGAAGGTACACTGGCGACCAACCATTGGTCATTGTGCTGATTTCGCTGCTGGCTGTTTCTAGACAGCCATTATTTATGCAGTGGTGTGCTAGGCAGTCGATTGCCCAAGCCGGTGGGCGCAACCACGAGGAGCGAAATAAGGTGCTTGTGTGTGTGTGTGTGTGTGTGTGTGTGTGTGTGTGTGTGTGTGTGTGTGTGTGTGTGTGTGTGTGGGATCTTGCCGGTAGCCTTTTGGTAAGGCGCAACGTGCAACGGCTGAAATAACCTGCTTTTTCTAAAGACCGAGAAGGTTTGAATTCAAATGCGAACCATTTCAAATCCGTCCTTTTCAAGACGACCAATTTAATTTTGAGAGAGTTTGTTTGATTTGAATTTACCTTACATTACATTCCAAGTTCTTACCAATTGTCAGACAGCGGAGGCTAAAACAATTTTAGCTTTCTCTCCGTTGCATACCTTCAGCATTGTGTACAATTTACAAATGGCTGCCGTCACAAAAAAATGAAACTTATTCTTCTTTCTTAGCGTTTCAAGCTTATTGCTTGCTCTCAACATAGTGTTCTAAATGCACTTCTACAGTTATTAGTTGGGAGCTTTCGAGGCCAGGTACCATTTTTGCATTAGTATGGTTGTGTGGCAAGTACAATCATACCCTTTGCCCAGGGTGTCCTGAAATTTTCCTTAACGAAAAATCCCTAGACCAGACCGGGACTCGAACCCAGCCACCTCCAGCATGGTGTTGCTTTGTAGCTGCGCCTTTGCCGACTGAGCTAAGGGAGGCCCCGAAAAATTGAAACACCGGACGCTAATCGTTTCTTGAGTGCCATTTTCTTTACTCAAGTATTTAACATTTAACAAATAAAAGATGAACATATTTTGTGTATTTATTCGCGTTGGATAGAGTTTTACTTCTAGGAAGAAATAAATATGAGAAACTGTGTAATCGTGAAATGTGCCTAATCATTTTGATGTCAACCGTATGCGCCAATTTCGGAAGCGCATCAAGATCGAACATACGGGAAATCCTCCAAAACGACCATCTACCGATGCCGAGTGAGCTCGTAGTTTTCCGACGAAACTAAAAGCAGCCAGATGTAATACGTTGCCAACTACTGGTTGAGACGCTGAAAAGTGCCTTCAACTCGAGGCCTTATCATCATTTTTTTCCCTCTGTTCTATTGATCTATTGTAGTAAATATCATCATTTAAACCAAACGGCCCTTTTTAGAACCACCTATTGTTTTCTAAAGAGTGTACAATAACATAACAGTTTGAACGCTAATAGCTTTATTTAGCTCATTTCTCGATAGATTTTCAAGATTTTTGCTTCAATCAGTTGAAGATTTTCGCGACTGACAACTATCAAAAACATCATTGATTATTGACTTTGAATTCTCAAACAGACTCTGAACAATCTACAAAGCGATAAGGTTTACATACAGTTCCTGCTTTGCAATGCTCCGCTACGAAACTAACGAAAGTTATCAAACGATTTAACGTAGTCAACGTCCACCGGTAGTGTGTTAAACACAACCCCACTGATTTTTTCATTGGAAAAACAAGGTGATTTTTTATAATGCTGGAAATCCGATTTGTACCGATTTAAACCAATAGTAAGGACGCTATTGGAGCAACTCACAAAGTGGATGATGGTGTTTCGTTAGGAAAACAAGGTTCATATTATTAATGCTTGAGAGCCAATTTCGATCGATTTATACCAACACTCACAAAATGGGATAGTGGTTTACTTGCTCCAGGATATCGTGGCACGGCGAATGTGGCGAACCAATAGCAATAACCACACCAGGAAGCAGCTTTGTTGTTATTTTCTGTGCTCACCGAAACAATACGAAACGCGGCATGCTCGATAGCAAAATAGTGCGCAATACAGCATCGACAAAACCGTCCACAGCCGATGCTCGAAGCAAACTCTTTTTTTTGTAAACTTTTATTTTTTACAACTGCATCCGACAAACTATTTTATTATTGTACCTAATATCAATGGATCAATAAAGTAGAAGCTTCTAAAGAACAATCTAGGCTAATCTATTTAAAATTGCGATTGAGGAATTTTGTAAAAAATAGAATCCGTAAATGTATTTCTGGCAACTTTATGCTTCTATTGATGTCCAAGCTCATCGGTTTAGCCAATGATTTCATTATCTCCATCCGCTCAACCAATCGCAATGTTTTGTGATATAGTGGACGGATTATTATAATTTGAGATAACACAATGCAGACGTCTTCCAAATTTCGCAGATCCATAGGCAATCGGTCGAGACCCACCTGGTACATCATAGCAAGATGCTTAGATGCGAACCGGAAGATTCGATGAGCTACCTCCCCCTAGTTGCATAATAAGCATGAAATGCCTATAAAGATAGAAGACGTTGGTCTAGGCACTCAGTAAGGTAACCCAACCGAATTAATAACAACTAACACAGTTAGCTGGTTGGTAAATGAAGGGACGATGCGCACCATTGGTACTTCGTGTACATGCAGGTATAAAATTGATTTTACTGTGAGGCCAAGGCATTTTTCCAGTAACTATTATCTCTACCTCCTCGTGGTGCCGACTGGGGTATGAGTAACCCGGTGGGATCTTGCTCATAGGCTTTTCTTAAGACACTTTACATCTGGGTGCATAAGTTGACCATCTACAGGACTTTAATTACACCGGTAGTCCTCTAGGGCCACGAAACATGGACATTGTTCGTGTAGGATCAATGCGCCCTTGGTGTCTTTGAACGGAAGGTGTTGCGTACGATCTACGGTGGAATACAAGACGATACGTGGAGGAGGCGAAAGAATCACGAATTGCATCAGTTCCTGGATGAACCTCCAATCGTACACACCAGAAAAATCGGTCGACTACGGTGGGCAAGGTTGCTGATTTAACCAATTCGACCGGTATCGCCTGTCCATCCGCTCACCAACGATTGAACGCGGCCATAGTAGGCTCTATTTTCGTTTCCCTTTCTCTTCTGCGATTCTTCACTCGCATGGAAGATGCTTCCGACGTATTCGACAGCACTTCGATTCATAGATGATTCACATTGGCAACGAAGCAAACGAATGACTCGAAAATATACGATCGAAGCGATACGCAGTACTGCAATGTGGATCCTTCCAGAGCACAGTTCTAGTTGTCCTATTATGCGTTTCTCGCATTTAAAATATAGTTGAGATTCCTATTTATAGTGTGCTTAGCTAGGAACGTCTGGAATTTATGCTAATTGTTTGAGGTTATTTGTAGAGATTGCATCCTGGTGTCTTTAGCAAAGTAATTCAGTAAATAGACGACCATGGTCAAATCAGACTTTCAAAAGTGCACCGGCTGGAACTTTGGTAGAGCTGGAAAAACCGTGAAAGTGATCAATTCATGATATAGTCTAAGACCTCTTAGGTTATAAAAGCATCATTTGGATACATTTGCACTTGTGACCTATGAACGACCCCTTCGAATCATCACGGAGCTTTCCTGATAATCCGAAACATCCGTAAACATGGTCAATTTACGAAACTAGTCTATGAACTCTGCTTAAATTCTAAAATACTCTAAAGTGTCATTCGAATACATTTGCATTTGTGATCTGAACGTGCGTTTTTTTTTGCGAAACACGTTTTAAGGTAGTAAATTGTATTACTTCATGGGACCCCGTAGCGTAGTCGTTTTTTTAGAATCGTTTTAGTTTAAGGGTTAAGTAATTCTAGCTCGTTGAACTACATTTGCATTTGTAATTTGAAAATTGACCCTTATGGTTACTGGGTGGCCTTCTAAGTAATCCTTCCAATCTGGAGAAGAGAGAGTCAATCGAGCGGAAGACCGTTTTAAGCTACCGGAGGACTCAACAAAAGCTCAAACGGTAGACGCAGGGCAAGGTGGCCACTTCAGTGTGTTGGGCCGGGAGGTCGGCGCGACCGACCAAACGGTCAAAAAGTATTTAACCAAAATGAATATCCACATGCGGAAGCGTCAGTCCAAGCCAGCCGTGTCGGAGAACCAAGCGGACAACCATAAACAACGGCTGAAGATTCTGGTCAAAGAGATCTTCCCGGCAAAGCGGAACGTGGTGGTCGTTATCGACGACGAGACGTACCTCACGTTGGACGGCAACGACTGGCAAGGCAAAGGCTACCTCACCTCCCCGACAGAAGAAATTAGCAGCGATGTGTAGTACACAGGGCACACGAAGTTCCCAAAGAAGGTGTTGCTGTGGCTCACAAACAGTGAAAAGGGGATGTCACGTCCCCTCTTCTTTTTGTCGGGGCTGGCAGTGAACGGCGAGATCTACAGTACGAAGTGCATCCCAGAAGTTACCGCCTTCATCAAAAAGTACCACAAGGATGACAACGTGGTGTTTTGGGCGGATCAGCGGTTGGGCAAACCGGTGGTGCCCAAGCATGCCAACCCTCCCACCAGAATTACGAACGCAAATTTCGCCAATATTGTACTGAATACATATTTTCATCAGAAATTCCAGAAAGATCCAGGAATATTCGATGTGTCATACATTCAGTTTATAAAATGAACTATTTGTCAATCCTGAACGTATTGTTCATCGATGTGATTAAAATATTGATATAAATTGTCCTTAACGACCTGTTTATGTTAGTTATATAAAAGGGAATATTACATAAATATTCGAAATTTCATAAAATCAGTCCATAGAATGAATTATTAGACAATCCTTAGCGTCAATTTTGATTATCGATATGGATTCAAGATGCTTAATAAGTACATCTTCGTTGAAAATTGTGTAGTTATAGTAAATGGAGACTTTGTGTAATTTTCGAAAAAACTCGTTGCAGTTCAAAACCAGACCACTCGAGCCAATCGATCCTGCTCTAATTGTATAGAGTCGCATAATGTGGTTAGTCCGCTGCATGTGCTATACAACGCACCAGATGCGGAACACTAGAATGCAAGCGGCATCGATTGGGGTGAGTGGTCTTGTTCGGTTTTGAACTGCAATGAGTATATTTTCATCTCACAATTATGTGCTCTCAGGTATTGTTTTGGTAATATCTCCATGAAGAATTATCCAATCATAATTAAATTTGGACCAGTTATTTGATTTTATAACTTCAATTTGGCGCTAACAAAACTAAAATCGGTACACAAATAGCTCAGTATGTAATCATTTTTCATTTTTCATTTTGCAGCGTTTGGTGGGGCAATGAGAGCGCAAGTCAATCCAAAGCCGAGGTTTTTTTTTTTTTTTTTAGACGGGATGGAAAATCTGCAACCAGACACCTGAAGAACTCAGGGTGTGGGGATGAGGGTGCCAACTCCTCGACCCACTAAAAACCCACCCGTGCCTTTAGCCCTGGTCCCTCCCCGGAACCACCTTTCGGTATTACTTCGGGGAGGGGGCTATTGTGCTTGTTAAGCACCCACTATGTCTAACTACTTAGGGCTTCAGTAGTTAGGTGGTCCCTGCGACCTGCCTTTGGTCGTTTCGCCATTTTTGTTGGAGATCAAGGACGATCTGGGAGGCTTCTACGCATACCGCGTCCCAGACGTCCCGGTCTTGACACATCCTCTGGACCAAGTTATCCGGAGTCGTGTCGCGACCGCATACGGCCATCATGCCGGATCTCGCGCCGTCGAAGCGAGGACATGCGAAAAACACATGTTCTGCAGTTTTTTCGACTCCCGCGCACTCACTGCATGCGGAGGACTGTGCATGCCCATATTTGTGCAGGTATTGTCTAAAACAGCCGTGGCCAGACAATATCTGCGTTAATTTTTTTTTTTTTTTTTTGTTGGGGCGTAGAACCACTGCGTCCACTGAGTTGAACTTTTGTGGTATACCCCTGTTTACTATTCTAATTCGCATCTTGAGGCTAGATCACCATTTGTCAAGTGGCCAGCCTAAGACGCGTCTCCCAGTCAGGCATAATTGAGTTTATAAAACCCACCACCTTTCTAGGATTTGCAGTCCAAATTTCTTTAGGTTGCATATAGCCACTGTACAGAAATTTATGTCTGCTCTTGTACAAAGCATCACAACTGCAAAGCAGATGTTCCGAGGTTTCACGTTCCATGTTACAGAAACGACAGATATCATTCTGAACCTGGCCAATGTTTTTCAAATGATATCTACTCGGGCAATGTCCGGTTACTAGGCCAGTATAGGTACAAAGAACTCTCTTATTGAGCTCCAGAAGCTTTTTACTAATTGTAACGTTTGGAATTATAAACCTTTTCGCTTGAACACACTTTGTGGTGACCAACCAATTGGTCATCACCCTTTGCTCTTCCCAAGATTTTAATTCCATTTTTATGGCACAGTATGATATACCGCAGAATGGTTCTGGGCCAATAAACTGTGCGTTTGAACCTTGTTTAGCAAGCTCGTCTGCCCTTTCATTGCCTTCAATGCCACAGTGTCCCGGAACCCAGAATAAATTTACCGAGTTCTCTTGGCACACCTTTCGCAGTGAAAGAATGCATTCCCAGACAAGTTTGGATGTACATTTATAATTACTTAACGCTTTGAGTGCTGCTTGGCTGTCTGTAAAAATACAAATATTTGCATATCTATATTTTCTCTTCAGACAAACGTTAACACATTTTATTATAGCAAAGATCTCCGCTTGGAAAACCGTTGGATAGTTTCCCATCGCCACTGAGATTTCTACCCCAGGGCCGAAGATTCCTGCTCCCGTTTTTGTTCCAATTTTTGAGCCATCAGTGAAGAATTTTATGGAGCCATGACGAACAGTGGGACCTCCGACTTCCCAATCTATACGTGACGTTTCACATATGTTGTAAGGGATGTCATGGTTTTCCACAGGTTTCATCCAGTCACCATTCATATACATCACTGGCCCATTTTGAAAGTTTTGTGAAATGCTCAGGTGACCGACTAAGTCACCAGACATGAAAGTTTTCAACCGTTTAAGTCTAAGCATACTCTTTTCTGCTTCTAGTTGCACGTATTCGTGCAAAGGCAGCAGATTTAGAATTGCATTCAACGCATTTGATGGAGTGCTGCGCATCGCTCCCGTTATAGCAATGGATACTAGCCGTTGAAGTTTTGCAAGCTTTTTCTGTGCAGTAGCCTCTTTTGTTTTTGGCCACCACAGAAGAGCAGCATAGGTTACTTTTGGACGTATTATGGATGTATAAATCCACATTATCATTTTTGGTCTTAGACCCCATTTTCTGCCAAATGTTTTTGAGCATATCCAGAACGCACTAGTTGCCTTACCGATCACATACTCAAGATGAGCATTCCAGTTCAGTTTGGCATCCAGTATCACTCCTAAGTATTTAACCTGTTCACTAAGATGAATCTTTAATCCTCCTAACTGAAACGCTTTTAGACTAAACTTCCTTTTCCTAGTGAAAGGTACAATTACTACTTTTGATGGATTAATGCAAAGGCCCTCCTTGATACACCAAGACTGGGTAAATTTTAGGGCCCATTGCATTCTTTCTGAAATGATGTTGTCAAATTTTCCCCTCACTATAATGACTATATCGTCTGCAAAACCTACAACCTCGAAACCTTTTTCCTCTAAGCTTCTTAGAAGATCGTCTACAACTAAGGACCACATTAATGGTGAGAGGACTCCTCCTTGGGGACAACCTTTCGTTGCCCGTACAGTAATAGACGAACTTCCCAGCTCTGAAGTGATTTCTCTTTTTGCGAGCATGGTATGGACCCAGTTAATTATATTCATGTCAAAGTTCCTTTTCTTCATGGCACGAGCCATAGACGAATAGGAAGCGTTGTCGAAAGCTCCTTCAATATCTAAGAAAGAGCAAAGTGCTATTTCTTTTACCGATAGAGCTTTTTCTACCTTTGAAACCACACTATGCAGTGCCGTAACTGTTGACTTACCAGACTGGTAAGCAAACTGGAACTCAGATAGTGGATGCTTGTTCATGTAATTTGAATTGATATAATCATTCAACACTTTTTCCATAGTCTTTAATAGGACTGATGAAAGACTAATGGGTCTGTATGATTTAGGATGCGCCTTGTCTCGCTTTCCTACTTTAGGTATGAAGATAACTTTTACTTGTGTCCATAAAGTTGGAATATGGTTGAGTCTTAAACTTGCCTTAAAAATCTCAATTAATGGCGAGATCAACACTGCTTCGCCGTTTTGAAGTAATGCTGGAAATATCCCGTCCATTCCTGCAGATTTGTAAGGCTGAAAAGATCTCAACACATTTTCTACCCTGGATTTCTTAAAGATGTTGTCAGCCAAGTCATTTGCGGTGATTTTTGTTCTAACCGAAAATGGAGATGTCCTTGTAGAACCTCTTTCACCTTTAAGTGATCCATCTCTGATTGGATCTACACACACAACTGATCCAGGAAAATGTGTTTCCATCATCAACATTAACGTTTCTCTAGGAGTTTTTGTAAGAACTCCATCCTTATTTTTCAGATTCCCAAGTTCAATCGTATGATCCTTTGCAAGAGCCCTCTGAAGTCTTGCGACTTCCGGACTATTGCTTATGTTTTCACACGTTAGAACCCAGGATCTTCGTTTAGATTTTCTTATTTCTTTATTGTACTCAGTAAGTGCACTCCTATAGGGGGTCCAATCTGAGGTTCTTTTCGCTTTATTAAACAATCTACGAGACGTTTTACGCAGACGTTCCAGCTTAGAGTTCCACCACGGAACATCCCTGTTAGAGGACGATTCCTTGATAGGACAACTAATATTGAAAGAATTTAAAATCGTGTCATTTACCTTTTGAGAAAATGATTCCAATTTCTGAACTGAATCAATCTTTCCACCTTCTTCTCTCACCCCCCCCCCCCCCCGCCCTATCCACCACCACGCGGGAAAAGCCCGATAAACCCATAGAGGCTTTCTTGCAAGCGTAATCGACGTGACTGACAAAGGACAGCTTGTCGTCGATCATAACGCCAAGATACCTCAAGAACCTCTTCGATTCTACTGTGCAGTTACCTGCACTAATCGTCGCATGTTGCTCCGATTTCCGATTGTTCACCACCGTGACCTCGGTCTTATGGTGGGCTAGCTCCAATTGCCTGGAGCTCATCCCTCTCTCCACAATGCCAATGGAGTGTGAGGCCGTTAACTCGACCTCCTCGATGGATTCACCACATATCTCCAGGGTGATGTCGTCTGCGAACCCGACAATCTTTACCCCGCTCGGGAACTCGAGCCGCAGTACCTCGTCGTACATCGTGTTCCATAACACCGGACCCAGGATCGAACCTTGCGGGACGCCTGCGGTGATCTGCACACGTTTCTGGCCTGCCTCTGTATTATATACCAGTACGCGATTCTGGAAGTAGCTTCCGAGAATCTTGTACAGGTACCCAGGAACCTGAAGGCGTTGGAGCGAGTCGGCGATAGCCGCCCAACTGGCGCTATTGAACGCATTCCTCACGTCAAGGGTGACCACCGCACAGTATCGTACTCCTCGCCTCTTGCGCTGGATTGCCACCTAGCCGTCTTAGTGACGGACAGGATGGCATCCACCGTCGACTTCCCTTTACGGAAGCCAAACTGATTACTTGACAGACCGCCTATACCCTCCGTGTATGTTGTCAGTCTGTTGAGAATTACCCTCTCGAGCACCTTACCCGCTGTATCCAACAGACATATTGGTCTATATGCCGATGGATCTCCTGGTGGCTTCCCTGTCTTTGGTAGCAACACAAGGGTCTGAATTTTCCAGGCGTCCGGGAAGACGCCCTCGTCCAGACACTTTTGCATCACCACCCTGAACATTTCGGGATCCAGCAAGATAGCCGTATTGATGGCCAGGTTCGGAATACCATCCGGTCCCGGCGCTTTGTTCACCTTTAGCGACTTTGCTATCGCAATGAGTTCATCATTCGTCACCGTCACCTCGTCACCGACCCCTGTTGTGCCGTTGTCGGTGCCCACGTGGTCACGGGTGTTCGGCTGAGCCGTCCACCCTTCCGTCGCTATGACAGCGTTAAGGTCTGGGATACTGGAACACTGGTCATGGGACACGTCTACGGCGGCGGGGGGCATGGACTTGGGTCGTGGCTCGGAAAGAGTCCCCCAACGATCACCTGCAGCAGCTCTGGTGAACGCTCGGTTGGAGCCGCCGATCCTCTGGTTTTGGCCATTACAACCCGGTAGGCGTCACCCCACGGATTCGTATTGGCCTTCTGACACAGACCCTCGAAGCAGGCTCGCTTGCTGGCCTTTATCTCCCTCTTTAGTGCGGCCTTCGCGGCGACTAGCGCCCCTCTACGCTCGATTCTATCGGCGTCTGACCGCGCTCTTTGCACCCTCCGTCTTGCGTGGAGGCATGTTCTTCGGAGGTCGGCGATCGACTCCGTCCACCAATACACCGGCGATCTTCCATTCCTCGGTTTGACTTCCCTCGGCATGGTCGCATCGCACGCTCGTGTACGTGTCATAACGAGTCTTTCGCCGCAAGGTTCCTGGGTTTCGCGTAAGTTTCGTTCCCTCTCAAGCGCCTCTTTAAAAACCTCTACATCAAAGTAGGACGTCCTCCATCTGCGGGCGAATGGAGTGGATGCTCCTCCTTCCACACGCTGCCTTGTATTGTGGACGATACAATAACGTACCGCCAAGTGGTCGCTATGGGTGTAGCCATCATCCACCCTCCAATTGCTAATTAGCCGAGGACTGCTAAATGTTATATCGATAATCGATTCCGCTCCGTTTCTATGGTAGGTACTCTTGGTACCCACGTTGGCTAGGTCTACATTGAGCCTAACCAAGGCCTCCAGAAGAATCTGGCCCCTAGGGTTGGTAAGGCGGCTCCCCCACTCGAGCGCCCAAGCGTTGAAGTCCCCCGCTATTACCAACGGGTTCAGGCCAGTTAGCTCCGTTGTCATCCGATCGAGCATATTGGAAAACTGTTCGATCGACCACCTTGCCGGTGCGTAGCAGCTGCAGAAGAACACTCCATTCACTTTTACAACCACGAAGCCTTCGTTTGTGTTGGACACAACCTCCTGAACCGGGTACTTGCCCGTCGTCCATGGTCGTCCATAGACCTGTCCGCAAACCAGTTCCCGTTGCCGGATGGGATGCGGTATGGGTCGGAAATTATGGCGATATCCGATGCCGACTCGCTAACTGTCTGACACAGCAGTTGCTGGGCTGCCTCACAATGGTTCAGGTTTAGTTGGGTTACCTGCATTACGGTTGGCTCGTTGGTATACCCTTAGCGGCCGGGAATTTGCCCCCCCCCCCATGACGTGCTTATCGTCCGGTTTCCCGGCGCAAATCAAGCATTTGGGGGGACCTTTGCAATCCCGCGCCTTGTGGCTAGTGCTGCCACACCTTCTGCACATGTTGCTCCTATCTGGGCCTTTGCATTCCCAGGACATGTGCCCGCTCTCTAGGCATCTGAAACATGCCTTTGGCGGCTGGTGCAGGCTTAGTGGGCATATTGACCATCCCACCTTCACCTTCGCCACTTTCAACGCCACGTCTGCGTCGACTGCCGCTACCCTCAGGGTTGCCACCTGGGTCCCAAGTGGACCCTTCCTCAGACGTATGTCTGCGGCGGCAACCTCGACCTTGCACTGTTCCTTCAGTGCAGTGGAGATCTCGTCTGCCTCGGTGATCTCATCCAGGTTTTTACACTGGATCGTCACCTGCGAGACGAGGGCGCGCACCTCCACACCCTCACCTAAGGCCTGTTTTGCCAGGTCTCTGTACGCTGGGCCCTTAAGCGTTGTCGCTTTTTTAAGCTCCAGGAGCATTTCGCCGGTGCGGGTACGGATTAGGGTACGGATAGGGTGGACTTTCCGACGGAGACGGATGATTCCGTCTGCGTCTGCTTCGAGGCAATGTCCCTCGCCCTTTCGGTGGCCGCTAGCCGTGCCAACTCTTTGGCACTTTGCTCGGCTAGCAGTTTGGTCTCCAGCTCCTCCCTCTCCTTGCATGCAGCGTGCACTGTCATGCGTAGCCTAAGAAGGCTCAACTTTAGGTCTTTCGCAATGTTGTTGCGCGACGACGTAAAGTCGATGATCGCATCCAACTGCTCCGAGACCTCCATCACCTTAGGAAGGGTTTCCCGCATCCTATCCATGGCCCGGATGAGTCCTGGCCCATCCATGGCCACGCCTAGCTTGGTGCCACCTGCCTCCGATGCCGTAGCACTACCGCAGGTGTCGCTCACGCCCGATCCCACCGTTTTTCGCGGTGGGGACCTCAGTAGGCCGCCTTTAGCGAACGGATTCGTTCTCTCTTGGGTCTTTTTTGTTTCCTCCATGTTGTTGGGTCCCCCTCCAGCCGCTATCCAAGCCCACGTGGAGTAGTCGCTATTGTGATCCCATGGTTATCTATGCAAGCAGGGAGGCCATGCGAGGGTTGACACGGCCCTTCATGGGGAACCGTGTTCAGAGCCGGATCAGCGCAAGACAGGTATAGGCCCCCCCCCCCCCCCCCGCGGCGGGGGGGGAAGACCGCGCCCCGGCTTTTGAGGACGCCCCGCCCCCCCCGCCCCCCCCCCCCCCCCCCCCCCCCCCCCCCCCCCCCCCCAAGACACCCCCCCCCCCCCCCCCCCCCCACACACCCCCCCCCCATTTTTCCCCCCCCCCCCCCCCAAAAATGGGGTTTTACTTGCCCCCCCCCCCACCCCCCTTATGCCCCCCCCCCCCCTTTTTTTTTTCCCCGAAAGGGGGCTTAACGTTTCCAAGGTGCACCGCGGGGAGGCGAACTACATTCACACCTCACAGCCGAGGGTTAGGAAGGGGTAATGGCGAACTAGTCTATGCGGACCACTTGAACGCCATTGGGTAGGGAGGGGATTGGAGATGTAGGTTATTGAGTGCTTGGGTGCTTTTGAGAGAATTACGCTGCAAAATGTAAGTGAGTCATGAAGCCCATTTCCCTTTGATTCATCGTTTACCTTAGACACTTCTTCTTGAACAGGCAACGTAAGAATTGGGAATGTGAGGAAAACATTAATTTGTTACTTACTTCATTTGGTCATACTTCTCTATCAGTGATGTAACCGTTTCCGTTGTTTTCGAAGCATCATCTATAGTTCTCCAATCGTTGGTTTTTCTGGAATTGTTGGTATTGTTGCAGCTCATGCACCATACATCCGTGTAAAGTAAATAAGCATGCAAACATGATAAATAGATAAATAAAGAGAAAAGAGTATTAGTACAATAACAAAAAAAAAAACATTTAAATTTTGTTTAGAGATTAATATAGTAGAATCATTCAAGTTATTTTTACGATCATGATTGTAAGGATTAAGATTTTGTGCTATATATTATGTATATGTGCAGTGCTTATTTTAAATTATGTTAATATCTCACCTGCTATAATTTGGTCTTAATATCTAATTTTTATAATGCATGCAAACATGCAACCATGCAAACATAACGTCTATCTGTTAATACTCTGAGAACCCTTCCAAGATTGAAGAGTCATCGCTTGAGAATCCGTTAAAGTCCGATGGAAGTATTTCATTATCCGAGTTTTCATCCTGCTCGCTACTACTATTGTCTGATTCATACAGTGATGCGTATAACTTCCGGGTTTCAGAATCCATTACCGTCTTGTCATATGCCCATTCCTGCCATACTTCCAGAGGGATTCTACTTCTCTGGATGTCCTGCCGTATAGAAGTCCTCCAGGTGAACGCTGGTCTTCCTATTTTCTTCCTGTTTGGCAGCCTATACCGTAACGCTGTTCTTAATACACCTTCGTTGCTGCCTCTGATCACATGGCCGTAGAATTTTAATCTGGCTACTCTTATTTTATTATTAACCGTCCGACCTTCCAATACTTTCGCTGGTGAAAACGGTTCCTCAACTTCTGTTCCTTCATGTCCTTCTGATCCTTCCACGTGTTCTAAAGTTCCGTCCTCTGCCGATGGGTCATCATTTTCTGGTAGCTCTGGTCCATCTTCTTCTCCAATATTTGCGTTTTCTGTTATAAATTTTGGTTCTTCATCCGGTACTTCTATTCTTCCTGTGCCGTTCGCACGGTCCATAGTGGGTGTCTCTGTTGATGTTGATGTTATATACTTTTTGTCATTGCTTAGTGACATTAGAGTGGTCAGCATTTGCCGTTCCATAGTACGGAGATCGTTCCTATTTTTTTTTTCAGTATGGCTGATACTTCCATACTATATGTAACCACAGGTGTTATGAGCGTATGGTACAGTCTTTTTATGACGTCCCATTTCAATTTATATCTTCTGAGAAAGGAACACAGGGCATGGAAAGCTTTCTTTGCTTTCTTAATTCTTTCAGCGGTTATCTCTTTTCGGGTCAGGCTACTGGTTAAATACGTTCCAAGATATCGGAGCTTAGTGACCACTGTTAAATTATACTTTCCAAATTTTTTGATGCAGTCTGGCTCCGTGTTTTTGGTGTCATATGGGTTGCGGAACAGAACCTTAGTTTTGGCAGTGTTGATTTGGAGGCCTACGGATGCTAATAGAGGTTCTAATAGTTCTAATAGCATTTCGACATCTTCTTCATTCTCGCATAGGATCAATATGTCGTCTGCATATGCTAATATGCATGGTAACATTATACGCCCAAAGTGCTCAAAGTTCATTTCTGGAACAAACTCCTTTAGCGTCATCAACACATGATGTAACATTAGGATGAACAACCGTGGGCTAATGGGGCATCCTTGTTTTATGCCCTTTCCTTTTGAGATTGTCGGAGTACGTTGTCCGTACCATTGCAGTGATGTCGTTTCTATCAAGCAAGCTTTTACAATTCTATTGATGAGTGCGGCGGATACTCCCATTTGTCGAAGAATTGGAGCCAATTTCGAGAGATCTATTGTGTCGAATGCTTGCTTAATGTCAATTGACACCAATATAGTGGGGCATCCTTTTCTCCACCTTTCATCGAGGATTCTTTTTAATACAAAAATTTGATCTGATGCGCTTCTTGATTCCTGAAATGCCATCTGATATGATAGCATTGGTGGTAGTTGCTCTCTCAGTCGGTTTAATAGTATACCGGCGTATATTTTGTACGCTACATTGCATAGTGTTATGCACCTATAGTCTTCTGTTTTCTGGGGGTTATCTATCTTGGGGATAGGAACTTGTATAGTGTCTGTCCATGTTTTTGGGACATCATTTTCTTCAAACGCCTTTTTTATTATTTCCAGTAGTATATCAATAAGGTTTTCAGTGCCGTATTTGAAGATTTCTGCGGGTAATCCGTCGGTGCCAGGTGCGGCATTGTTTTTCATGCGCTTAATAATATTCTCAATTTCAATCCTTGTTGGTGTCGGCCCTGCACTGCTTTCTTCTTCATTTAGCCGTGTGAATTCTATGTTGTCTCGTTCCGATTTTTGTAGCTTCTGCTCCCATTTTTGAATATTTATGTATCGTCTTTTCTTTGACTTAACTCCTCTTTTATGTGTCTTTATAAACCTAAAGGTGCGTGTCATTTGCTCGAGAGGGTTAGTGTTTTTAATCTCCTCTAAAAAGGCTCTGACTTTTTCTTCGAAGTGCTCAGCTTCTGCATTTTCTTTAAGTTTTCTTGCGTATGCCCGTTCTTTTTTGAGTTGTCCATTGTCTCGGTCCTCCAGTAGTTTTTGTCTCGCTAAGAAATATCTTTTCGATGCAGCTGCTCTTCTAGGTGTTTGAGGAGATTTTTTCGGCCCTATCGTCATTGTGGCTGTCATATGAAGCGCTTTTGTTATTTTTTCCCATCTTTCGTCTATCGTGTCATTCTTGTTTTCGCCGCTTGTTCTTAGTCGTTGATCCAATGTGCGCTGGAACCTATCATGACAATCTTTGTCAGATTTGAGTTTATCTATATCGAGTTTGAATTTTTTAGTCGGGTGAACGGCGCTCCTAATCTGTTTCTCGTTGTTAATAATCTGTCTGTTTATTTTAAGTCTACATTCTAGTAACTTGTGGTCGCTTATTATGGCCACATGGAAAAATGCTCTGACATCAGGGAATTGCAGGTCTTTCATTCTACTCATCAGAATGTGGTCTATTTGAGAGCTTGTGCTACGGTTGGCCCATGTGTAATTGACAGATTTGGATCTACTCAGAGATACGTAGTTTCTCATTTTGAGACAGCGCAACATTGTCTTCAGCTCTAATCCATTTGCATTGCAGACGTTGTGAAATAGGTTTCGCCCGATATACTCCTGGTCGTAATTTGCCAAATCAGCATTCATGTCACCTGCTATTATGACACGATTTTTTAGCGTTTCCGGTAATCCAGATACGTAGTTTGTCAAAACATAAAATTCATTGTTTGCTTTAACTTCAGGAGCTTCTTATATATGTTGAAACGAAGATGATAGGGGTTTTAAATGCCTTGCAAAGAAATGAGCAGGAGTTGCTACTTATTTTCTTGAAGCAGTGGTTTTCATATAGGTAGTATCTGAATCACGCTATCGTAGTGGTTTCGCAGCGCGGTACGGGATCTACTTCCTGCCAATCTGTAAGTTATTCTCAGTGTTCGATTAACAACTCCTGCTTCATTATATTTAATGACAGGCCCTTCCTCGTGGTACACATCGATTCTGCAATTTAATGCTTCTGATGTTGCTGCTATTGTTTCCTCTCCTCCCCACTCTCTCTCATGCTCAAGTCTGTATAGAAAATCCTGAATAGCTTGTTCTGTATTCCTTCTCATGTTCAATCCCGCATCAATTATTGATTGTATCATGCTTGGATTGTACCTGTCAGCGTTGTTCCTTATATGGTGAACTACCATTCTTCTGAAATTGTTGATTTCGTCCGCATGTTGCTGTTCCCTTATATCGTAATTATAGTACTGATTCACTAGAGCTGCAAATAAGCAATGTCCATCTCCTGGTATGATCCGCACCATAACTACACCATTACTATACGTCATTCGCTCCATGGTTGTATCGTTAGTCAGTTTTATTGTTCAAAAATACTATATTAAAAAATTTAATAAGAGAACGTCCATTAATCATGTCACGCAAAGTGACTTTTTACAACCCCCCCTCTCACTACTGCGTGACATAATTAATGAGCCTTCCCTACTCAGTTCGCCTGTATGTTGAATTGCACGTTTCTTTCGGAATGATATACTGCTGTGAAGCATATTATTGTTTGATATGCGAATCACATCAGTATAGTAAGTACTTATTGAGTGGACTGTCCGCATCGACCACCCAACTACCAACTTCCTGTTTTTGTCAGTCCTAAGCTATACTTGTGACTAAGTGCTTCAATTCGAGAGGCCGGGTCCCTGAGATCGTCGAGATATTTGAACTCTACCAGTTTTAGTCATGTCTGATGTCTCAGTAGTCCCAACAGTATAATTTTAATGGTTCACTGATGGGACTTATGAGAGAGAAGTTTTCTTTAAAAGAAATTGGGAAGACGTTGCGTCCTTTTTATGCTAAAAATGTTAGAGGGCATTTCGTAACTTCTTCATTCGTAAATAGGTTAATAGATGTCTAGTTCTTATGTGCTCTGAAATTCATCGATGTATTCCCGCATATTCACAAACCATTCCTGGACCTTATTTCTAATTGTTGACGACCATTTACGTTATTGTTACGACATTCACCCTTATAATTGACAACTATTAACTAACAATAAGCTATATAGTTTTAACAATATTTCAGATGGTAAAAGGCCAAATAACTATATGCGGAATAGGCGGTTAAGTTAGGTTACCATATAAAATTGGCTATTTTCACGAACAAAATTTTTGCTGTATTCTATGCCAAAAAGTTGATATATAATCCAGACCACGTGCAGACAATAAGAAACCTTTCAATGACAATATGGCAAACATTAACAATATGTGTTAATGTAGATGTTTTATGGTGAAAGCGAGATTAAACTATTGGATAACAATGACATAAAATGTGATAATATATCTTACATTCGAAATATAGTTTTGACTATATAGCAAATTGTTTTTCGTTATGCGAGTACCTCGTCTAACTTCTTTTGGATGACCTATCACTTTGTCCGCCTTAGTCCGTTCTTGTCTTCTGCGTTATTCAGTTAAATTCTATATTTCTGTTGTAGAATCGTTTGCGTTTACTTGTCTGTTCATTGTCTTTTTTTATTTGTCTAATACTAATCTCTAAGTCGTTTAATCGCTTCAAAGTCTGACAGCAAGTGCAGCCTAACAGTCTTGGTCAGCTATTAGATTCACTTTTCGGTGGCAAGGTAAAGCTTCATCACGCCTAGTCCCTATCTATTATTGAAAAATTATCGAGAATGAAGCCGTTATAAGATTGTTTGTATACCATTGTTATAATGTGTGGTATTTTTATTATAGCTCTTTGAAATGATAAATAACAAAATAAGAATGGTGCCACGTTCATAGTTTTAATCAAACTTCTACTCAGTGAATCCAACAGTCGGTTCCCTACAAATGTCAATAATCTTTAACACATTGTGTACCAATATATACCTGTCTAGCTAGATTTATAATTAAGCGTGGCTTCGGCTCATCATGTCAGGGAACGCTAGAAAGAGTGTTGCCGCCAATAAGAATTCCCACATCATTATTGCTGAGGAAAGAGCCCCACTAGACTGCACCAGCATTCAAGGCTCCCAGACAGGATGTCCGATGGATCACATCTGTAAAATCAGTGCATCAATGCCAGATATGTGACGCGGCATTAAATCAAAATATTCAAAATGTGATACTACCACGTCAGGATATGTCTTTGGTTACCATCTCAATGCTGATGGCGTAGGCCCTACCATCGCGTCCAGATCACATATCCGAGGGGAGGGACAAAAACCACAGTATATTAGAGGAGAAAAAACTTTTTTAATAATTTAATAAAACCGCCAGTAATGTTTTTTTTCTTTTCTTCTCACAACAAAAACCCCAAAAAAAAAAAAAAAAAGCTTTCTTTGGGAATTTTTTAGTTTTTATTTGCCGTCAACAGAACTGAAATCGGATTACAAATGACCGAGAAACCGATGTGACATTATTTGTAACACACACACACACACACACACACACACACACACACACACACACACACACACACACACACACACAACGCACGCACACACAGCAGTATTGGAAGCAGTATGTGTTATCGCCGGAATGATTCCTATCGACATTATCCTGGTCGAGGACAGTGAGTGCTACACGAGGAAGGAAACCAAAGGGGTTCGAAAGATCGTGACATCGATGGAGAAATGGCAGCAGGAGTGGAACACGGCGAGAAACGGTAGGTGGACACACCGGCTTATACCAGTTCTGTCGTCTTGGACAAACAGAAAACATGGCGAAATTAACTTTCACTTGACGCAGTTCCTGTCTGGTCATGGATGCTTCAGAAAGTATCTGCATCGGTTCGGACACGCAACTTCACCCGTCTGTCTAGTGTGTGGAAACGCAGAAGAAACAGTGGAGCACGTGATCTTCGATTGCCCAAGGTTTGAGGAAGTTCGAAGGGAGATGCCGGTGCTTAATACGGAGAACATCATCGAGGAAATGTGTCGAGATGAGAGCACCTGGAATGCCGTTAATAGCGTAGTGACGCAAATTATGACGGAGTTGCAGCGCGAATGGAGGGAACATCAGCGGTCAAGCAGCGTCGGTGTCCCACGAGGGTGACTGTGAAGGAGGGCACGTTATGACGGCCGGCTACTCCATATCGGTACACGTCTCGATGGGTACACCGAACAGCGCAAAGTAACGTCGGCAATAGAGAGGACAACATTGAGAGCATCTGGATCCCTGTAAACAGTGTAGTGATTCTATTGTGGAATGAAGATTGATGGTCAGTAGCGCTGCAGCAGAAGAGGGTGCCACGAGGGTGGCCGTGAGGAGAGCACATAATGATGGTCGGCTACTCCATATCGGTACACGTCTCGATGGGCACATAAAGCAGCACAAAATAACGTCGGCAAGAGTCAATACAACAGAGAAGTGCATGAGCACAGCCGCCCCCTGAAGTAGTCGCTTCATCGTGGTCCCGGGGGGAGAAGGCAAAGAGAAATAAGGAATGTTTTTTAGTGGTTAGGCACGACGGAAGCGAGTCCCATTACCGCTTGAGTGGGTCCCATTACCGCTTGAGTGGGTCCCACACAGTGCCAATAACACTACAGGCCAGGCTTTTGAACACACACACACACACACACACACACACACACACACACACACACACACACACACACACACACACACACACACACACACACACACCAATGGGTGTAAGATTGCACACAAAGACACTTATAGTCACACACCCAAACACACACAAACACCCCCCCCCCCCCCCCCCCCACACACACACACTTGTTAAACCCTTACTGCACTAAGCAATGGTGCAATAGACTTCTTATTTTTCCGAGGCACCTGGTCATCCTTCGTAAGTGTTAACATTCATTACGTATGCATTGAACAAACTAGACTTATTTCGGATGGTGTTACATATTAACTAGGTTATAATCGAACAAATTTTCCTTAAATTGAAGGCTGTCAGGCTGCCTTACCGCGGTGGAAAATATTGATGTCAGCATGTTCTTCAGCTCTTTCGAGGCCTTGGTGATCAGCAGGTAATCCGTTTTGGGCACGATATTAATGGAGTAGATGTTTGAGCTTCGCCCTTACATTTTCTATTAGTCACAGCCGGGGGAAGGTTGCCGGTCTTTGGTTAAACGATAAATAAATCGTCCAACTTAAACCTTTGTGGGGGTATGTGGCGAGATTATCATCATTTTCATGGCATTTAATGACCGAGTAATTAACATTTAATAAGTTTTGCTAGGTGGAAATGTGACACACAAGATATTTTCTGATGCTTTTCTCATGTTATTCACAAATCTCTCTTTGACATAAAGCTTTCATCTCGTACCAGTTTGCAGCTATTTTGTTCTAAACATTTGGATCGTAAATCAATGGATACACCAATCTTGAAATCATCCCGCTGTGCGTTACTGTTGATGATTGTGCGCTCCACGCACAGCACACTTGATTGCCGTGTGAAATGACGCTTAGCCAAGAATAGAATGTTTTAAAAACAGAAATCCAAGGACACAAAAATCGCTAAGAACCGTGTGCCAACCACGATGTCTTACACACCAGACGAATATGTTTCATAACTGCGGCACTTCGATTTTCAATCCACACCACATGTGTGGCACACTGAGGAACATGTTTGACAGTAAGAAACCAGCAACCTTGCCAATATGGTTTGCCTGGTTGCCAGGTTCAGCAGAAAATAACAATTTGGGCTGTCAATACATCGGCATCCTCTGCACATTATGGGAACTCCCAGAACATGGCAACGCTTGGAGACACAGTCAAAAAAAAAAAAAAAAAAAAATAGCACAGGAGAAAAGTCGATCCACCCCTTGCAGAAATCTTAAGCTTACAGAAAACAATAATATTGTCTCCAGTAGAACTAGCCGATATTTATCTGTGCTACGGATTTGCAAACTGTTTGGCATTGGCAGCCCAGCAAGAATATTCTTGCAGGTTCCCCATTCTTCAACTAACAAGACCAAGTATATAAAAAATATTCTGGTTTTGGTTGTTCCGATTTATCACTTCCAGTTACAGCTAATTTAAAGGTATTTAAAATAAGCTTTGAGATTTGAACCCATGAACGATTTTTTTTTCATCTAATGTGATGTGATATCGTCCAATTTCACTTTTGAACTTTGATTACAAAGTCTTGGCAAGGATCCTCAAACGAAGAATACATTCTCTGCTTCCGTTGGTGTTGGCAGATAACCAAAAATGCTCAAATGGAAAGAAAACTATATTCGAAGCAACAAGCCGTATATACGATAGAATCTGTCAACTCAAACAACACCGTAAAAGTGCACTTCTGGTGTCTTTTGATCTAGACCATGCGTTTGACAGAGTCAATCACCATTTCCTGAAACAAACTCTAGAAGGAATGAATTTCAACCAGAATTTTGTTAACTTACTTGACACGATTTGGAGCCAATCGTATTCTAAAATTTTGGTCAATGGTCACCTGACACAGGAATTCAAAATTAAACGATCAGTACGACAGGGTGATCCGCTATCGATGCATCTTTTTGTTTTGTACCTGCAACCACTGCTAGATGCCATCTTGAACAAATTTCCTAACGCCGTGATCAACGCCTACGCTGATGACATATCCATGTTTCTAGACAGCGAACGAGCAGTAATACAAGTTGCTACTATATTCAATGAATATGGTTCAGTTTCGGGTGCAATTTTGAATAAGCAGAAAACTGAAGCAGTAATGATCGGCAACGTTAACCTCACGACAGACACGGAGTGGCTAAATATCGAAAACGTAGTAAACATCTTGGGAGTGCGCTTTGGAAACAATATCAAACAAGTTCAAAAATTAAACTGGCAGTCCGTTCTTAGCGGATTGAAAACCCGACTTTGGTTTCATCACCCGAGGAAGTTGAATATAATTCAAAAAGTCATACTTAGCAACACGTATATCACCTCAAAACTTTGGTATATGGCCTCAAATATTCCACTCACAAAAGGATTTGCCGCAAAAATTAAGGCAGAAATCGGAAAATTCATTTGGTATGGCCAAGCTCTACAAAGAATAGCCTTTGCCAATTTGATTCTCCCAAAATCTAGAGGTGGTCTGAACCTGCATTGCCCAGAGACAAAATCGAAGGCACTATTTTTGAACCGTGCGATAAGCACGGCAAGACAACTTCCATTTATGAGTAGCTTTCTAGAGAATCCAAACATTCCAGTACCAGCGATATTTAACCATATTAGACTACTGCAAACCGAAATGTCCCAGTTACCTCATCAATTGATCAGTACAGCATCGTCTCAAGCAATATATCTCCACTTTCTGACGCTAAAACCTGATCCGGGATTTGTAACGGCCAATCAACGTGACTGGAAGGCCGTCTTCAAACACCTTAATAACAAAATCTTATCATCAACGCAGCGATGCAACTGGTTTGTGGTAATGCACCAGAAGATAAGGCATCGAGATTTACTGTTTCAGCGAGGCGTGGCAGATGATCCGAATTGCGAGACATGTCCGGGAGAAATAGAAACTACGATACACAAGCTGTTCCGTTGTCAAAGCAGCAGAGAAATATGGAGGTTTCAACGAAGACAAATACTACAGCTCGAGTCAAGACTAGCCAGGTTAGAACCAGAAGATTTTTTATATCCTGAGTTTAAAAACACTAATCGAACCTCAAAGAACTCCATTATAAAATCATTAGGACTATTCTTCAGCTATCATATCGAAACAAATGAAAACTTATTAAGTTTAGACAATTTTATATTTTATGTAAATATTAACAAGTAAACATAGAAATATAAGGTTTAAAAAAAACCATAGGCGTAGCCAGGATTTCGAATAGGGGGGGGGGGGGGGCAAGCTTTTTTTTTGAGAGACAGAGAAAGAGAAGAGAGAGAGAGAGAGAGAGAGAGAGAGAGAGAGAGAGAGAGAGAGAGAGAGAGAGAGAGAGAGAATTACAGCGTCTTCAGCCAGTTGCTGTACAGACTGCACACTTAACATTATACAACGGACAACACAACGCCGGGTGGACCCATATAGTAGGGACATTATCGAGTTCCATCGGCTGGAGCGTGAATCGAGCCCTCAGTTTGTGACAATCTGCCTGAAAAACGGGTGGATTTTCTTTTCTACTCTCACTTTAAGTATTTTACAATACCCGTTCGATTTTGGCAACAAGATTAAACTATTCTAGACATGATCTGTAATGAAAAAAAAAAGATTTTAAAAACCCTCGATTTTCCCCGTGTTTCTAAATCGAACCCCCTTAAATAGGAACCATGCTGAAATCTAACGGGTACTGTAATGTGTCGAAATATTCATTTCACAGTCATGTTGGATTTTTGTATTTATTTATTTTCGTCAATCATCATTGTAGACTACATATACATTTACATTTATTCATTTAAGTAAGTTTTCTTGAATACGATATGATGTTACACTTTTTAATATTAATATCAAGCAGACTTTTAACACACCATTCGTAGAAGACATCAATTTCGCTCTGAAAATGTTGCAAATCTAACTTACTACAGATTTCCATATACAGTTTCATATCATCAGCATAGATAATAGCGTTAAGATGATTTAACACAAGATTAACATCATCAACAAAAAGAATAAATAAAAGAGGACCTAAATGAGATCCCTGTGGAACTCCTGAGGTGACATTAACTGCTCTAGAGATCTTTCCTTTGAAACGTACCACCTGTGTTCTATCTGTCAAATAATATTCGATCCATTTTAATAGTGTCCTGGTTAAACCCACTCGCTTGAGTTTGAAAAGTAGCAATGGAATGTCAACTCTATCAAACGCTTTGCTGAAGTCAGTATATAAAGCTTCCAAAAAATTTCCTCTATACATTGCACCTAAAGAAAATTCTACAAATTCTAATAGATTAGTAGATGTTGATCTGCCTTTGAAAAAAACCATGTTGATTATTTGAAATCCGATTTTTTACCTGGTTGAATAATTTTTGATTTACAATCGCTTCAAACGTTTTAGGAATACTTGAAATGATTGCAATTCCTCTATAGTTTTTAATTGCTGATCGTTTGCCAGATTTAAATACCGTTATTAAAAATGATTTTTTTCCAGAATAGTGGAAAGTCTCCTGATTGAAGTGAAAGATTAAAGAGCCAAAACAGGGGTTTGACAAAAGAAGTTGCTAGTTCTTTTAATAATACTGGAGGTATTCCATCAGGACCAGGTCCTCTTCCAGCATCAAGACCTTTTACTGCCATTAAAATCTCTTGAACAGTAATGTTTTCAACTGTTACGTCATTTTGATGTTCAGGTTGATAGGAAAAATAGTTAAGGTCAAGAATATCGTTGGATTTCTTATAGATATTTTAAATATACGACAACCATAGAGTTTGTTAACAGTTTTTACTGAAAATGTACTTTTCTTCGCGACCCGCTCACCCACACTGAACATTAAATTTCGTTTTTATTACAGAATCGAATGTAGGGCTAACAAATCTATTCGTTGTTTTCTGCAGCGAAATTGATTTGTACTTTTCAAGAAACTACCTTCGTATTCAATGCCACAATGCTGTTACATAACTGTTAAAAGCACGAAGCATTAGTTGACACAGAAAAAACACTCGTTCATTTTACGAAAACAATACAAAATGCTACGAATATTTTGTTATCAATAAAACAGAAACGTCTCTCAGGTGGTTGCATGATTGACTGACCGAACTTTTATATCGACTCAGTATGTAATTGAAAAAAAGCGCAAACCACGGGGAGTTCTTCAGATTTTTTTTTAAATATCTGACATGAGGTTCGAACCTGTATTTTTGGGAAGACTTGTTATTGAATCCGTGGTTGATCTCACTAAGCCATGGTGACTCGTTAGAAGTTACTCGATTAATGAGTATGAACTTATAACTCTCGATAGCGCTTTAATTTTTATTTTGGGATAAATCAATGATTCCAGCCCACCCAAGCAGCAAAACCAACATGTGTGAGTACGATTGAAGAGAAGCAGCAATTGATTGGTCTTCACGAAATTCATTTCGTGCATTGTACAAAAAGGTGTAATGATAGCATTTCACCAGATGACAAGCATTAAGAATGTATCATAAAATTTATTTTTCAATAAGGATAATTTAATTTTAATTTAATTTGTGGAAAATCCATGTTTACGAAACGAGGGAAAACAAATTCACGAAAATAAATTTTCAGTGCATATATTGACAAGGCAGCACCGCAAAAACACCGTTTTTTTACTCACCGTGCTCACACCGTCTCAATAGTTTTTTTTTAATGGTTGTTCAAATAATAAGTGGTTAGCTTTTTACAAACATACATTTTTAGTTTTGGTGGTTTATAGCTTATGGTTTGTGTCCTCTTAACATACCTTCAGTTTAATTATTTTCACTGTTTTATCCAAACAGGAAAATCAAGCATAACTTTACAAACCGACGTCAGTTGCAATTGTCAGCAAGCTGTTTGTGATAAATTTTTGCTACTTGCATTCTTAATACACGAGTAATTAGAAATAATCTAGGAAGTTTTATTCATCAATGACGAAAAGGAATTCATATGCGTTCTATCTGCTACTCCTCATTATTTTTAAAATAGTTCAGATACACTGGTGCATCTGCGTTTTGAAATTTGAACCGATTTATCTTATATGATCCAAGTGAAACACGATCTGTCGAAACGGTATAGTGTCGATGGTATAGTGTCGTCGTATCAAGTGGAGTGTATCTGAGTAGTATAAAACAAAATCGGTGTATTATTGAATTATATTAAAAATTTTGTTCAAATTCGAGAAAAAACACCATTTTGCATAGTTTTCTCTTCGTGGTTATTGCAGCGGCATTTATTTAGTTTTGTTCGTTTGTTTCGTTTTATTACATTTATGGTACTACTAGATAACAATAAATCAAAGAACTGCTAATAATTTACAAAAATCATTGCGCAATTCACACAATGTGCACTCAATTCTCCAGCAGTTCACTTTTTCGAAATCAAATTTGGAATGAGAAGTAATGAACATCGACATTAATAGTAGCTTTCTTTTTGGTTCATGCGAGTGTTCTCGACTTGTTGTGGTATGTATTTGATTGATGAATTTCCTGCCAATGAACTTATTCAACTTAGTATTGTTTTATGCCATTGTCATACAAAACCGAGTGGTAACCGAGTGCTTATGTATGTATTATATCCGGTGATCCGTTTTGTTACAAACATTCTTCAATTTATGAACACGTGCCGAACCATCGCACATAAATTCAGCGCGTTTCCTCCCATAGAAACGGATAAAATCTTTGAAGGGTGGGGTAGCTCTCGAATCTTCCGGTCCGCCCCTAAGCATCTTACTATGAGCTAAGGCTTGCTTCATTTAGAATTGGAACAAACTTTTGCTCATATTGTGGCGCTCCTGGTGGACGGATTTGGAAGTTCTTGGCGCCCACGTGTCGGGAATTTTGTCAGCTTTACGTATGTATTTTTTAACGACGGTTCGGAAGCCTCAAGCCAATCGTCGGAGTGGAACTGTCGACCGGAAACTGCGTGGTAAGATTTTGTAGACGATTAAGAGGAATCCCAATCTGTCGGACCGTGATTTGGCCAGAAAATTCAGTGCTGCCCATAGTACCGCGAGGAGAACTTGACTCCGGGAAGGAATCAAGTCGTATCGAGCTAGCAAACAGCCAAATCGGACCATAAAACAGAATAGTGTGACCAAAATCCGTGCTCGGAAGCTATACGACCAGGTGCTGACCAAGTTCGACGGGTGTCTTCTGATGGACGATGAAACCTATGTCAAGGCTGACTTCGGGCAAATCCCAGGTCAAAAATTTTACTTGGCAACGGCTCGGGGGGATGTTAAAACCAAATTTAAATTTGTTTTTGCCGAAAAATTTGCACGAAAACTCATGATTTGACTCAAGGCAAAGAGAAAGGTTGTCAAAGACATCAATCAGATGAAGACCTGGTGGAATAAGATAGCTAAAACGATGGACGAAGAAGGTGTGCGCCGCCTAATGAGCCGTGTTACAGGAAAAATTCAAGAATTCCTTCGAAACCGTGACGAATAATTTTATCCGTATTTTTTCTTAAAAGTATGAAGAAAACGCTACATTTGTATAAAAAAAAGATCTTGAATTCAATAATAAATAACTGAAATAAAGGCAATTGTTTTTGTTCCAATTCTATCTGAAGCAAGCTTTACCAGGTGGGTCTTCACCGACTGCCTGTCGATCTGCCAAATTTGGAAGATGTCTATATTGAGTTATCTCAAATTATAATAATCCGTCCACTACATCACAATATATTGGGATTGGTTGAGCAGATTAGAGATAATGAAATCATTGGGTATAGGAACCAGTCTCACCCGGTTGGTGCTGAACCGATGAGCCTGGACATCAATAGAAGCATAAAGTTGCCATAAGGCACGAAATGCATCTACGCACTCTTATTTTTACCAAATCCCTCAATCGCAATTTTAAATGGATTAGCATAGATTGTTCTTAAGAAGGTTCTACTTGATTGATACAGTTGTAAAAATTGAAGTTTACGAGAAAAAGTATGCTTCGAGCATCGGCTGTGGAAGTTTGTGTCGATGCTAAATTACGCACTATTTTGCTATCGGGCATGGCATATCTATAATAAAGCGATGCGATTGATTGAGTGAGCACAGAAAAAAAAATACAAAAATGCTTCCTGGTGAGATGTGGTGGTTCGCCGGGCTGGTGGACCGGTGGTGAGGATCAAAATTAATTGTCATCAATAATGAGAAAGTAAACCACTATACCTTTTTAAGAGTGGCTCCAATACCATCCTTACTGTTGGTTTATCGGATTTCCAGCATTATAGAATTTTTTTTTTGTTTTTCCAATGAAAAACCACCATCACACTTTGTGAGTGGCCCCAATAGCATCCTTAATGTTGGTATAAGTAGGTTTAAATCAGAGATCGGAACTAATTTTTAAATATTTCACTAAACGCCGCGTGAATTCAGCTTATCGTTTAACACAAAGAAACCTTCTACCACCCAATCTTGTTATCCAACATTCCAGTGATTTCTCGTGAAAGTGCAGAGGCGGTCTTGGCTTTCAATAAAACGAGCATCACATCAACACATTCCTACACTTTTCTTATTTGACATGCTTTCGGGTGAAGCAGGCGCCAGTATTGCCTTAGTTTGGGATGACCAGTTTTTACACATTGAGGATGTATGCTAGTCTCAACCATCATCTGTTGGTTCTCTGTGTTATAACAGCTGATCTGGCAGCAACGGAGTAGCAACCTTGGGCGGTCAATCATGCTCATTATCTTGCTCATGCTCATAGCAAGGGATAAAATCTTTGAATAGGATAAGACCACTGCAACTTCTCGCACTGATTAGCATGCTGTCTTGCTTTCTCGCACGCTTATCAAATTACTGGTCTGAAAATCGGATACGATTCGTCTCGTCTCACCTGGATTATATCGTAGCATGTGCTCCATTAATATAAAAAAAATTTAAATCAATATCCCAAGTAACAATCCTACTGCCTTTTAGCTTTTGTTCTCATTTATAAGGGTTTTATTACTACAATACACATGCTATTTTGTTTAAAAGCAGCTTTCAATGAGGCAAAATTTGCATAATTTATTATTTTACTTTTGGCTGTTTTTATAACCTTTTCCAGCAGTAAGGTTAAGTCAAAAACAGTCTTGCTTTAAATAAAAATTGACGAGGAAATCTATCCCCTCATAAAACCGTTCAGTAATTCAATAATAAATCTCCTTCATATTTGTTTAACAAAGTCATGATAAAATATTTCATAAACACGCTTTATCATTACAAAAACCATCATTAAGCTATTTGGCTTCTGACGAGAGCGAAAAGCATATATTGTAGCATTTTGAGCTACATAAAGTGTATGATAAGATGCTCTGCTAATGTTGTCATAATAAATTAAAACAAAGATGGATTCGCATAGCAACAAACTAAGAAAAGTGAAAACAAGTGGCACGTTCAAGCGAAAAATCAAGCAAAACTTTTTGAGTATTCTGAATAGTGATTTGCCAACTATCCATCAATTAAGCTCGTTGAAAAAACCACAACATCAGTCAGTTGACAATGACCGCAATGTTCTCCCGCCAGCAGAGCCACTCGGAACCGTTAGATCATTTGAATTCCAAGTTATCGGGGAAGCTGTTTCTTCGGTAAAGTCGGTTACGGATGATTTTAGCATTAATCAATTTCGTGACAAGTCCGGAACACAGAATAACCAAGAACATGATTCTCAAAGTGATGGAGAGTGTCCAAGTAGCTTTGAAGACGAAGAACATGATTTTTTTAATGAAGAAAATGAAATGTTAGAAAACATCACTTTACTTTCCGCCCTTCGAATTTGGGCTGTTACTTTCAATATCAAACACAACGCACTGAAAGAATTATTGAGCATTCTTAACACTCGTCTTTCTAATATGTTGCCTCGAGATCCTCGTACTCTTGTGAAAACTCCACAGAATGTATCAATCCAAAGCATCGCTGGAGGACAATACTGGCATCATGGTCTCAAATCCAGTATTGAAAAAGTTTGTTCAGATGTTTCAAAGCCACTCAGTTTATCACTTAAAATTAATATTGACGGATTGCCAATTTATAGAAGCTCCAAAGATGAATTTTGGCCCATTTTATTCAGCATTCACGAGATGCCTCAGTTGAGACCAATGATTATTGGTATTTACTCAGGAAAACATAAGCCTTCTGACGTTGTGCAGTTTTTGATGCCATTTGTGCATGAAATGGAAGATGTGTACAGAAACGGGATAGTAGTCAATGGCCACAAAATTTCTGTGTCTATTAGATGTATTATATGTGATTCGCCAGCAAGAGCTTTCATCAAAGGTAGGTGCATTTTTTATTATAATTTATAACTTTTCGAAAGAAAATTCATTCCATTCAAATGGTTTTGTTTTACCATGCTCATAGGAGTTGCCAACTTCAATGCTCAAAATGGTTGCCAAAAGTGCACAGTTGCAGGTGAATACTCTTATTTATCACACTGCAACTATTATCCTCAAACTCAGTCGACTCTGCGCACCGATAGTGGATTCCGCGATAAATTGTATGGATCTCACCATAAAACCGATTCACCATTGCTGAGGCTGCCCATTAACATGATAGAAGATTTTCCAGTTGGAGATTCCCTTCACCTCATTGACTTAGGCATCATGAAAAGGCATCTGTTAGGATGGCGAGATGGAAACATGTGCAATTACAAGGCAAAATGGACCGCTAAAACTACTATTGAAATCTCCAAAAGACTTAAAGAGCTGAAGATGCCCATAGAAATACATCGTTCCGTTCGAGGCCTTGATTGCCTAGCGCACTGGAAAGGTACGGAGTTCAGGACGTTTTTCTACTATATATCCATAGTTGTTCTAAAACCTGTACTGCCATCTGATATCTATGAACACTTCTTGGTGCTTTACTGTGCCGTTATTATTTGCTCAACAAAAATCTACAATCACTTACTCAGCTTAGCTCACGAACTGCTATTGCATTATCTAGAATTGTTCAAAAAAATCTACGGTGAAGATTACATCACCAGTAACGTGCACAACTTGAACCACTTAGTAAACGATGTCAAAAAGTTTGGGATTTTGTCAGAATTTAGCGCATACCCTTTTGAAAGTAGACTTTGTCAAATCAAAAAGCATCTGAGAACAGGTAACAATCCATTGTCACAGGTCGCCAAACGACTTATTGAAATGGATGAAGTGACACCAAATCAAGGCCTAAATATAAGTACAAGAAGAACGGTTCCAAAATTAACAAAGGAACTATGTCGAGAAAACATAACTCACAATTCTGAACTGTCCAAATACGCTAGAATTGAATTCAACGAATATACATTGATCAACGATAGAGCTAATAAATGGTTCTTGACTAAGTCTGGCAAAATAGTTGGAATGAAGCACGCGCAGCAGAGAAAGGACTCCATCGGTATCTATGGTGCATGTTTGAAGCAAATTGACCCGTTCTTCGAAAAGCCCATTTTATCTACTCATCTCAACATCTACAGCTCAGGTTGTAAAATGAATTGAAATTTTTGGTAGGCACTTTAACCTTTTGGGCATTCGCCCCTACTTTCAGGTTGTAAAGAACATTTACCGGAGCTCTACAGCGTTGATGACATCAAATGTAAAATGGTAGCCATCCCTATTAGCCTAGCTGGAGAATCTGTTTTTATTCCGTTACTCCATACTCTGTAGAAGAGGTCTTCATCATAAATATTATCTGAGTGCATTGTTTTTACTTATTTTTCATTAATTACTTTATTACAATTTCAATATTCTCTGTTCTGTTATATCTGTCAACAATAATTGTTGAGAGAAAAATTAGAAAGAGAAAAATTAAATTATGTTGTTACGAATTATTCGTAAATAATGTCATTTAAGTTATAAAAATATTGAACATAGAGTATTGAATGGCTTAGTCAGTGCTATTTCAAACAGAGAGTTAATAAAAACTTATGAAGCTCAGTTTTCGCTGCATGATACTTCCAATTGGGGCTTGTCCGTCCCTGAGGGGCTAATAGAGGCGGTGGTCGAAAGTCACTGACATCCTTTGGCTTCTGACTCTCTCAATTATCAACCTTGAAATAAATATAAAGAAAAATGATGTTTGCAGGTTGTTGGCCTTAGGTTCCCGAACAGATTGAGTCGTTCCATACTCTATCAGGCTAACTTATTTTCCCACACGACTCACGAAGAACGTAAAAAAAATTCTTCAATTTCTTGAAGATGCTTCTATAGTGAAATATACTGCGCATATATTTGTGTATAATTTTGAACATATCTAAATGTTATATTAAATATCTCTGAAGTTTATATAATCACAGCGCAATTTCTTGAAAACATGGTAATAACCGAGGGGCAGAATTTTAAATTTCTGGTGATCCTTCATTCGAATTTCACAAATCCAAACAGCAATACACACAACAGCCGCCGCAAAATGTTTGACCCTGAATTAGTCATTCTCCAAGCCTTTCACTCTACTTATCCGTTCTGGATACCAGATGTGGATCAGTCCTCCTCAGTCCATACATCTTCCACTGTCGTCCAATGCATCCACATGTGCATTTCCAGAGAAGATCACTTGGCAAATGAAACCACCGAGAAAATACGTCATAAGAACGAGAAACAAACACACACGTCTGGCTGATAAATACAAAAATAAATAAGTTTTACATTCCTACAAAGTACAATCCTAATAGACTAATTATAATATCAATGTATTGAAAAATACCTTGGTTGTTTTGGCTATCCATTCGTGTTGAATTTCTCTTCGTTACAAAGTAGTGTTCCCCTAGACCCGAACCTGTATGAACTGAAAGAAGTTTTTGAATGAGCAGCAACGATTAAATTGATACAAGTACAATCATCACAAATTACTTACCGCTGGAACGCCATTCCATAGTATTGATTTCCATGAAAATTGATTTTAAATTAATCGTGGACAATTAACCAGTAACGAGCCAGACGATTATCCTTGAAAAAATTGTTTTGATTTGAAGAGGTGACAGTTCAATGGAAAATAGACAGAGGTATAGAGCTATACACTCCCGCTTCATTTTACTCATTTTTTGAGTACAATTGTATACTATCTCTTTTTCTCTAACGGAAATGTTACTCAATTTTCATAAAAAGTCGATCTACTCATAAATTGAGTAGATCCACTTTTTAACTTGTTAATCCACTTGTTAAAATTGAGTCACATTTCCGTGAGAGAAAAAGAGATAGTATACAATTGTACTCAAAAATTGAGAAAAATGAAGCGGGAGTGTAGAGGATCAGAGCATCAAATGTAATATTTTAGTTGCAGTTCAAAACCGGAAAAAATCACTCGCACAAATAAATGTAACTGCTATTCCATATGGCAGCAAAGTGTCGCATCTAGTGCGCTGTGGAGAAAATAAAATGCGCTGTGCAGCGCTCTAGATGCACCACAATGCAAACGTAGGGAAATGAAGTGAAATCGTTTGGCGCCAGTGAGTTATTCCGGTTTTCAGTTGCGACGATAATATATACGTCATTGCTACTAATAACCAGTAGCCTTTAAAGAACGTAATGAGTGTAAACATTATCGTTTCGGATCAACTGGGAATCTGGAAAATCTCATTTTCGATGAGAAAACAAGTATCAGAGGCTAGACTAAGTTATATAGCTTATCAAAATGTAAAGTAAGTATACTTCTATTCATCAATGGGATAATTTATTGACTAATCAATTATATGATGTCTTCCACAGGGATCGGGAATTTTTAACTACTTTCTTACGCTTCAGGATGGATTTTAGTTGTTTGAGCAAGGTTTATATAACCACATTGGTGGTGTAATTTTCAATGTGTTCAAGTTAATTTAAGAAAAGTGAGCCACTCATAAACATGTTGGAAATTTGGATAGAAATGAAATGGCTTCTATTTTTCGGTATTAATGCTAATAGACATGTATGAGCTTCAGGAATTATATGGAAAATTGTATGTACTTATACACTAATTCATTAGAATACTCCAGTTGCAAAGCCATTAACTTTATGGCTGTTGAGTTGACGATTCTGATTCTTCACCGGCAGCTTCGTCCTGTTCGTTGCCTTCTACGGTCTCTCCTTTGCGTGACTTGTATTTCAAGTTGCTGGGGCGGTTCTTGTGTTTCGATGACGACTTTGCATGCAGCCTTGCCTTGCTGTTTTTCATTACACGTTTAAAGAACTCATCGCACTTGACTTCCGTAAAATCCTTATCAGCCAGGCGAACGAGTTTTAGGAACAGCGATCGAAAGTTGAAATAAAATTTCAAAGGAACTTTTCCAGATACTTCAGGTTGCGATGTGGACGGCGTGTTCATTATATTATTGTCATCATTTACCTTTGCATTTCCAGTCCATGAGCATGCGTGCATAAACTCCCGAGTAATGAAATAATCAATCAGTTTATAGCAACTGTCCATTCCAGACGCCTTACCGTCAGTTCCGCAAATGAATCCCATGTTGAGTATGTACCTCTCAACGGTAGCCGATTCTTTCAGACTCTCTTCCAAGGCATTTAATTCAGGAAGAGAATCTACGGGTTGCAATAAAATTTTGGTTGAATCTTTTTGATTTCCATTCCCGTACACATGATTCTCGATCAAATAGTCAATTCCTGTCTGCATTTTAGCAATGGCCTGCATTAGTTTAATCTGGTTGTTAACGATTATTTGCTGATTTTCCCAAAGAGTTTGCTCGTTCGCAAGATTGTCAATATTTCGATCATTCTGCATTAATTCCGAAGGAATATTCACCGTTGATGATCCCGGTTCGCATTCGTTTGATCCAGCAGTAAACAACATGATTGTTTCAGAACCTGTATTGATCTGGAATCATAATTAAAACTGTCTTAAAAGGTTGCGGACCTACGTGTATAGGGTAATACCTGGTTTTGAATTTCATCCGGACAATCAATTGGAGCAGCATCAACTTCCTGACCAGGAATGAGAAACACCTCATTGAAATCCTTGATCGTATTTATGTTCCGGCTGGTTTCGGGACACACTTTTTTGGAGAACGGCGGATAAATGACTTCGTCCGCTTCCGTATCAGAAATGGATTCCATTCGATCCAGCTCACTTTCTGCTTCGGCACGAGTTTTAAATTCTCTTTTTTTTACGCAATCGAGTTGCTCCCACTTTGGGGATGGAACGGAGAACTCTTCAAGCGAAAGCTTTGCCACGGCATTTTTTTTTGGCCAATGCAGGACTCCGTTTTGCTCCCATCCAGATGGAACAATCGTGAGGCATGTTTCGCCTCGTTCGATTGTCTGCACTATTTTGTACGGCATTACTTTCCCGTTCTCTTTCGATAAATTTTTTTCCTGCGAACTGTGTAGCTTGTAGGCTTGAACTGATGTAGCTTGAACTGTCAAAACTCTTTTCTGATAACTGCTTTGCTACCATATAAGCTGTTTGACAGCTAAACGGTCTTGCATATAGCAAAATATCTTTGCAAAGAAACAGTTCTGTCTCCACATTATTTTCATAAATGCCATATGAAAACAAGATACATTTATTGCAACTTTTAAGAAAACAAAACAGCATTTTCAATAACGGCTCATGAAAAATCGATGTGAATGCTGCTGCCATTTTTATTGCAATCTTCATGCAGGTTTATAATTTCCTTTTATCATAATATATCTCCTTTGATACTGTTTATTGTTATACGGCAGTAATGTGGGATAAGAAAAGTATAAAATAAGAATGATTGAGCAAAAAATTCAACTTCAACGAAGAACTACACTTATTCTAAATAAAAATAATAATTAGAAAATACAACGTATTTTGAAGGCGCACTTAGTTTTTCAGCAATTTTCAAGCACTTTACACAATTAATTTTACTTGGCATTTAAAATTTAAGTACTATAGGTTGAGACTTGACATAAATTATAATTAATCAAGCTGAGATTAATATTTCACTTTGAAAATACTGACGTTTTATTTGACATGGGTAATTTTTTTTTCTTCAATCAGAAGTTTTTTTTGTCGAAATGAGTTTGTTGAGACTGAATAAAATTTATGAACACGATTATAATATGAATAAAACTGTTTTGAGTGATTTTGGCAAGCGTCTAGATGAAGTGGCCCCGAACAGGTTTTTATAAATGTCAAACTGCGTTTATTGTAGTTTACCTTTGGTTTTCAAGCGGTTTTTAATTCGGTCATAATAAAATCTTTTTATTTTGATTCAATCTAGAACTGCCTCTAAAATATACCCTTCAAAACCTCTGCCAGGGTGGGCCAACTAGGCAAATTTTAGTCTTTATGAGGTTTTGGGGGAAGCAATCAAGACAAATATGCCTTGAACATGGTTTTATAGATGTCGTTTTATAATACCCTTGTAGGAATTCATAAAACTTAAAATGTTACTTGGGTTATACTGATGTCGCCAGACAAAGGCGCGGCTAAGTGTCGGAGTCAATTAAACTTGTAACCGCCCCCACGCGCACAAACCACGAATGTGCGTACCCCCCTAGTCCACACAGGCCACAGGAAGTTAGCGGCCCCCTACACAGTTATTTACTACACACGGCATTTAACGCGCCAAGACTTGGTCACTCGGAGCACACAGTAATGGCTATACGAGTTATCCGTAGAAGAAACAAATAAACAGCTAGAACTCATAAATTACCGGATTGAAATGCGTAAGTGACCTACTCGCTGCCGAAATATAACGACCAACCGCTATTTGGGAGCGGGGGCCTGCACACCCAGTCTATGTTTTTTATACGGATGGATCCAAGTGGGGACAATACCGTAGCGGGGTTGGCGCGTTATCATCAAGGCCATACCTATGGGTCGGAGTCCTACTGTATTTCAAGCAGAGATTCAGTTTTCATAATAGAATGTGCTTATTTACGCATCAAAAAGGAACTATATGTTTGCTAAGATTTGTATATTTTCGGACAGTCAAGCAGCTTTAAATGCGCTAAAGTCATTCACGTGTCAATCGCAGCTAGTGTGAGCATGCATTCTTTCGCTGAAACAACTGGCTTGTAGGAACGAGGTTATATTATCTTGGGTGCCCGGTCATTGTGGAATTGAAGGAAATGCGAAAACGCCGATAGACTAACAAGACAAGGCTCTGCTTCGAGATTCGTCGGTCCTGAACCTTTTTGTGGTGTCCCTGAGTGTACGTTGAGAATGAAACTTAAAACCTGGGAAATGTTCATGGTAGAATCCAACTGGAATGCCACGGATACATGCCGGCAAGCAAAAAGGTTCATAAAACCCAGTACAGCAAAGGCTTGGGGTCTATTAAATTTGGGGAAAAAGGATCTAAGGGTAATAACTGGTCTGATGACTGGTCACTGCCCTAGTAAGTATCACTTAAACAAAATTGGAAAAATCGAATCATCAGAAAGTCGTTTTTGTCAATTTGAAAATGAAACAGCCGAACGCATACTTTGCGAGTTATGTAGCACTATTCAAACAAAGAAGGTCAATATTTGGAAAAGGGTTACTTGAGCCTATCGAAGTTTGGCAAAGCAGTCCCAGTAGGGTACTAGGCTTTATAACACGAGTCGAGCCTAACTGGGATTGTGTGCTACGTCTACCAATGTCTACCATATTTTAGTTGTGGTTAGAAAGTTGATTAGCACTAAATTAAATCTGGGTCATATCACAATATTCCTGCGTAGTCTACGCAGTGGTTAAAAGGCTCTACAAGAACGAAAAAAAAAAACCAATGCAACATTAAAATCTTACGTGTCATTTTAAGCCGTATCTCGGCTTTGATTATTCCAACTGATTGCGTTTAAATAAATAAAGCGCGTTTGGTGTATTCAAATCATTTGCCTTCAGTCACAACGCGTCCATACAGATATAACGTCTAGATGAAAATTTGTGTTTATTATGATTCTATTTCCCTCGTTTATTCTTCGAACAGTTATTTGTTTTCGAGGAATCTTGTAGAACTGTTTTGTTGAAACCATCATACATGTCGGTGGTGCTCATGCGAGTGAATGAGTTTTCCCATACTTGCTTAGATCAAATGTTGGTGATATAAGGCGGAAAGAATCTGTAATCTATTTGCAACATTCTTCAAAAAAAATTGTACCACATTTGCTGGAGAAGTTTACGATTATGAATATTTAAATTTTTATCCAAAATTTTCAAGGGATATTGAAGTTGGTCAAGCCAAATTTCATAATATATTGGAAGGTATGAATTAATTAGACGTTTCCGAAGGTTTTTTTCAAATGGGAAAATTTATGAAAAACTCAGCATTGGAACTTACTACTGTGTTCAAAAAGTAAGGTGACTTTTGTTATATTTCAAAAAATCTTTGTTTAATCATCAAAATCTATTTCGTCCCTTCACAAGTAACATTGCCAAAACCATCCTGCTTTATTAAGTTTTATTAAGGTTTTATCAAAGCCACTTGAAATCAATTTGGTTTTATTATGACACCAAGAGCTGCCAATAGGTTTCATATTTTAGTCAGGTTTATGAGAACCTACACAGCTTGTTTAAAACGATCTTAAAACCTCGTTTTCTCAAATTCCTTTTACTCCTATCAATGGTTTTATTTCGACTTTATGAACTCGTAAAATGCTGTATTGAAATGCCGTTTTAGGACTCATTGATATTATCTTATTATGGTCAGTTGAAAAAGCATTTTAAAACCATTTTGCCTCCAGTAAATGCATTAAACAGCAAATTGGCATTGAAGGAAGTCACCATAAGACCAAATAGTTTTATAATAGTTATTGCGAAGAAAAATTGGCTTTATGGCAAAACTGTGATTTTTTTCCAATCGCCATATTGAAATATAAGAAATAATTGAAATGTGGAAAAATAAATGCATCAAATTTTCAATGGTATGCAAATAAACTGTAGATCGGAGACTAATTTCGGCATTCTTTTAGATAATCTCATCCAATTCCAAGCACTTTTCAGGAAATTCATGATTAATTTATCGAATGTATTTGTTTTAATTTCATTTTTGTTGGTGTAAATTCGCATAATTTCCGAGGCGCATTAATTTTCGGCTCTTATCGTGCCTATATTCACCATAAAAACAAATGCGCATATAATTTGGAGCATAATACGCTGTAGAAAACACAATTTGTTTTGGTTATTTTGCTATCAAACAAAATTTCCCGCAACACTAGACCTTTTTTTTACTGCCTAATGAATCAGAAGAGAAGAGAATCGAACAAAGCAGAACAACAAAAAACAACCTCGATTTCACAGTGAAGTTTGACAGCTGTGGCCATTTGGCCACATTCTGGTTTTCATGGCAGCCAATAGGTTTTATGAAGGTTCTCAAGTGGTCATAACATCTTTCACTAGAATATTTTCAAAATCTTAATGTTCTTATAAAGGTTTTATTAACTTGTTTTCACAACCGTCTATAGAGTGGGCCATTTTGTACAAATTTCGGCTTTAAAGAAGCATAGAGGAGGTGTTGGTAGACAAAACAGTTTTGAATGTAGTTTTATCAACAAAGCCGGGAGGAGTGTTATACGGCTGGAATAAAACTAAAATTGTTACTTAATTATTCAATATTCAACAGTATCTGCTGGTAATCAGCTGCCCTTTCCCCCATTATTTCTCCATCCTTGTGCGGACTTGCCTGCATCAAAAGGAAAAACCGGTTTCCACAAATCTATTGGCAGGGATTTTCCAGTCTCAAAGTCACCCTTTGCCAGATTCAAGCCAGACTGAACGGCGACAACAACGACAGTGACGTCGCTGCCTTCATGCCACCGAAGTAAACAAACAGTAATCAAAACACCACCATGGGAGGAGTCATTCTGTCTGGGAACGGAAGACAAATACCTCACTCGTTACTCTCCACTGAGTGACACCCCAACATGACAATCAGTTGGGAATTTCAATTGCGTTCCTGCCCAAACAAAGCTCCATTCTATGCATGGTACGAAATTTCACGAACGTCAAACTAATAAAAATGGAAACGAAAGCCATTCGGGTGTTGCTGCGAAGCTATTCTCTAAAAGAAAAAGATGCCAAAGGGTTGATACGTTTTGTTTTGGCGACGACCGCTGACGACGACGACGATGACGACAGTTGGACGTTGTCCCAGTGAAAGTTCACCGTCGTTGTTGTCGTCGTCGCCTGCTATGGTGACGGACGGTTAGCCCAACGGTTATGAACTAAACGGGTTTTTTTTTTCCTATTGATTTCATCTGGTCAATTGCTCCAGGGAGGGAAAACCCTTTAGTGGCACGATAAGAATCTCGACGGTGGCGGTTTCCGATGCGGCTGTGGCAGACAATTCAACTTCTTAGAGTGAAATCTCAGAATTTGCCACGTGATTTTCTTGTAGCTGTTGTAATTTTTCCCATAAGTCCTGAATAATAACCATTAAATTTTCATCTTGTTTGTAGTGGTCTGCCAGCAGAATGCAATGAGACCAAGTGCAATAATTCAAGTAACCTTCTCGTTCAAGTGTCAGTATTGTGAGTTTGTTCCTTTCGAAAAAGATGAAATTAATTATAAAAATCCTCTTTTTTTTGAAATAGTTTACCACCATCCCAATATAAACGGAGGGTACACGCCCCCCTGGTTGTAAATTTTGGGAGAAACTCGATTCAGTGCTTAATTCCTCTCGAAAACTAAATGTAGGAATTACGGAAAAATGTCAACAACGTTTTGAAAATTCCCTCAAGCCCTTATGAAATTCTGTGAGTAATTGTATTCTCATTGGAATGACAAGATGATTTGAAGTCACGAACTAATTGTGCACAATCAAGATGGTTTTTAATTTAATTTTCAATTGATTGCTTTGTGAATAAATACAAAAGGGATTGAATTGCTCCTGACGGGTCTGGATTCAGTCTATTTCATCCGAATACTATGTGATCCGAATACGCTCGCACTGAAAAAAAAAGCGTTCTCAAAAATGAAAACGGACCGTGAACCAGTTCACGTTTTCAGGATTTTTCCCTTTAAACGTTATTTAGTTCATGATTACGTGCTTCAGTTCACGGTGTATTTTTGTTTGTTCTCGAATTCATGACTGCAGTTCACGGATCTGGGCACGGATTTTTTTTTCCGTGCGTAGGAAAAGGAAACTAAAACGTACAAACAAAAAACTATAGTGAAATCATTTCCTGTTGGCCAAAATTTATCGTTCTTAATTTATCAACCGAGTGCTAATGAAGACGAATGGCGATGGGACGATGGACGTGGGCGGACACATATCGTCTCGATGAGCTACTCCTGCCATTTCGGGAAGATTAACGTTTTTCCTCGGTTTGTAATGCGATAGTAAAAGAGTGAAAAAGGGCTTTTTCTGGCGTGAATATAGGGATGGATGGTGGTCTTTAAGAACGGTTCACATGTGACGTTTTTGTGAAAGGATTTAATTCTTCTAGATAGTTATTCAAGCGAGCCATAGAACACAATGAAACACTTCATGGCAAAAAGCAAAACATTAAGGGGAATAAATCGCTTGACGATGGATCATCTTCAAGATGAACTGGGATGGAGGCGTCGGTTTTCCAATTATGCCTTTTCGGGTGGAAAATTCCTACGATCCCCTGTATACCAACATAAACTTTTTCCCCCACCCTTTACTTTTCGCTTTTTTGGCCGGTGGGGAAAATTTTATTTTTTTTTAATTTTTTTTCCACGTTTTTTAACTTTTTTTTGCCAAAAAAAATGAACACATGCAAACATAAACTGGCATGGAAGAATATGTCATGACATTTTTGTACTGCTTTGTACAGGTGAGGAAACATCTCTGCTGTCCCCAGCCGATGCACAGTGGGCAAGAACTGATGAAAACTAAGGAAAAAATCTGTAACTTTTGTCGCTTTTAAGCGCGGCTTGTAAACAAGGCCATTTCCGCTTGGAAATTGTCTGGAGAATCGAATGGAACTGGTTTCAATCACCGCACGGATATGGTTGTGGAGTTATAGAGCTTATTTTACCCCACTTCCCCTTATATTCTTGAATAATTTATAGATATCTTTGCACGGAGTCGCTCAAGATCAACAAAATAGTGCTAATCCCATGTGAAATTTCCTGGAAAATCGAATAGAAGCTGTTTCAACTACCGCACGGCTCTGTGAACGAAGATATGGCTGGTTTTACCCCACTTCCCCTTGTATTCTTGAATAGTTTATAGATATCTTTGCTCGGAGTCGCTCAAGATCAACCAAATAGGGCTAGTCCTATGTGAAATTTCCTGGAAAATCGAATAGAGGTTGTTTCAACCACCGCACGGCTCTGTGAACGAAGATATGGCTGATTTTACCCCACTTCCTCTTATATTCTTGAATAGTTTATAGATATCTTTGCTTCGTAGTGGCTCAAGATCAACCAAATAGGGCTCGACTTATGCGAAATGTTCTTGAAAAATTTGAAATAGAAGATTATATATTCATTATACAAGGGGAAGTGGGGTAAAACCAGCCATATCTTCGTTCACAGAGCCGTGCGGTAGTTGAAACAGCTTCTATTCGATTTTCCAGAAAATTTCACATAGGACTAGTCCTATTTTGTTGATCTTGAGCGACTCCGAACTATCGTCGATGGGGTAAAACCAGCCATATCTTCGTTCACAGAGCCTTGCGGTAGTTGAAACAACCTGTATTCGATTTTTCAGGAAATTTCACATAGGACTAGTCCTATTTTGTTGATCTTGAGCGACTCCGAGCAAAGATATCTATAAACTATTCAAGAATACAAGGGGAAGTGGGGTAAAACCAGCCATATCTTCGTTCACAGAGCCGTGCGGTGGTTGAAACAACCTCTATTCGATTTTCCAGGAAATTTCACATAGGACTAGTCCTATTTTGTTGATCTTGAGCGACTCCGAGCAAAGATATCTATAAATTATTCAAGAATATAAGGGGAAGTGGGGTAAAATCAGCCATATCTTTGTTCACAGAGCCGTGCGGTAGTTGAAACAGCTTCTATTCGATTTTCCAGAAAATTTCACATAGGACTAGTCCTATTTTGTTGATCTTGAGCGACTCCGAGCAAAGATATCTATAAACTATTCAAGAATACAAGGGGAAGTGGGGTAAAACCAGCCATATCTTCGTTCACAGAGCCGTGCGGTGGTTGAAACAACCTCTATTCGATTTTCCAGGAAATTTCACATTGGACTAGTCCTATTTTGTTGATCTTGAGCGACTCCGAGCAAAGATATCTATAAATTATTCAATAATATAAGGGGAAGTGGGGTAAAATCAGCCATATCTTTGTTCACAGAGCCGTGCGGTAGATGAAATAACTTCTATTCGATTTTTCAGAAATTTCACATAGGACTAGTCTTATTTGGTTGATCTTGAGCCACTCCGAGCAAAGATATCTATAAACTATTCAAGAATACAAGGGGAAGTGGGGTAAAATCAGCCATATCTTTGTTCACAGAGCCGTGCGGTAGATGAAATAACTTCTATTCGATTTTTCAGGAAATTTCACATAGGATTAGTCTTATTTGGTTGATCTTGAGCCACTCCGAGCAAAGATATCTATAAACTATTCAAGAATACAAGGGGAAGTGGGGTAAAACCAGCCATATCTTCGTTCACAGAGCCGTGCGGTAGTTGAAACAGCTTCTATTCGATTTTCCAGGAAATTTCACATGGGATTAGCACTATTTTGTTGATCTTGAGCCTCTCCGTGCAAAGATATCTATAAATTATTCAAGAATATAAGGGGAAGTGGGGTAAAATAAGCTCTATAACTCCACAACCATATCCGTGCGGTGATTGAAACCAGTTCCATTCGATTTCCCAGACAATTTCCAAGCGGAAATGGCCTTGTTTACAAGCCGCGCTTAAAAGCGACAAAAGTTACAGATTTTTTCCTTAGTTTTCATCAGTTCTTGCCCACTGTGCCCCCCCCCCCCCGTGTACTTTAAATAGAACACAAATTTGAGCGGCAATCAACTCCCCGCTTAAAAAGTCAAGTACTAGAAGAAGAACAAGAACTGGGGAAAAGCTCCAAAATGGTTCAACAATATGATTAAAATACATTTAACTAATCATTGTTTTTGTTGTTGCACGAAGCACTTAATCAATTATAATGTTTGAAATTGGAAATATCCCCCTTATCAACATGCAACCCTAGGAGGGGACAGAAATTTCTGCTAGAACCAAAGATGTGAATGTCGTACTCGTTTAGGTAGTTCTTTTTCATCTCTCTCTCTCTTTTTCTTAGTGCCGTCTCGAATCGTTCTCACACACATTTACCAGGCCCAGGATCGGGTTGTTCTCGTTTTCTTGCTCTCATTGTAAAGCCGCTCCCGCTCGCATCAAATTGCTCACAGCATTCACACAGCCGGGTATATGGCCAGCCATTTTAACTCAGTTTTTAGTCTATACTTTGACTTCACTAATGTCAAAATTGGAGTAACCGGTAACATTAGAAGTTGTGTCTTTCAAAACCTCTAATTGGAAATTGATTTCTGTCACATGTAGCCTTTAGGAAGTGTAAAACAGAAATTTCACATCGCTAGAACTGCTCTGTGCCATTGGCGGTATATGAGCACGATCAAGCGCGCACTCTTTTGCCTGTCAAGGGGGTACCCCTTCCCCTTGCCTACCCCGCACTGGGGTAGCTAGGCAAGAGATTGTGTGCTCGATCGGATGCCGCCTTTCAAACATGCCCTACGCTCAATTTCAACTACTTCTATTCAATTTCACAACCTGCCGTGCTCTTACGGACCTATCAATACTTTCTCTTCACATCTTTGGTTCTAGCAGAAATTGCTGTCCACTTCTAGGGTTGCATGTTGATAAGAAGGATATTTCCATTTGGGCGCGTTGGTCCTCCACTAGCAATGTCCATGTTTCGTGGCCGTAGAGAACTACCGGTCTAATTAATGTCTTGTAGATGGTCAACTATGTGGTTCGGCGAACTTTGTTCGATCTTAACGTCCTTCGGAGTCCAAAGTAGGCACGATTGCCAGCCATAATGCGCCATTGTATTTCTCTGCTGGTGTCGTTATCGGCGGTCACCAATGAGCCCAGATACACGAATTCGTCTGCTACCTCGATTTCATCACCGTCGATCTGAACTTGTGCTAGGAGGCTAACATTGTCTTCTCGTGAGCCTCTTCCCTTCATGTATTTTGTTTTCAACGCATTAATCACAAGCCCAATCCTACCAGCTTCAGCCTTAAGTCTGATGTACGTTTCCGCCATCGTCTTAAAGTTACTTGCTACGATATCAACGTCGTCGGCGAAGCCAAATAGTTGGACAGACTTCCTGAAGATCGTGCCAAAATCATACGAAATCGACAAAAAAGTTTCAGGTGAATTTCACAAGATGCTTACGAAAATTAAAAGAAAACAAGCCGATTGGCCTAATGCTAGTTTTAAATTGAACAGTGGAAAGCCGGACATTTGCTTTCTGAGGTTTTGTGGCATGTGAGGGTTTTAAGCTTGTAATGTTGGTGTATGATGTATTTGTACGAGGTTGGTTCCAAGTCTTGATTCTGCTCCAACCCGCTATATGGATTTCAAATCTCGTCCTGATCCATCTTCAATCCGAAACTTTTTGTTCTCATCCTCCTGACTCTAATATAATATTACGTAAATATTTACCAATTATGCTTAAGAGAAAGTTTCCTTCAACTTTGCTGCTTGATTTTTCTTCGCGCGTGTATTACACCAGGTGCGAATGAGACGCCTTTTTCGAAAAAAAAAAAAAATATATTGGAAAAACATTGCTCGAACATGGCGAGAATATTGCACCTGTAGCGCTACGAAGAGAAGAATATGAAACAGCTCTGTAGCCCTGCTCGAAGTTTGAATCTTGGACACTGCATCATAAAAGTCATACCAAGCAAAGGCTATGAACAACATGATGTTTGATTGATTCAAGCAGTCTTGGTGAGTTCATTCCTTTTTATAAATTTTATCTTTCTATTCCCATTTATTTCCATAAACCCCTTTGAAATATTTTCAAGTAATCGACATTGGCATAAAACTAATTCACCGTTTTTCAGTAGTTATATGAAGTGACGGTTGCCCTGGTTGTCCCAACCGTTTTTGTACTCATCAGAGGATTTGTGCTTTAATTTCTCCTTTAGCGTCCATTACGGTGTAATGTCGACCAAACTCTTCTGCTGCCTTTATGGTTTGTTATAATTTAAAGCGTTGTTTCTTTTCACCCTAGTGGGTCTAATATCAATTCTAGTCGGTGCCGTTAGGATTTTTTTGACGAAAAATCTCTGTTCATTTATTGGGAAGACAAGATATTTTTAATAACGCTTAAGAGCCGATTTATACCAATAGTAAGGATGCTGTTGATGGCACTTACAAAATGTTTTGGTGGATTCGGAAGACGAGGTAATCAAAAAACGACAGAGGCCTTAACCAACAGTAAGGATGCCTTTTGGCCCACTCACAAAGTGTGTTGGTGATTTTTCATTGGGAAGACCGGGTTATTATTGTTATTGCTTGAGGTTCGTTTTGTATCATTAATTTATATCAACATTAAGGATGCTGTTGGGGCCTCGCGCAAAGTGTGATGGGGGATGTTTAATTTCTAAGATAAGATACTTTAGTAGCACATAGGAGCCAATTTGGACTAATCTACACCAATAGCCAGGATGGCGCTGGGTCCACTCTTATAGTGTAATGGTGGCCTTTGATTGAGAAGACACGACAAATCCAGCAACGCTAAAGAGCCGATTTAAACCAATTCACACCACCAGCAAGGATACTGTTGAGGCCTACCGGAGTGGGTGTGTTCAGTTTGCTCAATGATGATTTAACCCTTAAATGCGCACGATACCAAAGGATTATCATAAAAAATAAATTTCTTTTCAAACACGTGCACTGCTGTTAATTTAACAAAATGCTTCGATACAGTGCTCCCAGTTCACACGACTGCTTCATCGAAGTCTATATAACAATTTCACTGGATTATTTCCCTAAAAGGAAGAGAATTAATTTATTTTTAAGCGTTTTCCGGTATGTTGTTTTAAAGCAACATTGCGCATTTAAGGGTTAACAGCTCAATAAGTAGATATGGCTTCACTCTTTGCGTAACTTTGCTTCGTAGACTCAAGTCGAGAGAAGAATCTAGTTCCAGGCATTTTTCTCCGTTTTGATGAGGGATAAACAAATAAACTGTATCAGTTTGACTACAAGTTTCTCCTAGAGTCGTACTACAGCGGGCGAAATTCCTGTAAGTGCAGCTAAATTTTTTGACCGTTTGTTCCAATTGAAGGCTATTTGCAAAACATGAATAAAGTATATAAAAGGCATTTAAATAACAAGACAATTTCACAATAATAATAATTTCAATAGTTGTTTTTGTACAAAAAAAAAACATATTTTTGGGTAGAAATTCTTATAAGAAAACATCCAATTTTATTAAAAAAAAAGCCGATTCCAATCAAGAAATTACAGAAGTTAGTATTTGGTTGATTTGTCATTTGTCAGAATTGCTTCATAAATCCGTTTTGGCATTGAGTCATTGAGATTATCCAACTTCGCATGCGTCTCGTCTCTTGCGTAGTTGCTCACAAATTGTTCCAAACTGCCATCCACCACTGTAAACTCGTCTCGCCAGAATCCTCCAGAGATTTTCATTAGGATTTAGGTCCAGACTGCAGACTGAACATTCAGTTCCTAACCTGAATGTTTGTTTCGGAAAACCATGCCAAAGACTTCTTGTTCACGTGGATAGCAGCGTTCGCTTGCTGAAAGATGAAGTTATTTATTTTCTCGGTATAAAGTAATTTCTAACCTAATCTGATACACAGTATCTCTCCAACATTCTCGGTACAGGGTGACTCCTCTCGAATCCCGTGGGCATCTTGTACGTTCTAGATCTTGCTCCACTTGGTCTAACCATCTTGCTCGTTGTGCCCCATGTCGGCTTGTGACAACCGAATTTCCATCGAACACCATCTTCGTAGGTTAGTTCGCCGGAATTCTCGCCACTTGTCCTGATGTCCCAGCGAATGCGTCCAGATTTCACCAACTTACAAATAGTAGCCGAGATAATCCAACGTGGTCCGCAATAAAAATCGCAAAAACGTTGAAAATCGCCAAATCAACCGTGTATGATGCGCTCAAACGTTCCAGGGAGCGAAAGAGCGTGGATCGAGTGCCTCAAGGTAAGCTTCGTAGTGAAACATATGACCGCAAGCTGAACCAGAAGGTGTTGAGAACCGTCAGAGCAAACCCTGGACTATCAGATAATGAAATCGCACAAAAATACGCTGCTGCTCGCAATACCGTTCGAAGAATTCGTTTGCGAGCAGGATATCGTTCTTATCGAGCCAGCAAGCAATCAAACAGAACGTTGAAGCGAAGTTTCGTCACCAAAACTCGAGCTCGGTAATTGTACCACCAGGTTTTGACGAAGTACCAAGGATGCCTGCTCATCGACGCTGAAACCTACGTCAAAATGGATTTCGGACAGCGACGGCACGAGGAGATGTTCCTGCGAAGTTTAAGTTTGCTTTTATGGACAAATTTGCCAAAAAACTGATGATTTGGCAAGGGATATTCAGCTGCGGAGCAAAGACCAAAGTGTTCGTGACGAATAAGACGATGGACTCGAAGCTGTACAAGGAAGAATGCCTCAAAAACCGCGTACTACCTTTCATTAAGCCCATAAAGGTCCCGTGAAGCGGCGAGTTGCCACTACAGCCGGGAAGTCATCCAGTGGCACCGCGATAATAACGTGGATTTCATCGATAAAAACATAAATCCACCCAACTGCCCGCAGTTTCGGCCCATCGAGAGATTTTGGGCAATAATGAAGCGGATGCTTAAGAACAGTGGAAAAACGGCTCGGGACGCGACTCAGATGACCAAAATGTGGAACAAATGTGCCTAGGAAGTTGACTCCGGAGGTGTGCAGCGTTTAATGGGAGGAATAAAGAAGAATTTTCATTAGAAACGAAGAGAAATGATTTAAATTGATATGTTTTCCTTAAAGTACAGTAACTTGATTACCGTCCCCGTTTTGATGTATTAAACCTATAATCCACGTCATATCCGTCATACCAGTACTAGATGCCATCCACTGTAGCCTTGATAAGCCGGATTTTAAATGGATGAATAGATGATAGACTCTAAATTCCTACGGCTACTTTTGAACGCATCTCCGGCGATAGTTACTATTTCTGTCCGGTGGGGCCCTGTCAGGTGGTCGTGGTGACAGTCTCTGGAGCTTCGTATGTATGTACTTTATCTTCAACCCGACCTTCAGGACTGTACTCGCTTGATAGTCTGCTGCTCGCACCGCCTCAAAGGCTCTGCCAACAATTTCCACGTCATAGGCAAAGCAGGTAAATTGACTGGATGTTGAACGCCGCTCGCTCTGTCTCGTGAACACCGTTGCATGAGCATGATATTGAACAGCAGGCAACAACACTATATTGGACCCTTATGCAGGTAATGGATAACACGACAAGCTCATACAGTAATAGATCCACGCATGACAGATTATCATGGTGTGTATATAAAGGGTGGACTCAAAGACTGTATTCGATGAAATTTGGACACACGCAATTGTTCGTAACTTTTTAGCGTGTGGGTAAAAATTATTGAAATTTTAACTGAATGTATTTCATTGTGTTGTGTCAATTGTGTAATGAGTTTCGTGAAAATCGGTCGAGTGATTTCAGTGATGGCTTCGAATGAAGAAATAGTGCGCCAACAAATTTTGGGCACTCACTTCGAAAATCCAAACGCTTCTCATCGATGGATCGGAAAACAGCTCGGAATCGCACATTCAACCGTATCTCATGTGATCAAAACGTTCAAGGACCGTAAGACAACCAAGCGGAAAAATGGTAGTGGCAAAAAACGTGGCACATCAAATCCGGAGAAGGCCAGGATGGTATTGAACCAATTTAAGCGTTATCCCAACATTTCGATCAGGGGTGTTGTGAAAAAGGCGAAGGTTTCAGTTTGTTTTGTGCAGAAAACAATGAAACGTTCTGGATTACATGTGTACAAGGTCCAGAAGGCACCGAACCGGAGCGATAAACAGAACTCGGTGGCCAAAACTCGTGCAAGAAAACTGTACAGGGAGTGGCTCACAATACCGTTCTGCATTGTGATGGACGGATGAGACCTACATTAAAGCCGACACCAAACAAATGCCAGGACAGGAACACTACGTCGCCACCTCTAAGTTGGCCGTTCCGGAGAGTGTACGGAAGAAGAAACTGTCGAAATTCGCCAAAAATTCCTTGTCTGGCAAGCGATCTGCGGATGTGGCAAAATGAGTCAGCCCTTCATCACCTCTGGGACCGTCAACGGACAAACCTACAAGGACGAATGCCTCCAAAAACGACTTCTGCCCTTCTTGAGATCTCACGATGGCCCGACACTGTTTTGGCCGGATTTGGCATCTTGCCACTATGCCCGGCCCGTCTTAGACTGGTACAAAGATAATAATGTAGTTTTTGTACCAAAAGACGTCAACCCTCCAAACACTCCGGAACTTCGCCCAATTGAAAAATGTTGGGCAATCATGAAGGCAAAGCTCGTTAAAACTCCAAAACTGATAGAAAATGAACTTGAACTAAAGAAAGTGTGGTTAAAAGTAAGTAAGCAAGTCGGTCCTATCATTGCCCAAAATTTGATGAAAAGGGTCAAGGCAAAGGTGCGGGCATTTGGGTTGGGAGAAGAGGTTCAATAAACCAATGATGTCAAAACTTAACCATTTAGTAGTACTTTATTTCCAGAAAGTTTGAAAAGAATCGGGCTCAAGGAAAATTTTTGGTTTGTGTGTCCAAATTTCATCGAATACAGTCTTTAGGTGTTGATCTTTCAACTGCGCTTCTAGGAATTTCGCACCAGAATGTAGAAAATGTTATGCCAAAAAATAATTATCACTCAAAGGGTTATGAAAGCATTAATATTAATACATGCATGAGCAATACAAAAAAAAAAAAAAAAAAAACTACAAAATTAATTAGATTGAATTTCATCCAGTTTTCTTCAAACTATTTATAAAAATGTCTGTGCGCTTTTAGAGGAATTTCGCGCACTATAGTAGACTTTAAATTGCGGTTTCATTTGTCAATTTCTCGCTATCATGGTGGTTTCTTTAATACGAAGATAAGATTTGTTGCAAGGTATTGAAAAAAAAATCTTTATATGAAAAGCGACTATTGACGAAGTATATTGAAATATAATATACTTCATAACATCGGAATTTCACGAACAATAACTTGTGAACTAGAAATTGTACAGTTTTGAATGAATTAGAATGTTTGCTCATGCGTGACAAGCACAACCTTCAATTTTCAAATCAATGTAACTTCTGTACGACGAGATTAGTGTCAGTGAAAACGCGAAGTGGCTTTATTTATTTCAATCTGAGATCCAAAAAAAAAACACAACCGCAAGGTTCTACCGAGATTTGAACTCGGATCGTTGGATTCAGAGTCCAAAGTGCTAACCATTACACCATAGAACCGATCGGTGACTGGCCGCTGCCCAAGGCCGACCGAGCGATGCAAAGCGAGACTCAAACACAAGTTTTAAATTCACTCACCTTTCTTTTCTCCCCTTCTTTTTTGTTTTTTTTTTTATTTTCTGCAGACTGGGAATCGGAGGCTGTGGCAAAGGCGGAGATCCTAAGACTTATCTACCAGGGCAGATTTCTGCACTGCAACGTGACGCTAGGCGCCCTAGGGTTACCATTAGGCAAAACGACCGTGATGCACTTGGTCCCACGTGATAATCTGCCCGAGCCAAATTCGCAAGGTAATTATCCAGAGAGATAAACAAAACCTCTGTTGAGGGTGATTAATTCCTGCCTTTTCGATTTTAGATCAGCGACAAAAGAGTAAAGGCGGCTCCAGTAGATGTTGTTCCACTAGTTGTTGTATATTGTAACCAATTTTTATCGAGTACTAAAAAACAGAAAACGCTACCACTAAACTCACACACACACACACATACATACACACAAATACGCTATATTTACTGTGTCACCGTTACTGCTTCTCCTGCTGCGACCGTGATTGCAGATCTACTGTCGTTCTCTGGAGGACGACAACCGCAACCGGACGACAAGGACGTGCTAGTGAGGGAAAGGAGGAGCAGGATGCGATAATTAGAAATCTGATTTTCTTTCCTTACTTTTTGTTGCATAGTTTATCCTCCTTGTTCATATTGATTCATTAGCGAAAATTTGTTTACTTTTTGTTTTAGCTATGTTTTAATGATTCTCTGCTGCCGGACTAACCGTGCTTACGTAATGAGAAGCTATGAAAACTCCTCGACGAGTCGCATTGATCGTGGCAAAACATAAATGTACACTGAAACAAATCGTCAAACTCAAAGTTGCGTGCAGTAGAGATAAAGCAAAAGTATGATACATTTAACGTTAAATTAGTTTTGTAAGAAGTAACCGGATCGAGGCGAAGATTGGGGCGGAATTCAGAACAGTGGTACATATTTTTAGCGAAAATTCTATAGATATACAAACAAGCACGCAGCAGCAAGACGCAACCTTAACTGAATTGTGCAGCGACCGGTGCGTGTGCTAGGGAAGGGGAGGGAGGAAAACTTATGAGAAAATACCGCGGATGAAACACGAGTAAATCAGATGAAATTACTAGGTATAGGCAATTCGTTGATCGTATAGGTTCTATATTTTTCTCAGATTTAGTATTTTTACAAGGAAAATAGAAGAAGAAAAAGAAATGACGCGAAACAAGAGCAAAAAAAAATTGTGGCTATCAGTTTTTGCCCTGAGTTTGAAGTTTAGTGCGCAATCCTAGAACGGATCAAATCAAATGAAAGCAAAACAAAGCTTAGAAAGAGATTATTTAATGTAAACTAAAGGAGAAAAACCACAGTCTTTAAAGAATCTATTGTTACAAAATGAAGAAAAAGATCAGTTACTCTAGTTTAATAACGAAATTGTAAAACGGAATAAACAATTTAGACTAAACAAAAAAAAAAAGAAAACAAGAGAAATAGCAAGCGCCACTTACTCTCACTCACCAACACATCGAAAAACTATAAACAACCACACACTACAGAGAACAAAAGTAATAACGGAGAAACAATCCCTCAATCTACTCTTATTTCTCGGTTCATTCGTGCTGTAAGTGATATGTAGGAACGACACGAAAAAAAAAAAAAAACTATAACCAGTCACTTTAGGAAAAACCAAACCTGCAAATCACGGTCGGATTTTTGTTTTTGCAATCTGACTTCCTCGTAGCGTGTTAAGTGATTCGTTCTCGCAAAGTAAGCAATTAGTTTTTTTTTGTCGGAATCGGTTCCTTGCGAAATGCGTTTTACGGCTAGGTTATAGATTTCTTTTCCTTAACTTTTCATGACAAAGACGATCCGAGGGAAGATCAACTAGTAGGTCAAGGGACAGGCGAAACCCAGTGTACAGTTTTATACGAGATCTTTGTAGTAAGCGGAACCAACCGGAAAAGAAAGCGCAAGCTAAGTATGTGTTCAGAAAGGGAAAACTAACCTAACCAGTGAAAATGCCCCCTTTGTCGTCGCCCCGTTTGCCTCTGTATAATTATGCTCGCGCGTTGTATGTAGTTGAGACGAATCGCATATAATCACCCATTACCAATAGATAGCTGTTATTGTCCCCCCCCCCCCCCCCCCCACTCCTTGAGCTCTACCCCACCTAGTAGTGACACCCACACTGGCATCCCCCTCCTCCCACAAAGCATACACGAGTACGTGCACTATTCTATTGTTGTTATGAATAATCAGAGCTCTATATTTATACTTTTATCTCGTCGTATCTAAAGTATATCGCTCGGAACGCATTTCTCTCTGATTGGAAACCAAAGTCCCCAAGTTCGCATCGTTGTTCATGGCTTGTCGTCATCCATAATATCTCACTCATATCCATATCATAGTCATCATCATCATCATCATCATCATCGATGTCCGTGTAGGTTTCTTATTGAGGAGCAGCAGAATCAGGCTACAACAAAGTCGGCGATGGCGGGATGTCGTCAGGCGGGTGGAACGACGTTCTTTCGCTAGCTAAGCATTCAAAACCGTTGGTAGCATTTGTTTCAGTTTGGTTGTCATGCGGTACTCTGTTTGAATGCAGTTTTAGGCGAATTCATACGACGACTGATCGTGGGCGTTAGATCGGTATATTGTTCGCAATTCTGAGTTGGATTTCTTTCAGTTTCGTTCTCTTTGGTGCTTGTAGTAGATCCTCTAGCTTTTGATGGGATAAGATTGATCACTCAAGTCGGCTGGTTTTGAATCCACCAAATGCTTTTGGCGCTTCTATTATTTGAAAGGTGATGTACAAAATACTCAAAACCAAACGATTTTTAGTGATTGATGGAACTTAAGGTAGAGTAATAACACTGAACCTTCTGAATAACAAATCATTGAAATAAGTTTGTTCGATTCTATGGTAATCCAGTGACAACTGGGACCCACCATTTCCTCACTTAAGGTTCTATCATCCAATAGGGTTTAATCCGAGCTGGAAGTTGAATAATGCTGTCCTTTCTGTGGGATGATGGTGGCCGGTTTGACTGGTTCGTCCTCGGCTGACCGGCCGTCAGTAGTGTTTTATACTGCTACGGTGCGTCAATTAGCGGAGCCTCCACTGGAACTGCCGAACCCATCGAAAAAAAAAAGGATAGTGGCGTATGCTGACCGGCTAGACTTCTTTCTGGAATACGAGTCTTGAGCTGGTTGACATGCAACCGTATGAGGCGATGTTGGTCCTCAAGGAACACATTGTAGTTGACCGATCCGATCTTCTCGATGGCGTACACGGAATCTCCGTGCTGGAGCCTCTCTTAATTCTGCGCCGTGCTTCCGGTTGAAAGCGTCGTTTTGCACCGTCCTGTCTCTGGATGTGGTGACATCTACGCAACGGCTTGGGTTGAGCAATGATGACGTAGCGGTCTGCCAAACATCGTGTAAGCCGGAGGTTTGCTGTCCAGGTCGCAGGTCGAAGTGGAGCGGTACGCTTGCAGAAACTTGTTCTAGCGTCTCTCGCGCCGAGCGGATTTTCCGGAGGCTTCTATTCAGGGTGTCCACGAATCTTTCGGCTACGGAGCGGCTACGGATGTGCCGGATGCCTTAACTTATGCAGCGACTCTGGAATTCGTGGCTTGAGAACTGAGTGCCGTTGTCCGAAACGATTACCTCTGGAATGCCGAATGTTGCGAAGGTTTGAATCAGCAGTTTGATCGTGGCTTTCGTTGTAGTCGACTCAGGCCACTTGGAGTAGGGATCCGCTATTACCAGGAAGTAGACTCCATGTACTGCAACCAGCGTAATCGACGTGGTTCCTCGACCAGGGTTAGGAAGGAACGGGCCAGAATCGTCAGTGTCGTCTTGGTAGGAATTTTGCCAGCAATTGAACACGGTTTGCAGCGCTGGACGAAATTCTCAATTTCGCTATCGATACCAGGTCAGTACACAGAGCTTCGTGTAATCGCCTTCATTCGCCGATGACCTCGATGGTACTGTTGCAGGATCCTTTGTCGAAACTCATCGGGAACGACGATTCTGTCGCCGAATATTACGTATCCATCGACCATGCTGCGCGATTCACGTCTTTGGAAGTAGGATTGAATTGCAGCGGAGAGAGCAGCTGGGTCAATCGTCGCGGATGTGTTTAGCAACGGCTTGGAGTGAGGCGACCATCGTTATAGCCTTCACTCCAAACCGGAACCAGGAACCTTCTCTGCTGTTTCGGAAATAATGCTTTCCAGATCTTCCTCACGGCTGAGTGACAGCCGGGTCATCAGGTCTGCACATCCGAACTCGTTTGTGGACATCTCGAAGTCGAAGTTCGTTTCAATCTCGAAGGCGTAGTTCAGCATCGTGAGAGCCCACCGTTGCAGTCGGTTCGCAGTGTGTAGTGTAATGCCTTTCTTTGGAACCAAAGATGTGAAGTGGCGTCCCAGCAAATATACTTCCTCAGCACCTTGGTGGCATCGTACAGACTCCTTGCATCCGATTCGAATAGGTCCGTGTACCGGTTGTACCACTTGCCGAACGGTCTCGAGTGTTTTTTCCAGGTTGCTAGGGTAGTTCTTCCATCGCTCCGGTAGGGTTCTTAAATCATGAATCTTGAACCTCGTCGCCAAATTGATATGTTTGAATTGGTTCCGGAATGAAAGATCATGACTTGTTACTAGACTAGATGTTACTCTATTGCAAATCAGGAAGATTCCACCGAATTCTGCATTCGGCCTATGTCAGTGACTGCTCCCTTCATCTTCAGTGTCTGCTTAATTATCGCCCAATATTTCTCTATTGGACCGAACTGAGGACAATTTGGTGGATTCAGCTCTTTTGGGATGAACTCGACCCCATTATTGTTGTATCATTGTACCACTTCCTTGCTGTAATGGTTGCTGGCTAGATCTGACCAAACGTAACTGGACCATCATGGGACTTAACGAAGGGTAAAATCCGATTGTTGAGGCACCCCCTTTTGTACACCTCCGAGTTCATTGATTTATCCGTTACAAAAACTCTGGTTTTCTTGCCACAGGAACAGATGCCTTGCCAAATCGTGATTTTTTTTCGCGAACTTATCGGCGAAAATACACCTTAATAAAGCAACCTTGCCGCGAGCAGGAGCCTTGTAGAACTTGACCCTAGGCATTTGTTTGAAATCTGCTTTGGCATATGTTTCATCATCGATCAAGAGGCATCCGTCGAGTTTCGTCAGACCTTGGTCGTACAACTTACGGGCCCGAGTTCTGGCCACTATTTGTTGTTTGAGGCTTCGATTGGGTCGTTTACTTGCCCGGTAACATTTATAACCTTCTCGGAGACGGATTCGCCGCACAGTACAACGGTCGGCATTTCAGAAGGTTTTCGTCAAATCATAATCCGAGATATTGGGATTAGCCTTGATTTTCCGAATGACCTTCACCGGCAGTTGGCGATCAACGGTTCCACTCCGACACTTGAGTTGTACTTTGCGGACAGTTTCCTTGTACTTTTCAAACACTCGCGCCACAGTACGTATAGGATAATCCAGCAGTTTTGCCAGCTCCCGAGTTGACGCAGATGGATTTTGCAGGTAACTGTGCAAGATAATTTTTCTTTTCTCTTCCTGCATGATGAACATCTTGGGACCACGTTAGTTTTAAACTGTGAAAAAATCGACTGAACAGAACTGTTAACAAACAACAAAACGCTAAGAAGAACTTGCATCTTCGACCACTTGGAGCGCCGCTATCTTTAAAATGAAGTGCCCCATTTCTAAATGATCTAGCCTGTACCACCCGGTATCTGATGTCTTGAGGCTGCCAAGATCAACCTCAAGATCCATCAGCCGGATGCGGTGACGGAATACCTTCAAGGAGATCTACACGAGGACGAGGCCGGAGGGATTTGTCGATAAACCTTCGCTCAGGGAAGTTTGTCGATTGAGGAAAGCACTCTTAGGCCTAAAGAAGTTAAATGCTTGAAGCAAACCGCCTACGACACGTACGTGTACTTCAAGAGATGTCCTGATCGTGACGATATTCGCGGACGACTTGTTGGTATTCTCAAAACCCAGCGATGGGCTGACAGATTGAAGCTAGAACTGACGACGAAGTTCCAACTGAAGGACCTCGGTTTGACCAGAGAGGTAGTCGATCTACCGAAAGTAGATCGGGAGTGCTATATCCTCAATATGTTGCTACGCTTCAAAGTTGCTGATTGAAACATGGTTGGTGTGCCTGCTGATTCATACCAAAAGCTAACTAAGGAGATGTGTTTAGTTTCAAAAGGTGATCAGCAGTTAACTTCAGAGAGATATGAAATCGATTTCGGAGATGTCTTTCAAAAGTCCTCCCTAGCTTCTGTGGGAATCCCTCTTTCACTTTCTCACCGATAATTTACTTCCTTTGTGAAAATTTCAAATGCTCCAAAGTACTCTTGATCTTGTCCTGAGATTTTTCAGGTCTCAAGGTTTTCCTTATTTTACTGTGTTTAGCTTCGACACCTCGGCATTCCTAAAGGTCACACTGAGGTTTCCTAGAACTGAAGGTGTTATTATTTGATCTGAAATTCGGAATCTTAACTGATGTTCAGTGAATCTCTGCACAGTTTCCAAATTTACTTTACTAGTCGAACTGAAGCCTTTGCTGAACACAGAAGTCATCTCCAAAATACACACTCCATGGCAGCAATTCGCCAACCTCGCTGTTTACGGACGGTCGTGGGTCGCTTCCCACTCAATTGATCAATCTTGCCCGTTGCACGCATTTTCTTATTGTACCAGTCGGTTCGTTTTCAAGTACCATTTTCACCGATCTGTCGTCCGACATCCTTACGATGCGCCCAGACCAGCGAAGACGACCTAGAGACTCATGCAATTCGAGGTTCATTTGCCTTCTCCACGATCCGTCTTCCTTCACCAATGGTACTTCTCATAAAGGGTGAGTCGATGATTATTGCAACAGTAACAACAGATTGGTAGTCGGCTAAAGCTCGTCGGTTAAAGATTAGGATGAGTTTGAGTAAAATGCTCGAAATTTGCGATTGACGCCATCCACCAGAGCCAGTACAGTCGTTTCCAGTACGTTTTTCTCCGATTTTTTTTCCCCACTTTCTCATCATTTCCTTTTCGTTCTTCACATCTCCTTTGGTCTTCCGAAGTCCGCGCTTCATCGTAGTCCGATCGGGTTTCGATCGTACGGAGTTCAGGACAGTTTGGTGGGTTAATGTCTTTCGGTACAAAATTCCCAGAATTCGCCGCATTGCACTGCTGTAAGGTTTTGGAGAAGTGGCATGAAGCCAAATCGGGCCAAAACAACGGTTTTGATCGTGCTGTTTCAAAAAACGGAAAATGCCGTTTTTGGAGGCACTCAATTCAGTCATAGTCACGAATGGTTCACTCTGTTTGTCGGCAAATTCAGCTACTTCGAAGCGAATTTCGACAGTTTCTTCCGTTTGAAACGGTCATCCACAGCAAACTTGTCTTTACCCGTGACATATTCCTGTCACGTCAACTGCTTAAAACCCGCTTTGATGTTGGTATCATCATCAATGTGTAGAATTGACGTTCATCAATGTGTAGAACTGGCGTTCGTCCCGATTTGGGAAGTTCTGAACCTTGAACGTGTTCAATCCGGATCGCTTCTTGGCACTCTGGACGAAACATCAAGCTCCGCTTGAAATGAGCAATTAGCGCTCTCTCAGTTTTTTTCCGCGCGTCGTTCTCGATTTTCGTCCAGCTCCTGGCTTGTGGACTACTGTCATCTTTTTCTGGAACCTTTGGAGGACCCTTGAGATGGTCGAATGATCTATATTCATCAGTTTTCTCAAGTTGCAATGCGACAACCTAGGGTTTCTCACGAACGAAATTCTTTCGAAAACGGTTTGTTGATTTTCTTCTATCTCTCCATCGACCGGAACCTCCCTTGTGGCTGTCACATTTACGTCAACCCATCCGCAACGTATCAATTGTGGGTCAGACATTACAACTTAACGGATGTAAATAATACACTCCAAAAAGAAACTAGGCAAAATTTGGTTAATTTCGGTCAAGTATGAAAAAAACCACGCAAGTTTGAAAGTGACGCAATAATTATCAACTCACCCTTTAGACCGTGTCTCGTGGCCGTAGCGGACTACTCGTAACCACAATTATTAGCGAAATTAAAAGTAAAATTTCTCAAGACCTTTATCAGCGCTGGGTACATGATTCTTTGCTTGAAGGATTCAAAGTTATACTGGAGACTGTTTCTGAAGAAATTAAAAAGAGCATTTCAAGGGAATTCCGAGGAGAGTATTCCAACTACGTCCCTAGGACCGTTTTTGGATAAACCAAAGGATTCGGGTACGCATTCCGAATAATTTCTGGAACTCTACTCAAAAATTGAGTTGATCCACTTTTTACGAAAATTGAGTAACTTTTCCGTGTGAGAAAAAGAGAGGGAATACAATTCTCCTCAGTCGCTGAGTAGAACGAAACGGGAGTGTAGATTAAATAATGCGAAAGGAAAAGGGTACTCTATGCTGAATTTGGGACCAATGAGGTTCTAAAGCAGTGAGCCAATTTTTAATCGCTAGTTTCCTCGTTTTACCTCGTATGATAGGGGACTCCTTTTTAGTGATTAATTTTCATCCGTCTATGAGACTAATACGAGTATACATCAGGCATATATCTGAGGATTTATTTAAAAAAATAATAATGTCAAAGAAATTCAGCGGAAAAAGAAGAAGGATTTATAGGAAGAAGGCAGCCTATATCGCAAAAGATGTAGATTAGCGGACGGTATCAGCAATGATAAAAAAAAGCCGCTGGCAACTATACACATTTAGAAGACTACTTTCACACAAGTGGACAATTCAAAAGAACACATGCAAGGGTTCCACAAAAATCCCTCAACATTTCAATACCAAAATGCAATTCTATCCCAGTGTTACATCGCCCTAATAGCGCGACAGTTCCGTTATCAATCCACAAAAAAAAATCCTGCGTCGGCCGGGAATCGAACCCGGATCAACTGCTTGGAAGGCAACTATGCTGACCATTACACCACCGACGCTTGCGTGAACCGCTCAGAAGGACTCACATCGTCAACCGTTTGTTTTGCTGTTTTTGTTGGTTTCGTTTTCGTTCGTTCTGTTTCGCATTCAACGACCGACGAGTTTAAATAGATCGTCGTCGTTGTCGTCGTCGTTGCCATGGTAACCATTCCGTCACTCATCGCCGTGCATTCATCCCAGTCACTCTCGTCGCCTATCCAACCACCACAACCATTTGAGGGGAAGCAAATGAAAACTAGGTCAAACTATCTCTCACATCGTCCGTTCCGGAACTCAAAAGCGGAAAACTTATAGGTATTGAAATTCCTGGGCTGAGACACGCAAACAAATACAAATAAAACACAGTTTATTCGCGGATTCAGTTGAGAAAACAGTTATTCTAGAACCAAGGAAAATTCAGAGAGCAATAGGCCAAAAGTTAGAATCAGCAAAAAATAAAATAGCTAAAAAGGTATTCATATTGTTTGCGCTTCCTGAAAACATAACCAGCAACTAGTACGGTTACCAGTGAAAATCAAAAGTTTTAGGTTCAAATCCAGCCAGCAAACGAACACAAGATGAGACAGAAGCTATACGGATTGAAATGTGGCGCGAAAAATAAGAGGCAAAAAACGCAAAGAAATATTTTTTATATTTTTATTAACCAAGGTGAAGACGAAAACAAAAACGGTCATTTCGGGACAGAAAGAGAAGAATAAAAAAAAGTGAAGATTAAAATAATGTAAATATTGTAATTATAAACAGAAAAACAACTTAAACGAGTGTATAAAAGAAAGTGACAGTAAACTGTAGGAAAACCCGGCGCAGTCGCTGTAAAGTTTTGAACTCCTAAAACACGAGAAAACAGATCATAAATTAAAAAAAAAAAAAAAACACATCTATAACAGTTTGAACCGTCGGAAATCGAATTGCATTTGCATCCCGCTCCCTCAATGAGAAATATAGTAAACCAATAAGAAGGCAAAAGGAAAGAAAACCTATATTATTAGTTTTAAATAATTATATTGTAACGAAAAAAAAAAAAAGAATAACTGTGGTGCTTACACACGTGCAAGGACCGCCATGGGGGGACGGACAACACCGCTCCCCGTGGCCCACCCGGTACACGATGTTCATTTTCCTAGGTTTTAGTGGAAATCAAAATTTAACTATACGGAAGGTTCTATGCAGTCATATGAGGGGCAAGATGCGACCGACCTATTACTGTTTGGCAAACATTTCACTTTTACCCTTAAAACGAAAACAGAATAACATGCAATAAACCTAGTAAAGAAGAAGTAAATACCAATGCGTTTCTGAGGATTCTCTTTTGGGGCAAAGCGCGAAACTTGGCAAGATAAACCGTTTGATAAGCAAGGCGCAATCCGAGGACTAAAGGGAGTTAGGTATTCGATTACTATATTATAGCTATTATGTATTTTAATGAGAGAAACCGAACGAAGCGGCAGAAACGGATAGGAAAAATGTAGAAAAGGAAAAAAACAAACACATGAGCCTGTGCACGCTGCTATAAATCTTTTGTCTTTTTGACTTTTACTGTGAGCCGTGTTTAGGTGTTGTCTCACTCACTCTCACAGGACGTTTGAAAACATGGCTCACAGTAAAAGTCATTTTTTTTTATAGCGTGCACAGGCTCATTGAAGAAGCTGCGTTTATTGTAAGAAGAATAAGAAAACGGTATGCTATAAAAACAAGGAATAGTGACAAATTAATTTAAAATAAACTGAAATGAGACGGAAATTCTGTTGGAAAAAGTGAAACAGTGAAGGAGTTGGCTCAAGTTGTTGTCATCCGAACAGGTCCCGGGCGTGAAAAATGTGAGTTTATCTAAGCAATGGTTGATCAGGGGACACCACAGACAGACGTTCGACTTCGACTCATTCACCTGAGTAAAAAATCAGTGGGGTTGTGTTTAACACACGACCGGTTGACGTAGACTACGTTAACCCGTTTGATTAGTTTCGTAGCGTACTGTTCTAATGGGACGTTGGGTTAACATAAATAAGTGAGAAAGTATGTTAGGACATGCTATGATTCGCTTCTTAGAAATTATTAGGCAGCCGTGGAAAGGGACGTTTGGTTTGAATGTTAGTATGATGGAAGGGCAACGATTGTGCTGGCTGTAGTGATTGTGTTGATATGGTCGACCAGCTGGAGAACATTATCCTTATCAGGTAATCTCGAAACGCTATCGATAAATGATAAAGCTATAAGCTTTCACACTGTTTCAGTTATTTTTAAATGTTGATTTGACCTCTACCCTTGCCGTAAGGCCTAGTCTGATCAAAATAGCGTTGATGTTTGTCTTAAAAGATCGTTAGACCAGCATTAGATAGTAAGTACCGTGAGGGTACCTTATTGTGCGCAGCTCTTAATTCTGCGCACTTTTTCATTAGAATCATGTTTCAAAAATATGTACAATTATAAATGTCCTCACTATAGGCTGAACACAACTACAACTTTATTGACGATGTAATGAGCACAAATCCATTCAGAAACTTACAGCATTTGCGGAAAAAATAAATAAATGCTTAACCATCAGCACTGAAAACATCAACAAAGTGTCTCCGTTAGCAGTAGCGCTAAACCGCTCATTGGTGGAAAATTGAATATATGTGTAGAAAAAGAAGTGATTTTTTATGTTTTTCTGTGCCAATTGCTAGATGTGAGTATTTTAAAAATAATTGTGGTGGATTTCCATACATCTCCAGAGATTTCTGCAATGAAAAAAGTAATTTTCTTTGCGCAGAATATGGAACTAATTTTGACTGTATGTTCTTTATTCTGCGCATAGGTTATCAAAATGAGTCCCAGAAGGAACCAATAAATCCATCACGAGGAGTTACATGAAGCTTTGCAAGACCCAAAACGTATCTTCAACATGGATGAATCATCTATTCGACTGGTCCCAACGAAAGAGAAAGTTTTGGCGGGAACCAGACAAAAGTATGTCAACACGGCCAATGCAAACTCGGAGAAGGAATGCTACACGGTATTATTTTCGGCAAATGCAGCTGGAATGATGGCTTCACCATTAGCATTGTTTCCATACAAACAACGGCTTCCTGCAGATATTGCGAACAGTGCACCTGATGGTCCTGAGTCGGGATGGATGAACCAGGAAACTTTTTATTACTATCTGAAGAACGTATTCCATCCGTGGGTGATCAAAAGCAATATCCCTCAGCCGATTTTGCTTTTTGTTAAAGGTCACAGGTCCCACGTGTCCTTTAAAACAACAGAGTTTTGCCGTAAAAATCAGATTGTGCTGATTTGTCTCTACCCTAATTCCACACATGTGCTGAAACCGTTAGATGTATCATTTTTCAGAGGATTGAAAGTGCAGTGGAACAAGCATCTAATTGAATGGCGTACTTTTCATGCTGGTGAACGCATAAAAAGACATGAATTTACGCCGTTGCTAAATCAGGCTGTTGACGATATCCCAAACGTGATTACTACCCTGAAAAACGGATTTCGTAAATGTGGATTGTCGCCATGGAATACAGACGCTATTAATTACGACATGCTTTTAAATACGGGAATCAATCTCGAGCAGTCGACGACACAATCTCTTCTGAACATGATGTCACTCCAGTTTCCAATGCTACTACTGTCTTGGATGGACTAGAGGCTCATCTCACATTGAGACAGTTTAAGAATTTTAAGCATAATCGAAAGAAAACAAAATGGGCAGGACAGGTTGAGGACACTTATTTGTTTTATGTGTGGCAACGTGTTAAACAAGATGTAGTGGCTGAGAAATTACTGAAAACTGATACAAATACTTTACTAGAGGACAATGGTTTCCGAAGATTTGATAAACTTGATGTAGACGGTTTATTTTATTCTAACGCAAATTTTTTTCTTCTTCTAATGTCTATTCTAATGTTTTCAGCTGATCGTCACATCTTCTTCTTAAGTACCAACTTAGATGCGATGAAGAACGAGAGCTTTCTCTAAAGCCTAAAGACAACCAAGGAAGGGTTAATTCTCCTGTAAAGCAAAATACACTGTCTGCTGTAGAACGTATCGGTAATATATTATCATGCAGTCGAAATGTAGTTGTAACAGCCCAAGGATACATCATTATTTCCAGATAATCTACAGCATTCTGTTAAGCATGTCAACAGTCATCCGGATCATGTGCAAGAAAAAGAAGGAAATCGACAGCAAGCAACTAATGCAGTTATGGTAAGCAAGCCCAATGCAGAACCGGAACACGCAATCGGCGACGACGATTTTTTTGAAAAAGCTTTCCCCTCTTGTGCCACGCGGTCTAAACCCGCGTTGTCTAAACCGAAGAGGTATCGACAACAGCCACCTGCTGTCGCTACCAGCGAAGCATTTAAGATTTATTTTGAAAAACTGGAAGCAGATAAGTACGCTCTAGAGCAAGAAAAGTTGAAGAAGAAGATAGTGCGAGATGAAAAGAGGCTGGCAACGAAACAAACGATGGAACAACAAAACGGAAAGTCCAAGAAGCAACGACGACATTTGAAGCGAAAGGCTGATGGAGCAGATGCTAAGTTGGCAGGAATAAAACTGAAAAGAAGATGAATTTCATGAATAAATAGTTATACATTATTCCACATAAAAAAAAATAGCATAACACGAGGTTTTTTCATGCGCAGAATTAGGAGCCCATCGCGCAGAATATGGAACATTTTAAAAAATGGTGCGCAGAATTACGAACAATATAACGTATCCCAAAAACATTTTTTTTTTTTCGTGTATCCATTTTATATTTGATAAACGTTTATATCTTTCATTCATACTTACTGACTTGAACTTCACATCTGCCAAAAAAATAGACTAAAAAAAGGTTGTTCCAATTTTATTATGCTATGTTGGCGTCAACAATGTCTTAAGTACCTTCACGGTATGTTAGCGAAATTCTATTGTACACTCTTTAAAAAGCATTTGAAAAGTATTTGCACTTTGCCAAGTTGGTTGACCACTTGATTTCATTTCCCACCTCGAGTTTAAGGCCCTTCTCCAGCGTCCCGACCAGTAGTTAGCAATGCATAACCTCTGGCTGCCTTCAGTTTCGCCCGATAACCTCGAGCTCGCTCGGCATCGGTACATGGTCGTTTCGGAGGATTTTACGAATGTTCGATCTTAACGCGCTTCCGAAATTTGCGCAAACGGTTGGCATCAAAACGATTAGGCATTGCACTTATTCACACTTTCACAGTTTCCAAAGCTTATTTCTTCCTAGAAGTAAAACTCTATCCAACGCGAATCGTTAACACAACAGAATAACTATTCACAACAGTACTCATTGAAATGTGTATGTTCGAAAATCAAAACGTTGTCTGTGATAGGGAATTTCTTGAAACATGCCAGAACGCAACATTCTTTAAAATTTCCATACACCGATTGATGAATATGTATGCGAAATATATTAATCTTTCATTTGGAAAATTTTATGCACCTGAGTAAATAAAATTGCAATCGTATAAATTCCTTGATTAGAGCAGTCTAAAAAATAAATCAATCAAGAAACGATCAAATTCTTACCGTCAATTTTTCGACGGTAGCCATTTGTACCTCGGTACAAATGGCTGTAAATTGTACAAAATGCTCAAGGTTGTAAATTGCACAAAATGCTCAAGGTATGCAACAAAGAGAAAACTAAAATTGTTTTAGCCACCGCTGTCAGCCAATCGGTAAGAACCAAACATTCAAATCAAACAAACTCTCTCAAAATTAAATTGGTCGTCCTGAAAAGGACGGATTTGAAATGGTCCGCATTTGAATCAAAACCTTCTCTGCGCCTTACAAAAGATGTCTACCAAATATCACACACACACATAAGCACCTTAATTCACTCTTCGTGGTTGCACCCACCGGCTGGCTATAAAGACATTATTTGCGCAAGCAACCCAAGCATAATTTATGGCTGCCTAGCAACGGTTGTCTAGCCAACGGCTTGGTAACAACAGACTGCAGCGCAATCAGGTACAGTGCACTTTTTATGGTGCTAGATACCGCCAGCTGCCTAATCCAAATTGGCGTCTTGCCGCTCCGCACTGCTGAATGAAGTTAGTGAACCCTCCAGGGTACATGCCATCGCCAGCTGCCAATCCATACTGGTTCGATGCTCCGCACAGCTCCAGTACTGCAACACGAATGAGCAAATTTGCGAAGGGGGACCCGTTTTATATCGTTCATTGCTGCATATGAGACCTCCCTTGCTCACATTTGAAATCTGTGATAGGAAAGTACTGTGCATTTAGTAAATTCACTCTGAAAAATCAGCATCATAAGACATCAACTTATATTTTGATTATTTTCAACAGCTTAAAATTGTTAACGGATAATGTTTGATAATTGATTTGATACGCGCGAAAATTTCCAACCGATTGATGTTAACATTTTGAAAATCAATCGAGCATTTATTAAGTTATAAGCGTTTAATTTGTAACGATATTTCGTGACGGTCACTTATTTTTAGATTTTCAATTGACACCCTACCCTTGCCGTAAGACCTAGTCTACGTCAAAACATGCGGGCCTTTTCTGTAGCGTGTGATGTGATACGATTCTCTTCAACATACTGGGTTAATCAAAAAGTTTTGAAAGCGGAAATGAAAATACATATTTTTGGGAAATCATTTTTATTGCTCAGTCCTCAACGATCTTTCAACACGGTTGTCCCATCACGGAAGTGACCTTCTGGAAGGCCTGCTAAATACTCCTTTACGACGGCTATAACCTCTTCGTTTGACGAAAAATGCTTTCCACGAAGGAATTTTTTGAGGTGTGAGAACAGACAGAAGTCAGAGGGAGCTAAATCTGGCGAATATGGTGGATACTGGAACAATTCGTTTCCCAATTCACTGATTTTCACGATAGTTCTTTGAGCTGTGTGAGCAGGTGCATTGTCTTGATGAAAAATGATTATTTCGTTCTGCAAACCGGGTCTTTTTTCACATTTTTTTTCATCCAACTGGTCCAAAAGGTCACAATAATAATCAGAGTTGATTGTCTAACCAGTTTGGAGATAATCTCTCAATAAAAATTAGTGGTGCGTTAAATCAGGGATATAACCGCAAGGTTCACGTAGGACGCGTTGGTTTATAGTAATATCTGGTAACATCTGGTTTATACGTAGTCATAACATTTGATGGCTGCCGTTCTTTGAAATAGTTCCATAATTTTGGTTTGACCCCCCTCTAATTTTGCTCCATACTCACTTTCTGACCTCAACTTTCACCTGAGCCATGCTATTCAACGCTAGTATATACAGTACTAGCAAGAAAAAAGTACACACTGCAAAACCCTTTAGAAAATTACAAGCCGTGCGATCAGAGAAAGCTTGTCCCTAAATATATCCGCAAGAACTGTTCGTCTGCGATTGGAACAAGAAGGGCTTACGAACAAGTTTGCCGTACGCCGTCCTCACATCAGTAAGCGTAATAGAATCAAACGATTGGAATTTGCTAAAAAGTATGCGGATAAGCCCATTTCCTTCTGGAAAACGGTTCTTTGGACAGACGAAAGCAAATTCGAGCTGTTTGGTACCAAGGGTATGGACCGAGGGTATGGATCAAACCAAGCGAGGAACTTCTCGACAAAATGTAAGAAAAACAGTAAAGCACGGTGGAGGCAACATTATGGTTTGGGGGTGCTTTGCTTGGTCAGGAGTTGGAGAATTGGTCCGTTTTGAAGGAATTATGACGGCCGACAAGTATATCGACATCCTCTCCGAAAATCTGGAGGTTTCCTTGCTGAAGGTTGGGCTCGAGCATGACTTCCTCTTTCAACAAGACAACGACTCAAAACATACGGCTCGTAAAACTCAAACGATTGTCCGTGGATCACGTATCAAAGTGTTGGAATGGCCGCCCCAGTCACCGGACTTGAATCCGATCGAGAATTTTTTGTCTCTAATACAAACCCCACCTGCCCAAACCCTCCCCAACAAAACCTATACTTCTCTCTTACTTTCCAAAAAAATAAAACAATTCGAACACTCCCACAAAATTTCCAACATACTTCTTCCCACTACCTCCCTCCCACACTAAAAAATCGAAAATAACTATGTTTACTTTTCTCCACCCCCAACTCCCCTTTTATCCTCAACTGAACCCATATCACCAAATGACTATAACCCTCTTTCACTATCTCTATCCCCCAACCCCCTCCCCTACCATAAAATCTATACTCCCCCTCCCCACCGATGAACGAACTCGCCAAAATACAAATTCACAGATAAAATTCGAAGAGGGGACGGGCCTCAGTTATAAACTCAGACACCGGTAACAAAGTTAAATAATTTTGCAGCTGAGGGCTGTAGCTATTTCTGTATTCATCATGGAATGGAAACTGAATGAAATAAAAAGATGACAATTTGAACCATTTGTTACCCGTTATTGAGGCCCCGGATAGGGAAAAACATATTTTCAACCTGTTAATACGGAGATTTGTATCGGAGAAAAAGTAGGCCATTTTTAGAAAAAAATCGAACTACACATACCTAATGTTACTCCATTGTTATTTACAATGCGAATTTTTTTTTGAAGTTTTTCTGATCAAATGGTGTACAAATGAAGTCATTGTGTTCAGTTGAACGAGAGTTAAAAGCGTTCAAAAACCTTTCACTTTAGCGTAACGCTCTCATTTTTCAAAATTTTGAAATGACACCCGGTGTGGAAAAAAGAAACGTAGTCCTACGTTAAAATTCCTTTTGTATCCCAAAAAAAACTGACGCTAACACCGGGGTGGCCACAGACTCGGGAAAATCGGGAAGTGCGGGAAAAATGCGGGAATCCAAAATCATCGGGAAATATGCGGGAAAAAGTCGGGAATTTTTGCCATATGGAAGGAACCATACTCACCTTTTTTTCAAACAAACGGACATCTGAGTAGCGTGTTTGTCATCTACTCGGTTCAACGATCTCATTAACGGAATGAAACAGTGTTTGACATTGGCATGTGGATCATTTTCCTGCCTTTGTTCAGCCTGTTCAAAAATGTACCGCTTAGAAAATCTGGCTACACGGCTGTGACAGGTGAGGTTTCGCACATGACTTACTTTTGTTTTTGTTTTACTTGACTGGAACTCCTTTTGTGATCCTTTTGACTTAAGCATCGCTATTGTATACTGTTATCATTTTTAAAACATCATTAAGTCTTAGTGCGTCTGCATAATAGACTAACATTTGTTACTGCAGTGGACAGAAACCTATTATGCCAGTCACCTTACAGCAAAAACAAAGCCACAAAATGCATTAGACATTTTTTTTTATAAACGAATGCTTTTCAAAAACTGAGCTGTGCATTTTTCAATCCCTGTTAAATAGACTAAATCCGGAAAAATTGGCGAAATGGGTGAATCTGCTTTTGTAAACAAACATTTGCATGGACGTTTTTTAACGCATATAAGCTCAATTTGAAAAATTAAGACCACAATTGGCTAGCAGAAGCTTTCTTTTACCAGATTGTGGGCTTAGTTAATGAAATTGAGCGTTTTTTCGTAAATCGTCGATTTAAATGTTTGTTTACAAAAGCAGATTCGCCTGTTTCAGAAATTTATCCGGAAATATAAAATGTCGACCAATTGATGCATGACGATATGTTTTATCACTTGAATTACCTACCTACGGAGAGCTTTAGATAAAAATGATGTAAAATCGTTTTTCCACTGAAATTCTGCAAAGTTCGTTATGTGGAAAATGAACACGTTGCTAGAAGAGCGCTACAAATGTTGCCTCATTCGAGGAGATTTGTGGACGAAGTCAGGAAGTAGGAAGAAAGAAAGCTGAAGGAAAGTCATCCGAATTTCAAACGGAGCTTTTCGTCGGTATTCCGATCAAAATATTCGCTGGTGCGGTTGATGCGGTAGACGATAAGATGCTGGGACCAAAGTTGAATTTTGTCATCATGTCTGCAGCAATGGTCGAGCCGTTTCCCAGACCGCATCTCAATAACTTTGTTTCTTTTTGACGATTTGAAAATTTTTAATTGTTAATTGTCAAATCATTAATTGAAATCTTCTGCCAGCCCTTAATATGAAAATCGAGTTTGACTCTAAATCGGCAATCAAGAAAACGAGAGAATTTGCAAAAAATTCCAAGAAATACGTTTTGGCATTCCGCAACGACTGTTGATATTTTTACTATGGTTTTCTGAAGTAGCTACTCAACAAATCTCCATTAAAATACCCTTTAAGGTGAAAAGGGAGGGAGTCCTAAGAATGATAGGTTAGGTTAATTATCACTTCACGTTTTTGAGACTAAAAATCACACACAAAACAAAACAAACAACGCTCAAATTACTAACCAATGGATGCTCCAGTGGACCAAACGATTCTTGAAAATTTCACGCCTGAAGTCCTAATTCGTCCTTATTCGTAGATAAAGACTATCTCAGCGCTGCAGTTGTTCACAAAGTGAAAGAACTGATTGGTCGTTCCAAGAAGAAGCTGCCAAATTTTACAACATTTGTTGAAAAGGTGTTCATCCTGTCACACGAAAATGCGACCATGGAGCGAGGATTTTCAATAAATGAAAAGTGTCTGGTGGTGAACCAAACTGAAAAGAGTTTGGTAACTCAGAAAATTGTCTACGAACTTTCAACGACGTTGAAATCAAGAAATACTTGATACAATATGCATGCAACGCACGTGCATCATTTTGTAGTCAAAAACCTCGAATGCTTTACTATTTTTCTTCGATGTTTATGCTTCTAGCAACTTGAAAGATCAATGACTTATACAGAGCGATTTTTGTTCTCGTTTGCAAAATTAGAGACCAAAGCAGGTTGCGCAATGCGCAAGAAGCCCGATTTGAGGCTGTGTCGGTGCCTGAATGAAACAAGTCAGAATTTCAAATTGCATAATTTCCTCGAAAACTTTAAAAATATCTATTAATCCAATTTATATTAACTCATTTTCCCAGTGGGGAAAATTAGGCAAAAATGCAGGAAAAATGCGGGAATTTTTAAATTAGGATTGTGTGGCCATCCTGTAACACCTTCTTGTCGGAATTTCTGGGCACGAACTTGCTTCGGAGTCGAAGTGCCTGGTTCACACAACTCCTTAGCCTCTTGTTGTGATTCGGGATCCTGGTGGTACCACCCAAGTCTCATCCATGGTGATGAATCGACGCAGAAAAATCCTTTTTATCTTTTCGAAATTGCTCCAAATGTTGCTCAGAAAGTCTCATTCGAACGTGTTTTTGCTGCATTGTTAGCAAATGCGGCACCCATTGTGCACACAGTTTTTTGAAACCCAAAACTTCAGCTAAAATAAGCCATGTTGTTCCATGTGAGATGCCTATGGTGTCAGCTATCACATCCCCAGTCGACCGATGATCTTCCAAAACCATATCCTGTAGTTTCGCTGTAATTTCTGGTGTTAATGCACTTTTTGGACGTCCTGAGCGTGGTACGGCCACGCTTAAACCATAGACTAACTCTAGGAACCAGTAGGTCCCGAACAAACACGATTTTTTTCTTGGCTCAGTCAGTACGAGCACATCGGTCCCAAGCTCGGTCCCAAGCTTAACACGAACACTCTCAAATATTCTGTCAAAATAACACAGTAAATCAAAACAAAGGCGCAAACATGTATAGTTAGGTGCTGGCTTCCAAGGTGTACTTCGGACCAAGGGGTTCTACAACGGTGAACCAAATTCAAATCGCTACTTGCATATTGATTGTTGCTTAAAATTTAAAACCCATCGGTGAACGGTTGGAAATGAAGGAGAAGACTCCTTTAATACTTTTACCATCTTTGCATGGATCTCAGTAGCCGATAAATCTTCCAAAACAAAGAATTTAATCACCCCTTGATATTCGATTTTTCCATTGTTAAAAAATACAATGACACGTCAACTTCAAATGGCATGTATACAAAAGATGAATTGACAGATCGAAATGAAATTTTGAGTCCGTTTTTATAAAATATGGTTTATGGTAAGACATTTTTTTGGTTTTTCTACTGCTCCATAGATGTCGCTTTCAATTTTTTTTTGACTAACCTAGTACGAGGTAATGACGGGGCTAACGTTTTTGCATTAAAATAATGGACTTTTTTCGGATGGTGATAAAAAAAAAACTAAAAGACAGATAATTGCTTTTGATAAATTTTCCATGAAAGGTGATTATTTTTGATTACTTGCAAAAAAAATTCTACGCCCTTGCGAACGGCCTTCCGGCAGTTAACCGGAACATTCGCCATGGCGAACGAAAACATGCGTGTAGGCATGTTTTTGAGTTCTTTCTTCGTTTTTATTTGCTCCAATTCCGCCTCGGTTTTCGTGACGAAATTGTTGGAGTAGATCTTACGCTTCATGTTGGCCCAGAAATTTTCAATGGGACGCAGCTGGGGGACATTGGGCGGGTTCGCCGGCTTGGGTACCACATCGATATTCATCCGCTCCATCACCTCCAACGATCAGCACACCGAGTAGTGGGCCGACGTCAGATTCGGCCAGAACACCGCGTCTTCGCCCTTATGAAATTTCTTGATGAACGACTAAACTTCCGGTAGGCATTTCGTACTATAAATTTCCCCGTTCACGGCCAGTCTGGAGTGAAAGAAAAGTGGCTTTGACATCCCTTCTCGCTGATTGTCAGCGACAACGGCACTTTCTTGGGAAACTTGGTGTGTGAAGTGAACTTCACCTCGGAGCTCACTTGCTTCATGGGAAAAGTAAAATACGAAGTGCCCTGCCAGTCGTTGCCATCCATGGTGTGATAGGTCTCGTCGTCCATCACCACCGCCCCGTAACCATTCCCGGAAAATCGAGTTGATCATCTTATTCAGCCGCTGCCGCTGCGTCATTGCCTGCAGCTCCAGAACGAGTGGACGAAACTTCCGCTTCCTGACATGTATGTTCATGTTCGTTTTTTAATGGAAACGTTATTTTTGGGATGTTCGCCTCCAAGTGAAGGTCAGTGTAAGAAGTGGCAGAATGGTAGAAATTAAACACGAGGTTATGCATTGACGCAATGTATTTTAGACCTCTCTACTAGTTGATAACACATTTGAGACTAACTAAAACTTTAGAAAGGAAGACTGGTTCAACACAACAGTGTTGCCAGTTATGCAATATTATTACAGTCAGATGTTTTGATGTCAAATGGCCGATCAAGGATCATCCTCAGCGTTCTGTTTTGCGCGACTTGCAGCTTGTTCCAATGAGTCTGTGCACATGATGTCCATACCAGTGCTGGGTAGAAATTGCAGGTGCTATGATTTGTTTGCAGAAAGCCAGTTTGTTACCCCTGAGAGACGGGATCAGCGGATATAAACTCCGAACTAAGGCGGACCATCCATAACCACAGTACAAGTGGAAGCTGTTTTTAGTTTGGGTGATTGCCTATGGAGGGACATTATTGTTTGTGTTCAAGAAGCATTGATCTTAATTTTCCATGTCTTCGCATAATCAACAAAGATAAGACATCGTTGAAGTTTGTTTGCTATTTCTCGAGGCTTCGTTCCCTTGACACGGCAATTGCGGTATCATTTGCGAACATGTAAAACACGCAGCCATCACCAAGAGGAGGAATGTCGAAAGTGTATATGCTATAGAGCAAGGGGTCCAACAGGCTTCCTTGCGGCAGTACTGTTGAGATTGAAAACGTGTCTGAAAGACAACCATTCAACGATACCCTCAACGACCTTTGTGGAAGGCAGTTACGGGTGATTTTCACAAGATGCAAAGGAAAGTTGAAGTTACAAAGCTTGAATGCAAGCCCGTTGTGCCAGACATTGTCAAACGCTTTTTCAACGTCTAAGAATGCCATGACTGTGGACTTGGATGCAGCTTCGTTACTTCGAATGCTGTTCATCACCCGTACTAGCTGGTCAGTGGTGGAATGCTCCTTCCTGAACCCTAACTGTTCCTCGACAAACTTAAGCAAACGACAGAGAATAGGCTTCTCAAACAATTTGCTCGGCGCTGAGAGGAGGCTTATTGGTCTGTATCTTGAAGGCGATGTTGGATCTTTCAAGGGTTTTGAGGATAAATATGATTTTGGCTACCTTTCAGCTGCTCGGAAAGTAGTGCAGTAGAAAGTAGTAGTTTTTTGAAGATAGCACTCACCATACTGCGTAGACTTTATTGTTAAGCTTTTTTAAGATTAAGTTTAAAATCCCATCAAACTCGGGAGCCTTCATGTTTTTAGTATACTTCAACGCTGAGCAAATGCGATGAAGCGATATGATTACCGATCGCATTTGCTTTTTGATGAGAAGCGAATCGCCAAACTTTAGAGGAGGAACAGGTTTGGGATGGGTCTTCAGCACTATGGCTACCTTCCCGAATGGTCTGGAGCGGTCATCCAAGCTTTGAACAACTTTCCCAAAACTTTCGTCTCGGATTGAGATCATTCTGGAAGCAATCTGCCTATTTAGATCGGCCATTTCACGTTTTCTGTTCAGATCTCCAGTCCTCCGGAACTGGCGTTTACAAACATTTCTCGAGCGAATCAAAAATTGGGTGTAAGAATAAATAGCAGTAAATTTAACCATCACCGGAACTCGTCTAAAGTGCGCCTTGTAAGCCACGCTTATGGCTCGGTGAAATCCGTCCAACGCTCGATTGATGTTCTCAACGGTGTCGAGTGGCGGGTTTTCGTCGATGTTTCTGTCCACCAATCGTCCAAACTGCATCCAGTTGACATGGTGCTAATCTTCGCGCATGCATCTTGGAGCAGGCGCCACGTTGACACCGGCTTCAGCCACCACTGGTTGGTGATACCGTTGTGCATTACCGGCTTCGATAATCCGATGCGTGGAAGAATTTCCCGCCGGAGATAAAAGTCGGTTCATCCGGAAACTCCATTTTGTACAGCCCATGCTGAGCGTGGTCAAACAGCAGGCGTCCGGTCTGATTTCGCTGGTTGTTGCGCCAAGCTTCGCGACGGGCGTTCTGCTCCAACGACGAAACGGCAGCTAGTTCGAGTGATCGTTCTTGAACTTGATTGCTAATTCGTTGCTGTCGGAACACTCCCGAGGGCAGTAGGCAGTGATGAATCGTATGCTTCCGGTTGTGGTTTCGACATCCACACCAAGTGCCTCGATGACAAAAATGCGAATATGAGGCAGGATGTTGAACTCGGGATAACCCTTTCCAGTAGAAGTACCGGCGGCTTCTTGAGAATCGTGAAGTGGCGGAAAATCTTCTGGCCGAAAAGTCGGAGCCCGGTCCTTCTTGCGTCCCGGTTGATTGGCGATTGAAGCTTGTTTGCGGATACACTTGATACCTTCTTTTCCTTAGCTTCTTCCACGGGGCAGTTGGATGTTTCGAGATGTTGGGCAAAGCTACCGCAGCGTGGCTTGATGTTGCAGTTACGGGTACCATGTCCAAAATCGACGCACCCCTCGCACTGCGTCACGTCACGATATGGCTCCCAGCGATCGACGAAGGGGAAAAGGGAGCGCCTTTGCTTGCACCGAATTCAGCTTGAACTGTACCAGGAAAAGAGAGTCCGGATACCGGAAGATAGCGGTTGGGACCAGCTTGTACCGGTCCTTGACTTCTGCCTCGATCGCCTTGGGATCGATGTTTGGCCAACCTCTGATGACATCCTTGAACGGATATCGTGCGTGAAGAACTCCACCTTGCAATCCTTCAGGAATGCGGCTACTAAATGATATTCCGCCTTCGTGCGGAGCATTACTTTGATTCTAATGCGACACAGCTTGCACTCCGCTGTGCCACCCAACGATGCCAGATTACCTACCAGCTTGACAAAAGGCACATTCTTACCTACCATTGGAGGCAGTTTGATTTTCACCGCACACGGACTGTCAGTATTCAAGTTTTCCGCTGAGGCACCGAAATAACCGACCTCACTGGTGTTCATCGCCGTAGCTGCGCTTTTTGAGGTGCACACACTCGCACCATCAGACGGTCCACGCTTCTTCTTGTTGTTGCCCAGGACAACAGGATCCTGTTTCACAGGGCTCGGTCCTGCCGTTCGCTTCTTCTTTGACATCGCAAACGAAACGACCGGTACTACGACGCGAGCAAACGCGCAGAAACACAACTAAATTTCTGTCGTTCCTGCCCTTCGCTTCTTCTTTGACATCGCAAACGAAACGACCGGTACTACGACGCGAGCAAACGCGCAGAAACACAACTAAATTTCTAGTTACGAATGCAAGTGAAAACGACCAAGCCGCTCAACAGTCGAGCAAAGAATGGCTGATGATCCAGACTTACTTTATTTCAAGTCAAATAACGAATCCATCTTGAGGTGTCAGTGCGTCTGTTGTTATAGGTATACAATGGTTGCTGTGATCGAAATAAGTGTATGATTGAGTTTGTTTGGTTTTATTGTGATCCACTAGGACCCAACATTTGCTCCCTTGAGAATTCTTCATCCGCCGTCCATTCTTCAAAATGGGTGTGGCTGGTTGGACTGGTTCGTCTTCTGCAGCTGGTTCGTCCCCGGCTGGTCCATTCAAGGACCCGTCGTTGTTTCCTGCTTCATCCTCCGATAAATCTTCCGTCAAGTAAGAAATGTCCTGGTTGGCCGTCAGTGGCGCTTCAAACTGCTGTGGTGCTGACGCTGGATCTTCATCGCGAATGCCAGTTAGCGGACCCTCCACTGGAGCTGGTAGTCCGAATCCATCGAAGAAAACGGATTGTGGGGTAGGCTGACCGGATGGACTTCTTTCTGGAATACGAGTCTTAAGTTGGTTGACATGCGACCGTATCAGGCGATTTTGGCGTGCACAGAATCTCCATGCTGGAAACCTCTCTTGACTGCTCCGTGGTTCCGGTTGAAGCCGTGGTTTGCACCATCCTCTCTCTGGATGTGATGGTATCTTCGCTTTTGCTTGGTCTGAGCAAAGATGATACGGTACGTAGTGGTCTGCCGCACATCATCCCACCCGGAGATTTGCCGTCCAGATCACTGGTCGGAGTTTCATTCAGCAGCTTGATCGTGGCTTTTGTAGCCGTCAATTGATTGCGTGCACCTCAGGCCACTTGGAGTAGGGATCCGCTATTACCAGGAAGTAGACTCCATCTACTGAACCTGCTTAGTCGACGTTGATCCTCGAAAAGGGTTTGGAGGGAACGGGCCAGGATTCCAGTGTCGTCTTGGTAGGAGTCTTGAACCGGTCGACAGCTTCCTGGCATTCCGGAGTCCATTTCACGTCCATTTTCAGCCGCTGGTCCATCGGATGGCGTAATTCGCGTATGTTGTGTACGAACCTACCGAAGAAGTTGATCACACCTAAGTTTAGAGACGTCGTTTTCCTTGTTTGTCCACGATATACTCCAAGCAATCCAGTTGCGTTTGGAAGAAGTGACACTACCCGGTTTGGCGTGAAAGCCGTACACCTTGAGTGTCTGGAAAAGATGGTTGAGTGATGCTGCGCGTGACTTGATGCCCTTCCCAAATCCCTTGGTATGCCCGCAATCATTCCATCCACCACGCGTTGGAATGCTCCCGGTGCCGGGGGTCAGGCGATTGAACCGGAATAACCAAAGGCAAAGATTTCCTCCAGCGTCGGAAGCGGATAGTGATTGGGTTCCAACGCCTTATTGTGTCCCGTCGAATAGTCAGCGCAGATGTAAATTCGGCCGTTTGGTTTGCGTACAGCCACAATAGAAGCAGTCCATTCGGTAAAATCCACGGTTCCGGTGATGCCCAACGTTTGCAACCGCGTGAGTTCGGCATCGACCAACGGATCGGTGCTGAAGGGAACTGGACGTTTGGAACAGATGCCAGGTTTGGCATTTGGTTTTGGCATTTGTTATCTTGTAGTGCCCCAGTGCATCGTTGAAAACATCTTGGAACTCACGGATCTGCTGGTCGATCGATTTCGCCGTTACTATATTGCAGACAGAATCGAGAGAAACCGACCACAGCTCGAGTAGTTCGATCCAGTCAATACCTACGAGATTGAGGTTTGCTGAAGTTGGACTGGAAGTCACCCATTAAATGGAGCGGCTTGCCTGACGCGTTTATTGCTTGGATCGTCGGTCTGTTAGGTTTGCCTAAATAATTCCAGGTTCACTTTGAGATCACCGTAATGTCACTTACTGTATCCAACAGCAGCTTGATAGCCGCTTGCTGGAACGTTTAGCGATGTGGTTCACGATGTACACTCCCTGGGCTTGGGCTTTTCGGAGTTTGCTTGATTTGTTTGCGGGCTTATTCTCCTCCCTGGCTGGAACTGATTGAGGTTTAGAAAAGATTCCGCAACAGCCTTCTTTGTGGCCAATCTGGATGCACTGCTTGCACTGGTGGATCGAGAATACGTTTTTCGTTTTTGAAGACTACTGCTGATGAGAGGTTTCCTTCTTTTCCTGGACAGTATGGACCGATGATTTCGAGCTTGACCGGCGCTCGATCATAGATGTATCGCCTTGAGACTGACGACCCGCTTATAGTCGTCGAGCAGGTTCTGGAAAGTGAAGGGAGTTTCTGCTGTTTCGCCTCCGATTCTGGAAAGAAGCCTTGCTCGGATGTCCGCGTAGGAATGACCTTTGAGGCCACCCACAAACACCAAGCACTTAAATCGGTCGGCCTTTGGAAGTAGTTCAAGTAACCTTACCTTAAATTCGCAACAATGTTGCAATGTCGAACACACATAGTCAGCAGAAAGACCTCCCAGGAACGAGGTCTGCTTTTAAAACACCTAAGTCAATGGGAAATTATTAGCGACGAGGTTCCCCCAAACCTCCAGTAGACACAGCATCAGCAGTAAATATGCTATTGATATGCACCATACAAACCCTTCAGCCTATAAAATCAAACCACACCACGAGTCACGATAACAGTGCATTCAAATCAGAAGAGTAGTTAATCCATCATGTGGCCGTTCGGAGACAACGAGACAATACAAAATTCTATCACAGCGCACGATGTCATTTCATACTCCATGGACGGCGCTTTCATCATCGTGATCGTTCTCTGGAAGTGGCGGCGCAACGTCAACCGCCTAAAATCCCTGGAAGCAGCAGCGAAACGACGCAACTTAGAGGTCTGAGTGGATGACACCCGACACTTCAGAGCCTAACACCCAAGATTCACCTTGATGTTAAGCATCAACGTTTGACCTTCCTTTTGGGGCCATCATCCGAGCCCATCCATAATTAGCTTAAATTGTGTTTCGATTCAAGGGCACGCATTGGGCCTCCGTGGCGCAATCGGCTAGCGCGTTCGGCTGTTAACCGAAAGGTTGGTGGTTCGAGCCCACCCGGGGGCGGGTAGCCTTTTTGGCGAATTTCCAAAACATCTTTATCGGATTGTGTATTTTGGGGCTTCTTTTATCGTCAGCAACAGACTGGAGAAAATTCACGATAAATTGGAGAACCTGAAAATAATAAGAATATCAACCGGAGGAAACTAATTCCAATGAACGTAATAATCCCTTCCAATTGGATTTTCCCCCAAACAAACCAATTCCCTTCAATCATTTATACCCACAAACTAGTATTGGTGAAGCCACCGATTGTAAACAAATCTAAAAATAGAATCCCTCTCCGTATTCGACACACACGATTCTCTGCAGCATTCAAGCGGAACAGATAGAACGAGACAGCACGAAAACAACCATCCCTTGTTTACTTCCCGTTTTGCACCGTTCTCGCGCATCCAATCAGAACGTAACAAAGCTGTCAAAATACCCCATCCACAGTCAGTAGATCCGAAACTGGTTGTCCTCATCGCGTGATTCTAAAGTGCTTCCCACCATCGAACAATGGAAAATGAATACACCCTGGAGGAGCTCACCAGCCTGGCACAGGAGAAAATCGACCTCGGCGGAAAGCTGCTGGACGATTTGGCCAAGCGAGACACGATCGACGGTGTGCGAAAAATCTCCAAGAAAATCAGCCAGGAGCTCAAGTTTCTTAACAAGGTAAGTGCTGCCTTTCACAAAACTACCTTCTGGCTTGCCTTGAACTCGGTTACAACCTTATCCAGGTGAAGAACGCCAAAACGGTATCGATCAACCACATCCTGTGCAGCAACCTGACGCACTTTGCCTGTCTGGTGCAGTGTCTGCTCAGCTGCCAGGACGTGACTCATGTGGACTATCCCCTGCCGATGGAGGACCGGGGCTCCAAGCTGCGAGTGGATATCGTAGCCGACGGGGGAGCAACATGGATCAAGGTTATTGCACGTAATCCAAAATCCCTAAGCGATGCCGTTCACGGACGAACAAGCTACGGTTCGAAAAGCATTCTGGAACAAGCGGAAGAGTACGTCGAAGCAGCGGAAGCCAATCCCCATATGTTCAAACCACCGCGAGTGGTGTTCAGATTTTTAAGCAAGATCGACGATGAATTGGTGTTTGCGCTGGAACGAGCTGGAGTAACGGTGTTGGTTCTGCAAACATCCCAACCGGTTCCGCGAACCGAAACGGCCACCGTCACCAAGTTGAACCTCGACATAACAACTCTTATTGCATACGTAAGCGCCATGACGAACGGCTCCGCTAACTGGGAGTACAGTGAACCACTCCTGACGGAACAAGCCCGCTGGGAACGGGAGAAACCGATTAAACCAGTACTGGATCAACTGTTCCACGGGAAGGAACTGATCTGCTGCGAAACGGCCGTGGCATCCTTCAATGAAATTCTTTCGATTTTGGGTGGACCCAAGGAGAAAGCACGCGCCGAAGAACTGTTCGAAAGAGTCACGATACTGCCGGACGTTCCCCTGCCGGATGAGCTGAGCAACATACGGGTGGGAGGAAAGATTAAACCGAGAAGTTTGCAGATATTTGCCTTTGGATTACAGCACGAAGCGATAACCGTTACGTCCAACGAGGGATTTGTGCGGGCTGCCCGGATGCAGGGGCTGGAAGTTCCCGTCACCGTGCATGATGCGCGGGCGTTGACGGAGGAAAAGGAACAGGGCGCGCGTCTGCTGGAGGAATGACGGTGAAATTGAGGGTGGATTTTGATCGAGAATGGAATTGTGATTTTGTTGAAAACGGATACGGAAAATTGTGTTCATACTGTGAGGTAGTATTAATAAAAGAGGGGCGATGAAAATCTTGAAAATAGAACGGGG